>JAJHSJ010000004.1:16493597-16819491 GCA_021015155.1 Magnolia officinalis | reverse complement strand
GAGCGACTTGTTGATGTCAAGCGGCAGCTCAGAGTTTAACAACGTCTCGCACCACTTCAAGTAGATTCAGGCTCATCGCGATCTGGTCGGCATTCTGCTCTCCTTGATAGATCCTCACTAGAGCGGTGGGGGCCCTATCTTGACTGGGACGACAGCCTCGTAGCCGTAAGACAAGAAGAAGGGGGTTTTCCCTATGGATGACTGAGTCGTAGTCCTATAGGCCCACAGAACGAACGGGAGCTCATCGACCCAGTTGCCTTTAGTTTTCTCCAGCTTTATCTTGAGGTGATGCTTGATGACTTTGTTCACAGCTTCCACTTGTCCATTAGATTGCGGATGGCCAGACGATTAGTATACGTTGGTAATATCGAGCTCTCGACACGTGCCTCAGAATCGGTCATTGTCAAACTGTCTTCCATTATCAGACACGATGGTGCGCGGGATCCTGAGCCTACAAATGATGTTCTTCCACACAAAGTTTGTCACCTTTTGCTCGGTAATCTTCACCACCGGCTCGGCCTTAGCCCATTTGGTGAAGTAGTTAACTGTCACAATTGCGAACTTGGTCTGCCACTTTCCAGGAGACAGGCTCGATGATGTCGATTCCCCATTGGGTAAGGCTACGACCCGTTCATGGGGGTCAACTCTTCTACAGGCTGCCTCGGGACAACAACAAATCTTTGGCATTTGTCGCACCTCTGGACAAAGCTTTTGGAATCTTCTCAGATCGTTGGCCAGAAGTATCCTTGATGAAGTATCTTCTGAGCCAAGGCACGACCCCCGGAATGATTTTCATAAATTCCTTCGTGGACTTCTCGGATCACATAATCCACTTCTTTGGGTCGGAGACATCTGAGGTACGGCTAAGTTATACAATGTATCATTCAGGATCACATACCACACTGCCCTGATTTTCAAACGCTGAGCCTCCAACTTATCTCGAGGGACTTCACCGGCAGTGAGGTACCTAATGATCAGATCCATCCAGCTTGGAGTTACTTGCACTAGGTTGATCATCTCTTGGTCGGCTCGGTTGATGCTCGGGCTATCCAAGAATTCCATAGGTACAATCCTCAGGATCTTCCCCTCAGTAGCTGAGGCCAGCTTTGCGATGGCGACCTAAGAGTTTTCAACTCTCGAGATTTGGCTGATGACGCAGTCTTTGAACTTCCCCGTCAGATTCTGGGCTTCGACCAAGTAAGCTATCATCCTTGCCTCATTGGCCTTGTACTCTGTCGATATATGGTTCACGACGAGCTGAGAATCGCACCGCACGTCAAGGAGCTGAACTCCCAGACTAGCGGCTAATCTGAGTCTGGCCAGTTGGATGCCTTGAAACCGAGCTTGATTACGTATTGGATCATGGTCGAGTCGGGCGCGACCAGAACGGTCCTTGCTCCAGCTCGTTTCGAATTGGAAGACTCATCCACAAAAAGGGTCCATCTACTACATTCCCCTTTTGTTTTCACGCTCTTGATAAGAGGAAGTGCTGGGGGAGCAACAGGGGTTGCCTCGGAACTTGTTAAGGTCTTCAGACCGGTGTCTTTGATCTCGCAACTCATAATCGTGAACTTAGCTATGAAGTCAGACACAACTTGGCCCTTAATCGCAGTCCTTGGTCAATATTAAATATTGAACTCTCCGAGTTCCACTGCCCACTTGGTCAGATGTCAGAATACTTATGTCTTATAGAGCACTTGTTGGAGAGGTGAATCCGTGATGACGATGATGGAATGCGCTTGGAAGTACAGGCACAACCTCCAAGCAAAGACGATTAGGCTTAGAGCCAATTTCTCTATGCTTAGGTACCTGGTCTTAGCCGGGACCATAGCCTTGCTGGTGTAGTAAATAGGGCATTGCTTGCCTTCAACTTCTCGAATTGTGCTGAGTTGACAGCTGAGGTGGAAACCGCCAAGTAAAGAAATAGGGGCTCGCCCTCCTCGGGCTTGGACAGCAAAGGTGGTGACCCCATGTACTGCTTCAACTGTTGAAAAGCTTGCTCGCAGTTTAAGGTCCACTCCGCTTTCTTGTGACCCTTCAATTGTTGGAAGAAGGGGAGACACTTGTCAGTGGCTCTGGATATGAAGCGCCCGAGTATGGCGACTCGTCCGGTGAGGCACTGGATTTCTTTCATCGTCTCAGGCGAGTTCATGTCGAATAAAACCTTAATCTTGTCGGGGTTTGCCTTAACACCCCTCTGACTGACTTAGAATCCAAGAAACTTTCTTGAGCCCATACTAAAGGCACACTTGGCGGGGTTCAGCTTCATACGATACTCTCAGAGGATGTTTCGACACTTTTGACGAGCATGTCGTCGACGTAGACCTCCATGGTATGACCAATCTGTCGGGCAAACATCTGGTTCACCAGCCTCTGATATGTCGCCCTAGCATTCTTCAGGTTGAAGGGCATGACCCAGTAACAGTAGAGTCCCTTGTCCGTGACGAAGGTCATCTCTCTGCCTGTATGAAGGGTACATTGTTATCTGGTTGTAACCGGAACATGCATCAAGGAAGGTAAGAAGCTCGTGCCTGGCTGTGTTGTCAACTAACTGGTCGATCCAAGGTAGGAGGAAGCTGTCCTTGGGGCAAGCTTTGTTCAGATCCAAGTAATCCACACAAACCTGCCACTTTCCATTGGCCTTTTTCACGAGGACCACATTAGCGATCCAGTCCGGGTAGTGGACTTCCTCAATAAAACCCACATTGAGGAGTTTCGACACCTCGTCGGCTATAGCTATGTACCTATCGGGCTTGAACGCTCTCCTCTTCTGTTTCATTGGTTTATGCTCTGGGTCCACATTCAGCTTGTGGACATGATCTCTGGAGAGATGCCCAGCATATCTTGGTGCGAACATGTGAAGATGTCCTTGTGTTGTCGAAGGAAGGTTAGCATTTGGGCTTGCTTCTTGGAATTCAGTGACGATCCGACCTGAATTGTTTTGCTCGGATCGACATCCTCGAGCGAGATAGTCATAAGTTCTTTAATGAGGGAGTCCTCTGTAGGATTGTCTTCTCTGGGGTCGAGTACATTAATTATGAGGGCCTGCTTTGTGGAGCCCTTTCTCACTTCTACCGAATAGCATCTTCGTGCCTCACGCTGGTCTCCTTGGACATATCCAACCCCTCCCTCGGCAGGGAACTTCATTATCAAATAATATGTGGGCACGACGACCCTCATGGAGTTAAGGGACGACCGCCCCATGATGACATTGTGCGTTGATGGTACATTTACCGCCAGGAAGTCTACTAGTAGTCACCTGGTTCTGCCCTTCTCCCGCTGTAACTGGGAGGGAAATAGCGCCCTTGGAGATCACCTTGTCTTCGGCGAATCCATGCAGTGGTGTCTTCACAGGTCGGAGGTGCGATCTGTCTATCCCCATCTTTTCAAACGCCTCTGAGTATATTATATCGGTCAAGCTTTCAGTGTCGACTAGGATACGGTAGACCTTGTGGTTGGCTATCGTCATCGCAATCAACATGACATCATCATGGGGATGCTGGATTCCCTGTGCGTCGTCATCTGTAAACGTAAGGCTGCAGGGGCTTACTCGGAGCTCTTTCTTTGGCCTTTCAGCCAAGTAGACGTAGTGGTCGGGGTCGACGCTCTTGGAGTAAGCTTTACGAGCCCAATTCAAATCTCCGCCACCAGATGAGCCACCATAGATCATTCGGATCTCTGTGGCCTCATCCATAGCTTTGCGGGGCTGGTCGTCCTTCTGGGTTTGCCTCTCTTCCTTCATGTACTGGAGCAGATGACCCTTGCGAATGAGGGTCTCGATCTCTTCCTTTAAGTTGATGAAGTCGCTAGTCATGTTGTGGTTGTGGTCGTGATGGAAGGGGCAATACTTGCATTTGTCCAGTTGGCCTGCCTCCGTCTTCATGCAACTCGACCGATGCAGTAGTTTCTGATCTCGGATGTCCAGCAAGATCTGCTCTAGAGATGTGTTGAGAGGAGTGTACGAGCTGAACTTACTCTCGGGCCTCCTACTTGGCCTCCTGTCCCGGGAGGCATTGTCGTCCGACCTCCTTTTGTCCATGTGTCGCGGCACTTCGTCCCTCCGCCTCTTTCCTTTAGATGATGGCTCGGAGGTCTGGTTGCTCTTGCGTGAGCTGAAGAATTCCTCAGCATTCGTATACTTTTGTGCGCGGCTGATAAGTTCACTAAGAGTTGAAGATGGGTTCTTCCCTATCGAAAACAGGAATCTCCATTCCTTGAGTTCGCTGATCATTGTAGACAGTGCCATCTTGTCGGAGTAGTCATCTACTTGCAGGGCATCCTCATCGAAACGGGAGATGTAGTCTTTCAATGATTCTCCGCTCTTTTGCTTGAGGGTAAGCAAGTGGGTCGATGACTTCCGACTCTTCTTACCGACAATGAACTGAGTTAGGAACGACCTACTGAGTTCGGCGAAGGTGCTGATCGACCTCGGCTTGAGTTGTCGATACCAATTCCTTGTGGCCCTAATAAGAGTTATTGAGAATGTTCTTCATAACATTGCATCCGATGCCGACTGAATCTGCATCCATGAGCGGTAGGACTCCACATGTCTGTTGGGTCCCCGGACCCCGAGTACTGAATGACGGGAGACATCTTGAACCTTAGAGGCATCATCTCGCTCATGATGTCAGTAGTGAACGGAGGTTTGGTCTCTTCCATCATTGCTTGTACAATGGTCGGAACGGAGGTCGGCTGGTTTTGCTGCAAAGTTTTAATCTGATTGCGGAGTTCCGCAAGCTGGGCTTCCCATGGATCCCGATTCTCGGCAACAGTCTCTCGAGGGGCTTCGACTTCAGGCGTTTTACCTCTTCTCCTCCTCTCTAGTTCATGGGAAGGTCCGTCGGGGCCAACGTCAAGGTGACTGATACGTAGGTCGGGGCCCGATTCGTTGCATTCCAAGCAAAACTAGGGGCTCTAGTAGACAAGTTTTGGGACACTTCGGCGCGCGAGCTTACACGCGTTGGCTCACCCGCTGCGGTTGAGGTGACCTCTTCTCGATTGAGAGGCGGCTGTTGTCCTTGCTGTTCTTTCATCTGGTTGATCTCATCTCTTAACATTTGTACCTCACTCTGCAAGGCCCTGTAAGTATGTAACATCTCAGATTTTCACTGTTTTGGATTTCCAAAAATCCTTAAATTTTTTTTTTAATTAACTTATAATATCACTTAAATGACTATTAACACTCGATGTTAGTCTATACCAGGGTGGACCAGTCTAGTTATGATGGGACCAAGTGCGGGCCGCCAAGCCAGATGACCTGTTTACACTTAACAACAGCCCGTGTGGGCCACCTAGCGACCGAGGAGGGTCAGAAAAATCTAAAAGTTTAGAAAATCCTATATCTCACTGGGCTTGTGGTCCATCATAGATTACGGACCCAGTGGACACCCAGAAGTACCATCTGACGCTTGCCTAATTCGCCCCACCAATGCCAGATTGGAATCTGGCACTTACAAATAAAATCGGGATACCAGGCATTCCAGCCGTCGAATTTCTTCCAAATTTACGGTTAAGGTTTGATGTATTTTTCTACTCCCGTCCACCAAATCTGGGACCCGATCGTGGCACGGTGACCGCTGATCACAAATCGGACCCGTACGACCAAACCCCATATCCGATCGTTTCTAAATTTTACGTGGCCCTTCATCGGGCCATGGAGCACCTACCCTATAAATTTCATGGCCAGAGGGCCACCAGAACTGGCCCAACAATCAGAATGGGCCTCCCAGGGCCATTTAAAGATCAGAACCCTATACTCAAACCCCATATTCGTTCATCCGTTTGATCTCAGATTTTGCATGGCCCTTTATCGGGCCGTGAGACACCTACACCCTAAATTTGGTGGCCGGATGGGTGATAGGGCCACCCCAACTTCAATAGGGAGCCCTAGAAGGCTAGTTTGGGAAATTATGGGAACTTAAGTGAATTGAGTCGTCCACTCTTATGCAAAGTGGAGGATTTAGAACTGTCGATTTGCGACCAAACTTCACACATAAAGTAAGGATATTTTCACGCTCATATCCGTATAGCTGCGGCCCCGATCGACTGTCGGTGACCGTTGAACAGACTTCTAATCATATCTATCGATCGTCGCATCCAAATGGTGGGCCGATCGTATCCATACGTATATCAGCATTAGGACTAACTATCCTACGGTATATATCGACTAGTACACCCCATAGTGGGCCCTTGAGGCTAAAAAATCCTCCCATAAGGTTAATATAGTAAAGACCCAACACTTGGGGCCAATTGCACCAAAACTGACATTTTAAAAAGACTTCATTTAGGCACCCCCTCTCCCCATACGATTTTGCCCTAGATAAAGAAAGAGAGAAAGAGAGAAACAGGGAGAGAGTAAAGAGAGAAGAGAGAGAGAGCTAGGGAGAGTGAAGGAAGAGAGTGAAGGTGAGAGCAAAGGTGGACCCTAGATCGAGGTGGGGCCCAAGGAAATCAAACCTCACATCTCCCTACCTCATCTCCAAGAAGAAATCTCATCCGCAACTGCCCTTTTCATTCCTTTGATCGCCTAGGTAAGATCCAACACTCATTCTCCTTGAAACCCTTGTGATAAGAAGGGTTTTGCTTGAGATTCTAATATACAAATGTTGCTTTAGGGATTCCAACCAATCAACCCCCGAAATCCACCCTCCTAGGGCGTTCCCAAGCCTTCAACGAATCCGAAGGTGCGGACTATTGTTCTTAGGTGGCCTAGCACCAATTTTACTATGAGTTTAATGATTTTGATTGTTTGGATGTTATGATTGGAGAAACTAGAGAAACCCTAGGAATTGCATGATTGTTGAAATTCGTATGGGATGCATGTTAATCCTCATTTGGTGTTGCTATTGCCTTTCACATGATTGGATATTTGGATGATTAGGTGCTCATGCCTTGTTGATTTTTTTCCTACATTGTTGTTTCATAGAATGTATGATGATCGTGTGCATATAATTTCTTGCAATGATGGAAGTGCTTAACTTCCTCCCACACACACACACACACCTCACTTGTACTTGTATTATGATATTGTTGGCCTTGCTTGGTATGAGAATCTGAATTGTATGTTGAGAAGCATGAGAACATGAAGGTTGTATATGTTAGAAAACGCATTGGTAGGCAGCATGCTAGGGATTGCTACTCGTACCCTTGGGTTGGTCAGGAAACATGAGGAGAGCGAAGGTGGCTCCAGTGGTAGGACCGCCTAGAGGCTAAACAGTGGGTTTTGGACGGGTGTGCTCGAGCGGCTGTAGTTCAACAACGTGGGACCCTTGTGCCCGAGGTCACTCGTCTCACACTCGCCTGACTCATGCCGTCTAGCCTACTGACTGATTAACCCTATTTGTTAACCCTGTGTGCTCACATATGTATGAAATCTGAACCACCCTGCAACAATTATAGCCCATCGATAATCCACCTGAAACTGGTCCACAGCCTCATGAGCCGGGCATGGTGGAATGAGACACTATGTCCGAGCTATTGGCCTACGCGGGGGTACCGTGCCTCCCCGTAGTAACCGCGAGCGATCCCTTCCTTTCGGTACTCTTCATGTGCTTAGAGTCAGGGATGAAGAACCCGACGGGATCACGGACCGCAAGGTCTCCGCCTCACGCGTTGGGGGGTCTTGGCCTCACAATCAGCTTAGGGCATTGATACGTAATGTGAATCAGAATTTTCAATATGCTGGATGAATGGACTTAACTAATAACTCGGCTAACACGATCGCATTGCACGCATTAGTTAGGGTGGCGACTCGAAAGTCGAGGTCGCTCTGAGGGAGTGTTGTCATATGCGATTGTTAGATGAAGTCGCTTGAGGGAGTGTTGTGGCGAGGACATGCATCATATCATCCCACATGCATGCATTTAAATAATAGTTGCTAGGTGTTGATGAATGACTGTTTTTCATTAAGTTCATATTACAATTGATGCCTGTTATAACTTGAGACCAATAGTTCACACTGAGTTGATCACTCACTCCCAATCTGGGAAGGTGTTTTAAAACACCAACCAGACCCATTCATAGATGCAGGTGACCCAGTGCATGAGGAACCTGGCGAGGCGAGCTTTAACGAGGAGGACGAACTCTCCTACTTTCAGCTGATGGGCGGCTCTCCATCAGCTTGATCAGGCTGAATTTGGATTTACTGAGCCGCGGGCTCCGCTTTAGTCTTTTGGATATAGCCTTCTTTTATTATCCTGTTGGGCAACGCCTTGGGCGACCCTTTATTATTTTTGGACCTGTATATTTGTGAGATTTCCTTCATTTCAGTAGACTGGTGCGATTGTGCTTCTTGCTTCAGGTAATTTCAAATTGCGCAGTTAAATTTAATTAATCATTAAAAAAACCATAAATGCGTGATAAGTGACACTCGGGAACTCGGGAGTCGAGTCTATGCACGACCCCCGATTTTTCGGGGCGTTACAAAGTACCTCCTGGGCTTCGGGTTCGCTGAGATGGCCTTGTCGGAGCCGACTCGGCGTGCAGTTGCGAAGATGAGTGAGGTTGCCCGCTCGACTCAGGTTCCGTGGTCGTTACTGGGAGCGCTTTCTTCTTTCCTTTCACCGTTTCTGGTAAAGCTTTATCGTCTTTTTGTTTGACTTCCTACAAACGGCGCCCAAATGTTGATGTTAAAATCTCGATCACCCTCAACCGAGCTCTGTGTGCTCGGAGCGAACTCTGATCCTGCACAAATGGAAGACAAAGGAGACCCTGGCTAGAGCAGGGGACTCTCCGATGCCAAAGTCAGGCTATGAAACCGGGTCTAAGTAGTGTAGAGCAGGTTGAGAGTACTCGATATTCCGTACTTGTTCATGTAGAAATGATTCATAATTATACCTTAGGGTCATGTTGAACGTGTCCGATAATCTTGGCACGGTCATCGCCACTATGCGAGAGCTATGTATGTGCGGTCGTCGGCCGTTACCCGGAGATCTTGCACTAGACATTACTCCTGTCGTGCATTACTGGATTTTGTCCATTAATGCCATTGTTGACTGATCTATCATCCGAGCCGACCTCGCGGCTTAGATTTTGTTCGGCGATTTGAGCCCACAGATGAGCCGATTATTGATGCGCTAAGTAAAGAGGATCAAGTCGGAGATACGCTGGACGGGTGTGTGACAGTATCTTCTATATGCCGAGTTGACATGAGAACTCTCGCAAAAGGACTCGGAGGTAGGTTGACTCGGATGTATTGCTACCGTTCCGAGATTCTGCTCATCGGATGTGTGACAACTTCTTCCGAGTCTCAAGTCGGTACTGTAATTCTGCAAGACCCCTTGAAATTACCTCGGGTCGGACGCTATCAATCCGAGGCTTTGCTCATTGGTGCCTCCAAGTTTGACCTTGATGCGGCTCGGTTCAGATTCACCCATAACAGTGTCCACACCATCCAACCACCTGAGAGATCATTTCAGTGCACGACCCAAATAATGAGGTATATTTAAATCAAGTGAACCCCACCAAAGAAATTAAAGAGCGAGGATTGAATGCATTTTTTATCAAATTGATATTTGTGTTTTTCATTTTTTCATTTATTTATTTTTTATTTTATAAATAAGTTGGACATCAAATAAATATCACGGTGGGCCTTAGAAAGGTTTCAATGGTGGGCATCACTACTCCTATTGTTTACTGTAATGAGCCCACTTGAATTTTGAATTTACTTCATTTTTTAGCTCTGTGCTCTAAAATTATCTCATCAGATATATGGACATTGGAGATACAACAAATACATTAAGATCAGGCTCGCAGGACCTACGTGGTAGGTGAATTTCACCGCCAATGGCACCTGAACCATTGACCTCGAGCTGATACTTCTGTGAGTCTCCCACAGAGGCTGGAGTAAGAACCCAACGTGTCTTTATAAACGAGCGACCGAAGTTACCTAGGCATTTATTTTTCAAGACACTTGTTAGGTGCTTCTCTCGTTTGAGTGGAAAGCTGCCGGCGTAGCATACGTGTGAGAGAGCGGCGCCGATAATCAGGCTAACTTAACAACCAAGTAGCCTGCCCAAAAGTCATGCAGATATACTCATTGAGTGGGTGTGGTGTTTGCGATTCTTTTTCCTAACCGTTGGGTTTCCCGTATCGGAGGTGAACCGGCAGAGGATTAGGTGTTACCCGGGCACTACCTTAGTGGATGTTTCCATTACCGTCTGGGGCATACATTGATTAATTCTTTTTGTATATCTACGCCTTCCAACCTTTTTCTAATGTCATTTGAGGGTGTGATACTAAAAATTAAGCACAAAAACAAAATTAATTTGGACCACGTAACTGAAAAAGTGGTAAATTACCATTAAAAGCTTTTTGTTAGAAACAAAAGTATTGGGTCGAAGCTGATATTATATTTTCCCTTCATCCATGTCTTATTGACCTTATCAATGTGTTGGATGAAAAGGAAAAATTACTTTGGGTATTACTGTGTGCCGTAGGAAGTTTTTTAATGGTGAGCGTTCAATCACCACTCTTTCCTGTGGCATGGTCCATCTGAGATTTGAATCTGCTTAATTTTTAGGAACGGGTACCAAAGTGAGCTGGAGAAACGGATGGACGGCATGGATATAAAACACAACATTAAGGTGGGCCCCACGGTAAGGGTAACACCAACTAAGGTGTTACCCGGGTAACACCTGATCCGCTCTAGGCGAACCTGGGGATTGGATTGTGAGAGAACGGATTCCCTACCTTGGAACACGGCATTTTCGTGCCTCCAGATTATGTAACACACGTGACATATTTTTATGAAGATCTGAACCGTACATGTTGTGTTCTCATCCGTCGATTGACCATTAAGGAAATTTATATGATTATAATTTTCTAACCAATCCTATAAATTGGCCTTTTCTCACTTAATAGCAGCCCGTCGTTTATGTACTTTTAGTATTCATTTGTATATCACAAGTGAAGGGCTAGAAATGTCTAAACGCTCTGGTCTCGTGTCCATGATCTAATCACTATTGGAAGCACGAAATGGACAGTTCAGATCTGATCCATGCGTGACACGTGTTCAGAACGACATCTAGTTCGGAGAAATGTGCCTTCAGATATTCTCACGTGGGGCAGGGAATCACGCGCCGCTTGAAAATTGGCCCGCATCTAAGCATGTGTTCGACATCGGAAACTGTGAAAATTAAGTTGCTCCAGCAGAAATTAAAAAAAGAGGAGAAATTGTGCCCTGTAGGCTCTAGCCAGCACTTTCTGAGGTACTTGCTCTCAACGTGGCAACTCTCGCCCGTGTGAAATATCAATAGCCGCTCATCTGGTCACCGCTGCCTTAGATTCCTCGTTCGAAGAATCACTCCGACCTGACCCTACAGCAATTTCTGTTTCAAATCTGTGGCCTACCAAATGCCAGATTACAATGAACGTCGAGTGATGATCAAATGCCTACCACACGTGTGCCTCGAGAACGACAATAAAGTACACTCGATCGATACAGCGGGAGCTTCCGCAAGTGGAATACAGCATACACTCGTCGAGGCCTCAGGCAGTATACACGTTTCATTTCGAAGAAGGGGGTCCCATGCTTCCAGACTAAAAGCGGACCATCGCAAGCTCTCACTTTCTGGCTTTCAAAAAGTTCAAATATATTAATGGTTCGGATCTTAAGTGGGGCTGATTACCGAGGACGAAGCTGTGGGACCCACTTTCAGAGTAATCCGGTTGCGTATCATATATCTTCCATTTTGGTCGGAGGATTGGGACCCATTTCTAGAGTTAGCCTCACCATCTGATAATTCCAAGCTGCATACGCGTTACGCACCCTTTCACAGCAAAAGAAGAAATAAAGAAAAGAAAAGAATCTCACTGCATTGGAGGACGACAGACGACCCAAAACCGACTAAGGTAGCAGACACGCCATCTGAGTCCAGCGTGGCATTAGTATGTTGAGAAGCAGACTGTCCCGATGCTGTCTCCTCTTCTTTATTACTCCTTTCACTTCCTCATACCCCAATGGCGGTGTCTTCTTCATCTCTCTCATCTTCTCTGTCCAATTTCCGTCCTAACCATTCCATACCTACTATAAAAAATAAAAGAAAAAAGCCACCCACGCCTAGAAAACCTCCCTTTTCCTGCGAAAAGAAGCCCAAACGAAAGGCAGAATAAGCAGAAAAAAAAAGTAGAAAAAAGCAAAAGAAAAAGACCCTCCCTTCTTTCATTCTTACAGAGAAGATCGATCAGGTCAGGAAGCCCGTTCTCGAGCGAGCTCCAAGTCGATCGCAATCTTCCTCTACTTCTCTCATTCTTCTGAATTTTCAGGGTTTCGGTTGTGGATTGATGCATTTTTACCCGATCCGAGAAATTTCTTGTAAATTTTGTCGAGTTCTTGCCCGATCATTTTACTCGTGAATCTCTGAAATTTTCGTCTTCCTGATCCCTAAATTTCTATGCAGTGTTGGCTGATTTTAGAAATCTTAATTTACATATTTTGATGCGATGATTGCGTGCGTAGGACGGGTGCTGAATTTTATAATAACAATCAGTAATTGTTATTATCTTTTATTTGTGACAGTAGCTTCTCCCATTTGAACATGAATATGGCCATCTTTCCTGTTCAATTTCAATACCTTGATTTCGACCATTCGAGTGTTTTTGCCAATTTCTTTTTTATCCTTGCCAATTGAGAGGATGCGATTTTCAATATTTGATTTTGCGAGTGTTACTGCTTGAGTATTGCAAAGGAATGTGATTTTTTTTTTGTTTTTTTCAATTTGGTCTCGTTCTTTAAAGAGATTCTGGTCGGATACTTGCTTTTCTCTGATTCTGAAATCCTGTTGTTTACAGAGGAGTACAATCTCTGGCTGTTGCATTCGGCAGTTGTCAACACAAGCGTTAAGAGGTTTATTCAGAAGGCGGTTTTCTTTTTTGCAGGTAGACTGTATTCTTATCAGTTGGTGTAAACTTCTCTCCAGGAATCAGTGGAATTTGTTTATTATTATTTTTTTTTTTGCGTTTTTTCCTATTGTATGTCACATTTATATCTGCCATATTCTCATCTTATTTGGTTTTGTGATTAAGAATTATTAAGGCATGTTTGGTTGCCACTTAAAAAAGTGTGCATCTCATTTTAGATAACATCAATTACAAATTAGAAATCATAATTTAATAAGTCGTTGTTTATATTTTTAGTTCACACCGAAGATTGATGTCTAATACATAAATTTGATTAAATAAAATGAGATAAATGCATTTTTAAGTTGCACAAAAACATGCATATGATGAATGCTACTATGGTTCGGGACCACCATATTGTGCTTCCAAAAACATCAGTACTGTACACAAGGCATGTGGACTGTAGTAAAGAATAGATGGTGATTTGTTGGCCACCATGTCTATGGGGGCTGTGGTCCACAATCCAAGGCAATTGGTCTGTGAGTAGTGATCCAATTGGCAGGCTGAGAAATGTACAGTTAACTTGAAAATGAGCAATGATCTGTGTTCAATGAGGACCACTTGCAACAATCGGATGGTCAGAGTGGTTCCATCAGTACAATTTGTTTTGCCTATGGCCTATCCTTGTGGAGAGCCAGATTGGCAGTTCCAATTGCTTACATGTTTATGTAGTGTGCAGCATAATAGCATTCCTCTTATTAAGTTATTATATTGCTATTGAATGTTGAGTGTTCTAAATTTGTCATTTCTTTACATCATTGTAACTGGGATGTTGATTAATTTCCTTTAATTTTTGTTTTCTTTCACCTTGATTATCAACGATGCAGAAGAAAAAACACATCTTTGTTTTGAAAGCTGTTCCATATATTTGTTGTCTCCACTCAAGGTCTGGGTGTTCTTAGGACTGGGGAGAGATGGCAGCCGAGCTTGTGAATTTGGCCACTAG
The DNA here is from genome assembly GCA_021015155.1 of Magnolia officinalis. Lineage (NCBI taxonomy): Eukaryota > Viridiplantae > Streptophyta > Magnoliopsida > Magnoliales > Magnoliaceae > Magnolia > Magnolia officinalis. The sequence goes on along the minus strand of JAJHSJ010000004.1, from coordinate 16,805,648 downwards.
TGAGAAACTGAAGGAGGTGGACTGGACGAAAAACATAGAGATCTGTGAACTAGTTGCACGTGATCAAGGGTATATCACTGTGTATAACTTTCTATTTTTCATGAATATTTTTTATGTTGCTAGATGTTGACAGTTATAAATTATATAATTTAGTCAGAATCATTATTCTCTGTCATTGTATATAGTTAGTGCTTTACAAGCTTTTAACTATTTTGCGTCTGTCAGTGCGAGATCACAAAATAAAAGCAGTTGCATGCAATTTTTCTTCAGATCGCATGCTCAATGAACCAGTGTCACCAGGATACATCACCTGGACTAGTGAGACTGAACTATCCTTAAATCTGCAGAAACATGACCAATGTTCTGAATTTATTAACCCAAAAGCAGAAACATGACGAAGGTTCTTAATAGCCAGTAGTAAGGTGCCGTTTGATAAACTGAAAAATAAGCTGTGAAAATTAATTTAAGTGCTGAAAACTTAAAAAGTGCTGAATTGTAATCTTGAAATAATTTTAGGGATATTTTAGTCAAAAGTGATAAGAAATTTTGATGCACCACTGCTTTCAGCCTTCAGCATTAAGTGAAGGGAGGGTTGCTGAAAAAAAGATCCATATTTTCAGCGAAAATTAATTTAAGCACTTGATAAGTTGGATTTGCCAAACAATCTGAATCAGTGAAAATCACTGAAAATATCAAATTTCAGTGATCAGTGCTGAAAATAAGTTTTATCAAACGGCCCCTAAGTGATCCTCTTGTCAGTTTCTCTAAAATGAGTCTATCGGGCATCTCATTTACATCCCTTGGGATTATAAAGGGGATACAATCCAAGGAATAAATAAAAGATTCGGTTTCTTGCATACAAGATGCGTGCTTCCATGGACTTGTCTTATTGGACGTTATCAACTGGAAGGCAATGCAATCTCCACTTTCAACCATCAGTTTCCTGGTAAATTTAGTAGAAACAATTTAAAGCAGTCCTCCAAGAATGTCATGTGCCTCAATTGGCCCTAATTCCCCACATGGACTAGAGCAACCAACATAACCTCTCCCTTATCATTCCCGAGGATGTCACACCAATTTCTGACTTCCTTGGTCCTTCATCTAGAGCATCCACCATATTTGAGGTTCCTGCAAAGGGTGTTACCAACCAATCTCATTCAACTGTTCAGAAGTACTCATCATGAAGCCCTTCATAAGATCCAAATGTGACTGCATTTCTATTCAGGTTTTTGAAGGGTCCAATCACAGATCGTTGAAGTAATTCTTCTCTTGATTGCTTTGGGGGGTGACAGGTTACTTTGACAAGTTTTGCAACTGGCCGTCTGGCTCGTAGTCCTCATAACCTTCTTTCACCATCCTACCAATGTTCATATGGTTACTAAGAGCCTAATCACTAGGCTTACCCCCACCGGACCTTATCCCTCCACCTTTAGGGAGATTCGACGACCTCAAATCCTTGGTTACGAGACATAAAGTCCGATTCCACAAGACAAGGCTAGCCATTTAAGGCAGTCTCCTTCCCTACTTCACCGGAGGAAATAAGTACCAAAGTTTAAGGACATTAGGGTTTGGTTCCAATTTTTCTTTGTCCATGAACCCACATGGTTCCGAATGGGCACCATCATCCAAAAATTTTATTCTGACTGAAACGGGCTGGAGAACTGCTCCTCAATCACATCCAGGACCCATTTATTGTCCAATTCACCCCAAGATGGTGAAGGAAGTGAGTCCAATAATCTTTAGGCACATTATTGTGAAGGAATAATGGTTTACTTTTTCTCGCTTTGCCAAGACATGCAGCACATGTTGGAAATGCAACCCCTCTTCAGATTATCAAGCGCAAGGAGTTTGTTTTCTGTAGCTACCGAAGCGAAACCTTGAATCTAGGAGGAACCAGGGCACTCTACACCTTGGCACGTGGCTGTGGGTTTCTCTTACTAGATCTGTATCATTGCTATTCATTTTACGGGATTAGTAATCCAGGAAAGTTTCTTGGTTGATTCCTGTTATTATTACTTTAAGAAGTCTAGCTTAAAATCGGAAACAATCCGGACCTCATGGTTTTGATTTTTTTGACATGGAACCATTTAGTTGACACCAATTCTCTTTACTTTCAATCACTGACCTTAAAATTTGGAAACCGTCAAAAACTTAGTTATTGATTTGGAAGATGAGAAAATTGAAATTAGAATGTAAAGTGGATGCTCCAGTTTGGTTATCCCACTGATTTGTAATTCCTAGATGAGTAGTATTTAACTCCTGTAAGGTGTGTTAAGTGGTGATGATACCTTATTGAGATTGAATATTTCTTCATTCTCATACTCTTCCAGCATTGCCAATATGGTCACTTGTTTTATTGGGAAAGATTTCTCAATCACATGGAAATCTTAAATGTTCATTTCTGTATTCCTTAATCTATCTGAAGCATACCTTGATCTTATCAAGGTAATGTCTGGTTTATTATTATTATTATTATTATTTATGTCACTTCCTGACTGCTGGTTTTTTGCTTTTCAATGAGCAGGAAAGCAAAAGATGTTATTAAAGCTATAAAGAAACGATTGGGGAATAAAAACTCAAACATTCAACTTTTTGCTGTTATGGTGAGTGAGAACCCTTTGTCCTCTGGTTCTATAGATGTATTTCATGGTCTACAAGATCTTACTTTACATGGAAAGTGTAGTGGTCATAAACTTTTGAATGGAAGATGAAGCACAACTTCTTCATTTAACTTAAAATAAGTGAAATGAGATATTTATGTACAACTGTTTAACAATAAAGGTAAAATGGCCTGATTTTTATGCCCATGGCTCACCATGGAATGGTGCATCTGATTAATGGGGTGGATGTCCGTCACACATCACAGTGGGGCCCATAGAATACCATTTTCCTATATATGTATGCATTTATGTACGTGTGTGCGTGCGTGCACACACGCATGCAGTGCACCCGCATGCGTTTGCATGTGTATGTATCTTCATAATTGACACCGGGTGATAATCTAACCAGCTGCTATTCCTGTAGCATAATACAATAAGCTTCTCTGTCTTTTGTCCTTTTGTCTACATTGCACTGCCAGAAAATGCACAGAAAATGCATTTCAACCTTGTCAATTTGTATGGTTCTTACTGGCCTTTGCAAAGTACATGGTCTTTGTATTAATTTTGGAAACAACTGTCTCTTGCTTCTCCAGAAGATCGCGTGGCCATTAATGAACACAAAATAATTTACTGTTATTACTTTTGGGAATAAAGAGCATACAAAGAAAAGCATTAAAATTCAACACTTTTTATGTGCATAGAAACTTTTGATGAGTTCTCTTGCTTAATTCAACTGATACAACCTATAGTTATCTTCACCTTGGAAGTTATTTTATTCATTGAAATTTCTGTTACTTATATTGTGAAGTACTCATGGTTTGGCGTGATTGAATTAAATGATGAACTTGTCAAAGAAAATGACCTTTCATGTGTGTCCTGGAGAACCTCTCTTATGCTTTTTTTTTGATATGTATATTGAGCTAGGGGTGCACACGGTTCGGATCCGGATTCAAAAGGGATAAGAACTAAAGGTGGCCCCCTTCACATGAACGGTCCATATTGACAGCTGGCAGGACCAATTCAACTATCTCCTTGGCCATTCGGTTCCAGTTTCAAAACCAAAACCGAACCGTGTGCACCCCTATATTGAGCGATAAACTCTGTCAGCCAGTTTTGTGTTCACGATTAATTTAATTTCCTGGACACATTCGTTCTGATTTGCATCCACAGGTAGGTTAACCATTTAATTGTTATTTGTTGTTGCAGTTGTTAGAGATGCTGATGAATAATTGTGGGGAACATATTCACAGGCAGGTTATCGAGACTGGACTTCTCCCTATACTGGTGAAGATAGTGAAGAAAAAGGTCAATCTTATTTGTCACAGATTAACAATTGACAACTGTCCATGGGAAGCTTCTATTTCCTTTTTTTGTTCTTTTCTACCATTTCAAAAGTTTATCTTCTTTGTTGCAGTTGGATCTGCCAGTACGAGAGAGGATTTTTCTCCTTCTAGATGCCACACAGACATCCCTTGGTGGGGCTTCTGGAAAGTTTCCTCAATATTATGCTGCATATTATGACTTGGTGGTAAGTCCAGCCATCCAACATTTGTTACCCGTAAAGATCTCATTGTGTAAATGGGCTGAGCCTGGGTTGGTTTCGGCTTGGATTTTGAACTGGTCAGGCTGGACCTCTTCAAATTTGTCTTGTTATCAGCCCGGGTGAAGTCCTCATTTTACACGTTTGAAATGATTTTAAGTCCTCAAGACTTGGGGTAACCTTATTTTCGTTTTGAAAGTGCAGAACACATTTTATGTCTACGGCTTCATAATGGGGTATTGTGCATGTTAGCTTGCCTGTGTTTTACAGCTCGTGATGAAAACTGAGTCTGAATGGTCGATTCATATGAGAGTCACGCGCACTTCATTCTTGACTCTTGTTGCCATCATGGAAAATATTCAGTGTATTATTTTTGTCCTCCTGAAATGGAGTAGAATGTGTGATCATCATTAGCATGTTTATGAAGCCTTATATGAGGGAATTCCATCCTAGGAAATAATCGGTTAATAAGCAGTATCCTTCTGAAACATATGATTGGAAGGGTCCTAGCTAATCAATGTTTTTCAGTAGGTCATTATACCAATCAATGGATTGAAATTGGAGGGACGGAATTGACAGAAACCTACGTTTGTCAATAGATCATTACTTATAGCAGCTGGTGGCTCAAACTCTCTCCTGGATTTTCTCACTAGGAATTTCTTCAGTACAGCGTCGCTGAGACAGAAAATTCATCATCTGATGGTCCCTCATCTAATGGTGTGAGCTTTAGCTTCGAAGTTGTTGCACACAGGAGCGCCTATATTTTGAAGCTCATGGAAATGCACCTAGATGGAATTGACAGAAACCTACATTTGTCAATCGATCATTACTTATAGCAGCTAGTGGCTCAAACTCTCCCCTGAATTTTCTCACTAAGAATTTCTTCAGTACAGTGTCACTGAGAGAGCAAATTCATCATCTGATGGTTCCTCTAATGGTGTGAGCTTTTGCTTCAAAGTTGTTGCACTGAGGAGCACCTTTATTTTGAAGATCATGGAAATGCACCTGGATAGTAATGGTGCACTGGAGCACTCTTCCATTTTTTCAGTTGATTACATTTTTCAGGGTGATGTTCACTTGCGATGTTTGATCCAGAAGAAATCCTCATTTCTGATGCAGTTTAGTGTCTTTCTATTGTTGAGCTGCTACTTCCATATTTGTTGGATCGATATCAAATTACTTTGGGAAGAAGCATGTGGTCTGAAGATTGAATTCTACAAAGATGATTATTTATTTAAACAGCATTCTACAACTCAGATGATTGCTGCATCTGTTCATGAAAAGAAACGTCACCCATTATTCCATCTGTGCAACTATAGTCGTGTGTAACTTTTTCGGTGGCTTACCTACTGCTAGTTGCTTTCCCCCAGGAAGTGGTTCCATGAGTCTTCTTCTTCTTCTTATTCTCCTCCTCTTTTTCAGTTAAAATTATCCAAAGGCCATTATGGAGAGAGATTAAGGGCACTAACTTGTGGGAAACAAGAGATCCTTGATGCTGAATCTCTTCTTCTTGGTTGTAAATGAGGATTTCTGGCATCGAAACCAATGACAAAAAATAAGGACTTTTTTTTTTTCTTTTCTTTTCTTTTTCTTTTACTGCCTCATTCTCATTGAATTCTAAGCCAAATTCCAGTGCACATCTCTACTAATGACTTCATTTATTGACATGACATCTGTTTCCCTGACAAGTTGTCATCACTTGATGCTTCTGGCCTGGAATTTCTTGCTGTCATATTAGACTCCAATTTTCTTGATGTCATATTAGACTGTGATTTTCTGTTCTCTGTTACTTTCCTGGGGTTAAATAGAATTATGTGCATCCCAATTGACATTCTGCTTGCACAGTCCTTTTTAGGCCATATAAATATCGTAGTGGTTAATTGGTTATTACATCCATTATGCCTTTATTTTAAAGAACTGAAAGTTCTAATGGACTGTGAGCTCTTTAATACAGTTTCATCTTTTTATCTTCAGTGACTGGTTTATTATGAGCATTGAATTAATGATTTATCTCTCTCCAGTGCGCGCAGGTTCAGTTCCCACCACATCCTCGTGTTCCTCCACCAGATGTTCCTGCACCAAAAATTGATACAAATAACTTGCCTGTTGGGAAACCGGTATCTCCAAAACGTGAAGGGACTGCTCAGCAATCACCTTCTCAAACTGTGCCGGACTCTAGGTATTATATGATTGCTGTGTCATTTTCTCACATTGATACCTATATTCTCCTCTGAGGCTTTTGTCATGCCTTGTGCATCTCAATGCTTTTCTTTTTCTCCCTTTCTGGGCAAGCATTGTTGAGGAATCTCTATTGTATATTGTCTTCCTGATTTGATTATACTCTATGGTCAAGGAAGCAAACTGAAAGACAAATTGCATTGAAGTCTTGTCCACATGATTCTCTCTCTCTCCATTTACTTTGTACAGATCTATTATTTTACCTGGAAACTCCTATAACATGTGCATTAGATGGCCATGGCTTAAGAAGCTTGTTGCTAGAAACTTCTCAACTGCATGTGAAAAACTTTTGGTTGGTGACATCAGTTTTTTTTTTTTTTTTTGGCTTTAGACCACATTCTCAATGTGAGAATATGGAATCATATCAACATCTCACCCATAGATATTAATACTTCCATTTGAAGTTCTGATTTTTTTTTTTTTCCTTATGTCAAGGAACTGGAACCATGGTGTAGAATCTCATTTTACCCCAACAAATTCTTAAATTTTTTATTTGAATGTAGACCACACCTAGATCTTTTTTGTAGAGGATTTCATTTAATGGATGCATACCATCAGAAAATGCCTTACCGCAATCTTTTGGCATTTGGACATATGTAGAGTTAGCAAGACTATGATGGTTCTTTTCCATCATGTTCTTGGAGGGGTGGATCATGCAGCATATCTGTATAATGAAGAATGCTTTGACGTCCAATGGGGGGTTAACTGAAAAAGCTTAGTGAAGTGGTCAGTGGTTCGGGAGGAGGCCCTTTATGGAGGAGGGGCAAGGTGTCATAGAAAATGCTTGTGTTTGCTATCGTAAGGTGCACCATTTGCAAAATGTTGTAAGAAAGAAAAATGAAAAAGGAGAGGAGTATTGGGAGAGAAAAAGAGGTATAGAGATATTAGGCACCTCAGTCACATCTAATTTCACTTTATTATGAAGCCGTAGACATAAAATGATATGGGGGCTTGAAGAACCATTAAATGAAAAGATACACACACCAAGACCAACAATGATACCCACTAACAAAATCTCCTGAATTAAGGATAGTGCCATGATTTAATTTTTTGAAGGGCCATGATCATAGAAGAATTCCATGGTGTGTGCAATCCTATTTGTGGAGGGATTGGAAGGCTGTGATGGACTATGATATTATGATAAAGGGAATTGATCACTGGTGGACACTACTACTGGCAGCGGCGGGGGTTGGAGGCTTATAAATGGTAGCTCCATGGGTACTTTGAGTCGCACTGGATGGCGGGGGTTTGGCAAGGTGAATTTAGTCCTTGTCTTTTCTGTTCGTCGGGTTTGAAAGACTTGAACAAGGACATAGGCCGCTAGAGCTTTATGCGTTTGGCCTCTACCTTTTCAAATCATCCTTGAAGGGGTCTCCACTAAGGTCATCAAGTGAGCCTCCTCAACCAAGATGGAGTTGTGAGCTTATCTTTTTGTATTACAAGATCCATTGTGTTGCTTCTTAAGAATTTTCTTTTAGACATTTAGGAAGAAATCCAAATAGCTTTTCCTTCTTTGATAACTAAGGTTGTAGTGACTTGATGATGGGGGCATCACATTACGGACGCCATTACGCACGTATCAGAGGAGAGTCTGAGCTCCACTGTCCTTGTGGCTTGGCGAGTACCGTTTGAGTCCCGAAGAGGAGCCGAAGACCTCACATAGCATGTGGGTTGCGCGGAGGATGTTTTTGGACCGTTGGATTGCGAGGACTTCACAATCGGACTGTTGGATGTGACTTGATCGTGGTCCGCCGTGATCATGGACGTCTTTAGAGTTCATCGGATAATCTTACAGGTTGTTTGGATGCCTTAAAATCCATAAGTTGTAATCCGATTACAGGTTATCAGATTACATGGGGCGTTTGTATGGGTGCATTTGCATGTAAACAGATTGCAGGCTGTAATCAGATTACATTTTTTTGCTGTAATTTGAAACATGGTGTAAGGGCATGTTTTAGATTACATGTAAAGGGATTTCAGGCAATGGTTATAATTTTTGAAAATTTTCGTTGCGAGGAGAGTTGCAGCTTCGGCATTCCCACCCTCTCCTTCTTCCAATGCCTAGTTAATGCAAGGTGCCAAAACGAATAATAAAAAAAAAAAGAAAAAAAAAGAAAAAAAATGAAGAAGAAGAAGAAGAAGAAGAAGAAGAAGAAAAGAAGAACATACCTCTCTCTCTCTCTCTCTCTCTCCCTCCATCCCTCCCTCCCTCCCTCCTCCAGGGTAACAAACCTTCTTAAAAATTCTCCTTTCTCAGTTTCCAGGGCTAGAAACCCTTAACATATATATCTATTTCAGTGGTTGGAAAGAAGCGGGTGGATTAGGTGAGGCCCTGAATGGGGCCCACATTGATGTATGTATTGTATATCCGCGCCAGCCATCCGTTTGCAAGATCATTTTAGGCAGGAGACCAAAAAATGAAGCAGAGAAAAATCTCAGGTGGACCACACCATAGGAAAGAGTGGTGATTGGATGCCCACCATTAAAAATTTCTTTGGACCCACCTTAATGCCCGCCATAATGTTTATTTTCCATCTAACCCATTGATAGGGTCACACAGACTTGGATGAAGATTAAAAAAAAGCATAAGCTTGATCCAAAACTTTTGTGGCCCATAAGAAGTTTTTAATGGTCAATCGCCACTGTTTCTTATGGTGTGGTCCATCTGTTTCTTTTGGCAATGAGGGCATGCTATAGTAGGATGCCATTTCTAAAGTATATGCAACACTCCTGACCATCCATTTGGCTTGAACTGAATGGATGGGTTATGGCCCAAAATCCCAACATCACAGTGGGGCTTCATGATGAACAGGTTGGATGACTCAGTATGGCGGGCCTAGCCACATAAAGCCCAATCAAAGATTCCAAATTGACATGGCGGTCCACTCATCAAGGTGTTATTAGCCTGATTTTGGGCATCCAACTTTCAACGTGAGACAACATTGTGCATATGTTAGATGCCATACAAAAACACCTGTGGACCCACTTTCAACGTGGGGTAACCTTGTTTTATATTTAGATTACTGAAGACATGTTTAAACATATTAGTTGCTATTTATTTGATGTTGGTTTATAATTAATGGTTTATATTCAATAAATTTTCAACATTTTATGGAATTTGAATTAGTTGGCTGGCCCACCAAATGATTGATTTAGTGTACGAATCGGCCATAGGCATTATTGAGTTGGGCTTATCCTAATAATACATCATAAATGAAGACTTTATATGTTATTTGATGATTTTTAAAGGATTTACCACTCTTGACTCTATCGTGCATGAATACCCAATTATAGGTTGTAAAGGTTTTACAGGTTATCCAAACACAACCAACTATTTTCTTGTAAACAGATTACAACTTAAAGCCAAACAGGATAGGCCGTAAACACTTTACACCTGTAATTTGATTACTTGTAATCCAATTACAACTTAAAGATTTTATAGGCATCCAAACGACCCCTTAGTTTCTTAGCATTATAGTAATTTTTGTTTTGAGCACTGAGTTTACTTTTTGAGATTTTATTTACATGTTTTATCGGTTTTATACTTTTATAGGGGGGTATTTGTAATTTACAGAGTAGGGGGTTAAAAACAAACATATTTTTCATTAATGGTCTTTTTGTAAAAGACCAACTTTTAAACTATAAAGGCTTGGACGTCCAACCCTAGGCTTAAAAAAAAAGTGATGTTAATGAAAAAGCTTGAAGTTCTCCTCTTTCTCTCGTGTTTATTGAGAATGTGGTGTAAAACCCCATTGAATGTGAATTCGAATGAAAACTACCTAGGTGTGAAGCCTTGTTCATTCACCTATTCTCTCTTCTCAAGCTCAAAAGGTATTCCTTTTCTTCTTAAACCCAAACCATCTCAACCTATACCTGAACAAAAAGTCCATCCATACATGTGAATCCGTACGCTCGTACGACTATACGGATAGTCCTTACGAACTGTTTTGTGGACCTCACTTCAGTCATTTTCTTACATCCTTATCTTTTTTCTTCAACCAAACCCTAACCTAAAACCCTAGATTCCCCTTTCAATTAAACCCGAATTTCAGATTTCCCCAATTTCCACATCCTAACCCTAACCCTAATTTCCCTAAACTTAGAATCATTTAGAATCCCTTTAGGACTTGGGTGATTCCCTTTAAAATAATTCCACCCTCATGTTTTGAATAGAATTTCTTAATTCCATTATGTTTATTTCAAAATGACATCTTACTAGTTCCTTCGTATGAGCATGTGGTGGCTTAGGATTACATGTAATTGCTTATTTGATTAATTGTTTGGTTTATGATAAGGTTGCTGAAATTTCATATTTTTGTTGCTCATGTTTTAAATTGAAAATCTGATTTCATCTATCATCCTAGGCAGTGTTCGCATTGTCGACGAAATGTCGATAATATCTCCGATAATATCGGTGTCGCTAGACTAGCGACACCGAAACCCCGTTTTTCGTTTCTCTCTGGATTATCGGCGATATTGTCGATAATTTTGGATTTTTTGCGATAAAATAGGTGAAAAGGAAAAAAATCGAAAAAAAACCTTTGATTTCGGTAATACCTGGTCTGATGGTTGATCAGAACTCGGAAGAAAAGAATCTGGGCAGCAATCGACAGCTCTCGTCTTCGACGGAGGTAAAGGAATCTGAAATTTTCCCTTTTCCTCGTTCGATTGGAAGATTTTCGGCAAAAAATCATGGGATTTTGAAACCCAGTCGAAAATCCCCCGCTCTCCGCCGAAAACCTCTCTTCGCATACGAGAAAGCCTTTTTTTTTTTTTTTTTTCTTTTATGCCTTAGACTTACGGAAGCAGACCGCGCATGGTGCGCTTCAGCGTACTGAGTAAACTCTCTGGGCCCACCGTGAATGTATGTGATTTATCCACGCCGTCCATTCAATTTTCTAGTTCATTTTAGGGGTAAATCCCAAAATTAAAGCATATCCACAGCTCTAGTAGACCACACCACAAGAAACAATGAGAATAATAATTTTCACCATTGAAACATTCTTAGGCCCCACAGTGATGTTTATTTGTATCAAACCTTCCTGTAAATATAAAAAGGCATGGATGAAGGGTTAAAATAAATATCAGCTTGATTTAAAATTTCTGTGGCCACCAGGAAGTTTTTAATGATATGCATTCAATTCACACAGTTTCCCGTGGTATGGTCCATTGAAGATTTGAATCTGGTTCATTTTTCGTATCACATTCTAAAATAATCCATCATATACGATGGACGGTGCAGATGTAAGGTACATACTTTATAATGGGTCCCACAGTTTGGGATGCATGGGAAGTGGATAGGCTAGTGTACCTCACACCAGCTATAAAGTTGCTGTAAGTACGTGTCGTGCGAAGATGAGCACCGACGCTCCGTGAGCTCTGAGATGTACGAACGATTCAAAGGAGATCAAAGTTATATTGGCCCCACAGTGATGTATTTATTATATCTACACCGTTCATCTGTTTTTAGAGTTCATTTTAAAGCATTATCCAAAAAAATGAACTATATCCAAAGATTATATGGACCACACCATAGATAGCAGTGGAGATAATGATTTTCACCATTAAACAATTTGCAGGGCCCATCATAACGTTTATTTTGCATCCAATCTATTCATAAAAACACAAATATCTGTATGAAGAGGAAAAACAATTTTCATATTGATCCAAAACTTCCGTGACCCCAAAAAGGGTCTGAGGGTTTCAATGGTAAACGTTCTATCCCCCACTGGTTTTTGCAGTGTGGTCCACTTGATAGTTATATGTCTTATTTTTCGTTTAAAACCTTAAGACGAGCTCTTCAAGTGGATGAACAGTTTGGATATAAGACATACCTTATAATCAAACCCACAGAATTTACTGACGTCAATAGACCTTGCTGACGTCACTAGCTGGTGCGATGTACACCAGCCATTCCGCCACAAATTTTGGGATTCATAAAAATTGCAATGGAAGTGGATTGCATGTTGAGTAAACTCAGTGGGCCCATCGTCATTACATATTTGATCGACTCTGTCCATCCATTTTATTAAATGATTTTAAGGCACAAGCCAAATAATGAAGCATATCCAAAGCTTAGGTGGACCACACATGAAACTATGTGAATGGAATGTTTATCATTGAAAAATTCTTGAGGGCCACAAAAGTTTTGTATCAACCTGATATTTCTGATTTTTATTCATCCATGTCCCTGTGATCTTATGAATAGTTTAGACGACAAATAAACATCATTGGGCCCTATGAAGATTTCCATGGTGGAAATCATTATTCCCACTATTTCATATGATGTGGTCCACTTGAAACTTAGATAAATTTATTTTGGTTATTATTAGAGTAATTTTGTATGGAAATGTAAGCTTTTTTTTTTTTTTTGAAGGTAACAGAGAAAATATATTAAAGAAAAAAGCTTACAAAAGGACTGCTGAGATAGCAGAGCGGGAAAAACTAAGAACCTAAAAAAAACAAGATACATTTTTTTTTTTTTGAAGGGAAACGTAAGCTTTTTTGGCCTCATTAAATGAAAACTTATTATTTAATGTATTTTTTTACAAATTTTTAATTTTTAAATATATAAATATATATATTTAGGCATGTCCTGAAGTTTCATTAAAAAATTTCACCGTTGTTTCTATGTTTTCGCATTTTTCTCCGCATTTCCGGTTATCGGCGATAATGATATTATATCTTTATCTATGGCCAGCGAAACTTGTAGCGATACCGACAACTCGAACACTGATCCTAGGTTTGAAAACCATCTTGCATTACTTGTTGTTGCCAATGTTGTGCCTCTTTGTTTTGTATGTATTTTATTATTATTATTATTATTATTATTATTATTATTATTATTATTATTATTATTAATTTTCTTTTAATGAATTTAGTTATTCGTAAAAAAATGACAATTTGTCTGAATATTGCCTTATGGCAACCCTGATAGGGTTGGAATGCATTGCATGTGGCAAGGGCCGTTCTTTGCACTTAATAGACTGAGCATGTAATGCTTTATGGAAATCATAATGTGAAAATATATTGATGCTATGGCCTATGGTTATTACTTTGTCCATTTCTTAGACTCCGTCTCTTCCTTTGCAGTATCATTCGTAAGGCCGCTTGTGCCATGGAGGTTTTAAGAGAAGTTCTTGATGCTATGGACCCTCAACATCCTGAGGTATGGAGTTAGATACTCTACATTCTCACTTTGCTCGCTCAAATGAATTGATTTTAAAATTTTCAAAGTGAAGAAAGTGAATTAGTTGCTTTCTTAATATGAATTCAAGTAAATATTTATGCTCTTATATTGGTTCTATTTGAAATGGTTTTAGTGGTCATATTCAACTTGTTTTTGGACTCGATATCATTAAAAAGAAATTATATGTGATAACGAAGGAGACTGCAAGTTTAGTATGTAAACACACATATTTTTAGACCATGGGCCCTCCCTCTAGACTCGACCGTGGGCCTTCTCTCTTTGGACCATGGACTGTCTTGTATTTTCTTCTTATTTATCTTATTAATTTTCTTTCTTTTGTTTTTCCCTCCTTTGCCCTTTTTGGTCCAAGGGTATTTTATGTAAATTTGGGACATCACTTATTATAAACAGAAGGGGCTGGACCCTTAGCTCTAGTTAGAGTGTTTTCTCTCTCAAAAGCTTTTTTTCCCTTTTTGGTATCAGAGCCTAAAAAAAGAGAAGCTCCTACGGGTTTTCTCTTCCTCTCTTGAGCTCCCTTTCTCTTTTCTTTTCTTTTCATCTTTTTTCTCTCAATTTTCTCTTCTTATCAGATTTTTCTCTCGGTTTGAGAGTCATCGCAGCTTAATCAACAATCGAATGTGATTAACGAAGGATCTTTTGCAGCTTCTGATTTTCTTTGAAGGGTTGTTGGTGATTCAGTTTTGATTAGGTTTTTGGGGCATTTTTCTTTCAGTTTTTTAGAAGTTGGTTTGTGGTGGTTAGGGTTTGCTGGATATTTTTGTTTGGACAGTTTATTGGGTTCTTTTCATCCTGATTTATAGTGATTCTTTTGTGGCCAGCAATCGAGTCTGTATTTGAGATTTGCTTTCTATTTTAAGATTATTAAAATTTATTGAAATTTGCTGAATTTAGTCGTAAGATCACCTTCTTCTCTTTGGTGGTTGATTTGGGACTATGAGGATTGGTGCTTTTTTTTTTTTTTTTTTTTTGAATTTGTTGGGTCTTTTCTTGGAGATGGCCAAAAGCAATAGTTGGTTGTACCAGTTTTTTGGTATTGATTGATGTTAAGTCTTGATATTTAGTACTCTTTTAATCGTTTGGAGTTAAATATAGTTTCATCATCAATATTTGAGACAATTGATCCCATCACCTCCGAGATGGAGAGGTTGATTGTTCATTCTACGAATCCTTGGTTGCAGATTACAATTCATAAACTTCAATCCAACAATTATCTTCAATGGTCAAAAGCTGTTGAGATATTTGTTGGAGGAAAATAAAAGTTGTGAGATATAGATTGTAGTATATCAGAACCTCCTATGATTCCTCTTATGGAAAGTGAAAATCAAACAATTTGTTATGTCTTGGCTCCTGAATTCTATGGAACCAAAGGTTAGTGTGCAAGGCTTGTTCTGTTGTCCACTGCATGTGAGATTTGGTTGATCACTTTTGAATTGAATGTTGATCAGAATAATATGGCTCAAATTTATAATATTTATTAGTAGTGTAATTTGAGGCAGGCCTAAAGATTAATGTTTGATTATTATGCCATAGATGCATGGTTTATAGCTGGAATTATCTTTCTTGGATGATCTTTAGTTAGTTTGTTCTATAAATGCAGAGGTATATAAAATTAGTGTTGAGAAGAAAAATATATTGGAGTTGTTGGTAGGCCTTAATTCTGAGTTTTGAGCCTGTTCAAGCTCAAATTCTTGATTCTCCTATTTACCTCCACTTAATAGCGTATATACTTTGCTTTTACAAGATGAGAAGCATCATATAGCAATGGAATTGAATTTGGTGGAGATATCCGCCTTAGCGACAGGATTCAGGAGTTTCGATAATGCTTTTTATTATTATTATATATAATTTTTAATAAATAAAGTCTGTCATTTGTGAAAAAAGAAGATGTTATATATAACATCGTGGAATTCAACATATGCAATTGTTTAACCAAGAACCTGTACTATGCTAATCTGATCAATGAGTCAAAAAATGGCCTGCTACACCATTATATACAAGTTCAAAGCCAGAAAGGAATACATGTTTGGGATCCTCCCATTTTTTCTTAAAAAAATTCGACCATTACAAGGCTGTAATGTGTTGTCTTGTAACATAATGGCCATAAGGCTGGCTGTTACAAGCCACCGTCACCGTTATTCAATACCTTGTGATTAGCGTATCATCTACAAATTAGATATGTGAGTTGCACAATGCTTTTTATGTATGAGCTCTATTTTTCTAACAAGAACATTCACCACCATTTTTAGAATGTTGTTGATTCATCTATTGTGCACATTGCATTTATGCACATCATTTTAACTGCCCATACTGTGGGCCATATTGTGAATGGGGCATACATTTGTGAATAGGGCATGCATTTGTGAACAGGGCATACATTTGTGAATAGGGCATACATGAAAATCACACTGATTGACCGACCTTAACAACACTTCTATTGAATTTTAACTGCTGGTATTGGACTGTGGCGATGATGCCATTTTGAAGTTACAGTATTATATTCGTCATACATGTGCCATATGTTTATGGCAATCATCATCATCATCATCATCTAAGCCTTATCCCAACTAACTGTGGTTGGCTACACTAATCCTGTTTTGTCATTCCACTCTGTTAAGGATCATATGCTCAGTTGAACCATAGGTCCTTTTATTACTACCTCTGCACATGCCCTTTTGGGCTTCCCCGTCCTTTCAGAGCCTTCTACTTGAAACAACTCACACCTTCCAACCGGTGCAATTCTCTGTCTCTTTGCACATGGCTAAACCATATAAGTGTACTTTTCATCAACTTATCACCTATTGTTGCTACTCCTAAGTTCCCTGGAATGCTTTCAATTTCTAATTCTACCATTGTCTTGCACGCATCTCGGAATATTCATTTCATCTAAGGTCATCCTATGCTGAACTGTCCAACATTCTGTCACATAAATGGCTGTTCTTGTACCTATCCTATAAAATATCCCTGTCAGTTTTGACTGGTACGAGGCAATCACATCATGTCTATGGCATTCTGGACTGGCCAAATTGTGGGCTCCACCATGGAGGAGCATAGATCCAAACTTGCAATGATTGGGTGCAATGTTTTAAATATTGACAATATCGGCCTATATATCCCAGGATATATCTTGTATCCTACCTGTGCGATACGAAACGCACAGGTAGTGCCGATATATCCTACATGTTCGATTTGGTGAGCATTTTCAATTTCCGATCCCTTTTTCTTGTTGAAATTATGTTAAATCAGTGTCAAATGGTTAAAAATCCATCGGTTCTTCATGTTTTGCATTAAAAATCATGAAGTTGGAGCTTTGATTTTGATATCCATTGGTTCTTCATGTTCTTCGTGTCTTTTTTCGAAAATTTCCTTCAACCAGTTGTCAATTGGGACTAATTTTGAAGTATCTAGGAGTATTTGATGAAATGATCATCACATACATACACTAATCTAGAAATTTGAGTGTAGTTGGTCCGATTTCGAGAAAATTTGAAATTTCCCTAATTTCTCTCAAATCGCTTGCAATGTTGCACTCAAAATATGAAATCAAGCATGTATGAGGGATGATCTACTGATTTGTCAAGTCCTTGTCAATTTTCGGAATAAATAAATAAATTTTCAATTAAAAATTAATAAACAAATTTATTAAAATATTATTTTTTTCTTTCAAAATTTCCTTTCAACTACCTGTCAATTGAGACTAATTTCGAAGTATTTATGAATGTTTGATGAAATGATCATCACATACACTCTAAATGTTATGCATTCAATTTGAATATAGTTGCATTAGTTCAGTTAGACAACACATAGCTTAAGACCTTATGCAAGTACTTTTTTGAGATGTTATGATTTAAAAGTGTATTAAGGTCTTTTTTTTTTTCATTGAAAAATTCAACCTTTTCCCCAATGTTTCCCCATGTTTCTCAAAAAGTGCGATAAATTACCTGATACAAATGATATATCCCGCGCGATAACTGATACGTATCTGTATACCAAGGGCGTGATACCGATATTTCGAACACTGATTGGGTAATCTTAACAATCTCATTTCACTCATTGATTTTGGACTATTTATTTCACTGTCCAATTGATATCAACAAATGGATAGTTGGGATCATGCAATCAATTTTGTTTTTTAGGTTATGCTCCATCCTGGGTGGGCCCAATGATTTTTACAGTATGGATTGACATTTACGTGTGCCATGTGGATGGTGAATGAGACATGGCAGTGGATCATTTGTCCATAAAAAAGTAGTTATTTACATAACAAATGTAAACTGTATCAAATTATGTATCTCATACTAGTGGTTAATGGTTAGTCATATCCTTTTTTTTTTTTTTGGTTCATATCAGAAATGGTTGTGGGTTCGAATCCCATCCTCATTTTGTGTGATACAGAATTTGACTGACTCATGCAAAGCTTGGGCAATTTCATTTTAAATTGATCAATTCCTGTCATGAGCCAAATCTGTAAGAAATCAGCTTGGTTTTTGTGCTGATCCTAGTTGACTCAGATGATTCCTGAGGCGATTCACCGTGTTTAAAAAAAAATGGTTACCTTTTGAGAAAATAAATTTTGTTTTGATTCTTTTGTAAGGTTTTATATTTGAAAGTGACTCTCTATGTATTGCTCTCTTCCCTTATTGAATGTATATTGCACATGTGCAGGGAGCAACGGACGAGTTCACGCTTGATCTTGTGGAGCAATGTTCATTTCAAAAGCAACGAGTAATGCATCTTGTGATGACTTCTCGGTAAGGTGTTATATTTTCCTTTCTTTTCAGATAAGGATCTTTCACCAGTTTGCATTGTTTCTTCTTGTTTGGATTGTTAACAAGAAGTTTGTAATAAAAAAGTGCACTACCATGAACAAATCCAAAAAAAGAAAAAGAAAAAGAAAAGAAACGACACATAATCCATATTTTGACTTTTGAAAAGAGAGGAATAGGAGAATTTTTGAGGATAAGTTGGTATTGGTGCCTTGGTATCAAAAGAGTTTGATGTCAACCTTGGTGGAGTGAGTGTTGATGAGGTCCAAATTTAGGGATGCTTCCAAGGAGTTTTCTAGCAACCGATGAGGGACAATGATAGATAGGATGGAGAACAAATTTTTTTTTTCTGACAACACAGGGTGTCCCCGCCCCAATTTTGAGGCGAGACTATTCCCTGCTGATGCACACAATCATCCACAACCACGTGCATCGGGTAATGCCGAGGAGGGGAGTCGAACTGATGGGGACATCATGTGCACATGCATGCCCCCCCACGCACGTACGCAAGGAGGGCCCCACCATCGATTTGGATCAATGACGACGTCCAGGGAGGGCTTCCTAGTTAGAGTGCTACGTTTTGGTTCGTTGGAGTGGACCCGATAGTCATGTGAATCCCACCATGGGTTCTCATGATTGTGGCCCACTATTCTAATTAATCTAGTATTTTGGGTTTTGCTTATTATTGTTATTAGTAGAGCTGTACACGAGCAGACTAAGACTTGAATACTCGCTCAACACGACTCGGAATACTCGACTCGTACTCGACTCGTCTGAGTTAGAGCCGAGTACGAGCGGGTTTCATCTACTCGTTTAGATTACGAGTAGAGTACGAGTCTGGAGGTACTCGACTCGGTACTCGACTTGTACCCATATATATATAAGCAAAAAAAAAAAAACTCCACTCACCCAGTTGCCCGTCATTTTCAAGCACCCGCTCGAAACCCTTCTTCCCTCCAGCGGCCATTTTAAAAAAAAAATCCCCTCTTTCTCCCTTCCCTTTCCCAGCGCCGTCCGGCCGTCCCTCTTCTTCCATCTCTCTCTCTCTCGCCCGTCCACTGTCCGGCGGTGCTAGACGCCTGTCCCCTGTTCGCTCGTCCCTGCGGCCTGTCCGGTGCCCCCGTCCGGTGACGGAGCTCCTCCCTGCTACTCGTCCGGTGCCGCAGCTCGTCCCTGCCAGGCTGCTACTCATCCAGTCGTCCGTCATCGCCCTACCTTGCCCGCAGCTGCCGGTCGTTCCTACCCAGCTCGCCCGGTATGTGTGGGTTTGATTTTTGATTTTTAGAAATTGTTTAATATATGTTAATATATAAATTGTTTAGTATATATTTGGGATTAACCTGATATTTGTGTTTTCCTTAAATATATCAAAATCAGAAAGAAACTCGAGGACGGGCGAGCAGAGAGTCCCTGCTCGTTGGCCGGGGTGGATTTCTCACAGACGACTCGATTTCTGCTCGTACTCGAACTCGCCTCGAAAACTTGGACTCGACTCGACTCGTTTACTACTCGTACTCGGCTCGTACTCGGGCGAGTAGAGTACAAGCAGGGAGTCCCTGCTTGTTGGCCGAGTAGAGCCGAGTACGAGCAACACTCGGGCGTTAAGAGCCGAGTACGAGTAGGGCGATACTCGAGTCGACTCGACTCGTGTACAACTCTAGTTATTAGGAGTATCATGGACGGTTTAGATTGCTTTGATTAGTTGTTATTTTTTATTACTTCATTTTCAAGTAATAGGTTGCGCACGTGGCGCGAGTTTTGGGGTATATGGTTTTATTATAAATAGGCATCCCTTGTAGTCTTTTTAATTCATTGAAGATTAATAAAATTTCTGCATTTTTCTGCTCCTCTAAATTCGTGAGTTGTGGAGATTCAATTGGGTGGAAAACCCTCCCTTCCTCGAAGGGCTGACTATTATGGTGCGAAACCACATCTATCCCGATTCGCCCCTATTTTCTTCCATCCATTTTTCTCCTCCTACAATCTACGCTTCAAATCCATCCTCTATTGCAGCCGTTTTTTTTTTCTCTACAACAGATTTTCAGAATCCAGCCCTGCAGGAGGGCTGAAACTTCGGCAGAGCACCGCGCACAAACCGTACATCGGATCGAGCTGAGATTTGGGGGTTTTGGAGTCCATCATCCTTGGCCGACCAGGGCAAAGGTGACCTTTTTCTGAGTAATGGGCCCTACACACGTGCGGTCGGGATCACACGCACGTGTGTCTGGGCCATTGCTGTTGTCCACACGTGCGGTACTTCTCTGGTTCGTCT
Source organism: Magnolia officinalis (assembly GCA_021015155.1). Taxonomy (NCBI): domain Eukaryota; kingdom Viridiplantae; phylum Streptophyta; class Magnoliopsida; order Magnoliales; family Magnoliaceae; genus Magnolia; species Magnolia officinalis. Next base: position 16,785,025 of record JAJHSJ010000004.1, on the reverse strand, counting down.
CTCTCTTTTCTTTTACTCCTCTTTCACCCAAAATTCCTAAACCTAACCCTAAATTACTCAAACCCAATTTTATACCCTTTCTTCAACCTTATGGTTTCCCGAATTGAAATTTCTGAATCCCATGGATTGGGGGAGTTATTTCTGTGCATGTGTGGATGAATTTACCCTCCTTTGATTCTTGTTTGGTCTATAATTTTGATTGATCCGGCCCTAGCATGTGTAGGCCTAAATCTGCATAAGATTCCCCTTAATTGAGTGTTTGAACTTTTGTGTGGGATGTGGAATTTTGTGTAATTGTTTTTGAACTAGTGTGATCTAAAACTTGAAAATCTTGAACATCATACTTGAATTTCATGTCCTGTATCACGAACCCATGCCTGTAGGGAGCAAACCCACAGTGATGGCTGCTTGCCCAAACCCCATCGGGTACAGTTGAGGCACAACGATCAAGTAATCTGGCTTTACTCCCTTTGAGGTGAAAATCCTGTGGACATTGCTTACAATTGCTCCCTCCAGATATATTTTGTACATCCTAAGGTTCTTATTTTCTAGAAGGTTCATTTTAACGTTGGCAAGGAGTGACAAAGGGGTCACGTATATTGGCTCTCCATTGTAGATACTTTGAGGTTCTTATTGTTTTTCTTTTATATCTTTCCTGGTTTTCAATATATATTAACATCCGTTTTCTTTAGAAAAGAAATAACAGAAAAGAAGAGAAAATAAGAAAAAAAATGTTGGCCATCTCCATCCTCTAAAAGAAGTCCCATCCCACTCAGACGGAGATGATTTGTCATGTTTGGCAATATGGCCTTGTTGGGATTAGATTTGTACTAAATAACTTTTTGTTGGAAGTTAATTAAATCCCATTCTACTGGTTAACCACCTACTGCAGTTTAAAAGAGAATCCCCCATTCTGGGTGGTGGAGTCTTATTGATGCTATAGATAAGCAGCTGTAATAGGGTTCCCATTCACTGCCAAATCACAATCTCAGGGAAAGACAATATGTCATTGCTCGGAGATACCTTGCTACTGTATTCTTCCTCTGGCAATAAGATCAACCATCTGCGTTTCATCAATTAAAAGCAATTGTATTGCTTTGTTAGCTTCGCAACCGTTTCTGTTTTCATGCTTGCAGCTTTCCTTTTCCATCCCTATCGAGTATTTTGTATTGAGCCTGCATGCATTAATTTCGATTATTAGCAAGCTGAGGCTGTGTTCAGTTTTCATAATTACTTTTCTTCACTTTCAATGATTTTGAGAAAGAAATGCTAAAGGCGGGAAAATCAGATAACATCTGAAAGTAAGGGTAAACTAGGAAAAATCAGATCACTCACAACCAATGAAGAAATAGGAATTCAACATGGTGATAAATTTAAACCGTTGAAAAACCTTAATGGGTAACATCCTTGGAAAAATTAGAAATCATGAAAAGTGAAAAGTATCTGAAGCGTGGGTGGAGTCACAAGAAAATCAGAAATATTCAGTATAATGTTTTCTATAGAAAGGATTTGAAAATTGGGCACAGACTGACTTAAAAAAAAAAAAAATCTTCCTGGTTTAAGAGTGGAAAGAGCTGCTCCAAAAAAAAGGAAAAAAGAAAAAAATAAAATAAAATTTAAAAAAAGTAGTATGGAAAGTAGACGAGAATTTTCTTATTCCCAATTTACCTTTCCTTTTTTAAGCTCCTGGCCAGAGAGTGAAGTTGTTGAAAAATTGCCAAGATACCTCTCCTGGAAAGGTTGGAGTGATGGGAATAAATACCACCTTGTGAGTTGGGGATGTTCAAAAGCCAGAGGAAGGAGGGCTTGGAATCATGTGTTTGGTATAAATTGGTCCCTACTTGCAAAATGGTGGTGGAGATTTGGTAAAGGGCAAGAAGCTTTTTGTATGCAAATTATGGCTTCCAAATATAGTGACAAGGGTTAGACTATGGGTATGATGCTGAGAGGCAATGGGTCCTTCATTTGGAAAGTAATATTGAAGTTGGACGATGCCTCGACAGGGGTCGGTCAAATGTTTTCAGAGCAGGTTAGAATCAGATTTGAAAATGACAAAAGGATCCCCTTCAGGGAGGATATGTTTAGATGATTCTCCCCTTACATCCAGATTTCCTAGGGTTTCCACGCTTCTAACAAAAATATTCTTATCAAAGATTCCTATAACATGGTGGAAGGAAAAGTGGTTAGGTTTCTTTATTTCCGGTGGAACCTTTGGGATTATGAGTCTCTTTGGTGGTGTGTCTCCTTGATCTTCATAGTAATGTTGCCCATGATCTGCTCAAATTTTATGACAGGAAATCCAACCCCTGGGGGCATGTTTTCGTCTAGAAGCTTCTTATAAAAGATGTATCCACTTCCCTTAAAACCCCAGCAAAACAAAAGTTTTGGGGGTCAGCCTCCTGCCCCATGTAGAGAGGCCTTTTGTTGGGTGACAACAGCAAACAAAATCCTAACATCAGAGAACCTCTAAAGAAGAAACTGGCTCTTAGTGAGCAAGCGTTTTATTATGTGAAGGAAGGATGCTGAATCGGTCGATTAGCTAGTTCTAAATTGTACCGCAGCTTCGTTTGGTAGATCCTTTTAAAGCATCTTTGATATGTGCTGGGTCCTTTTGGTACTGTTTCAGATCTCATGCATTGTAGGAATTGCCGGCCCTTTTCTCCTTGAGGTAAAATTCTCTAGAGGATGCTCCCACATGCAATTCTGTGTGGGGTTTGGAATGGAAGGAGAATATTCAAAGACAATACGTCTCACATCTCTTAATTGGTGGCCAAGACCAAAATGCAATTGCTTAACTGGGGCCTTGCTTTCGAGACTTAAAGCACTTGCAAATCTGTCTTGAGTGATGGTGTTTGTTTGGATCTTGATCAAGGTATTTGGTAACGGTAATGGTGGCCATAGTGGCCACCACCGTTACCTTTATGATATGGGTTGTAATGGCTATTATGACTCCTGTAATGGCCATTACGGTTCCTTTTTTATTATTGAAAAAAATCTCAAAGAACTTGTATCAGCCTTGTAATGGACCGTTATGGGGCTGTTACGGCTTTTATGGGGGGCGTAATGGGCCGTTAAGGGGGCTGTAACGGCCTTTACGGGTCATTTTTTTCCATAACGGCCTTTACGACCCTGTAACATGTAATGGTTGCCACCGTTACCTTTACATAACGGCCTTTACGGCACACCATGATCTTGATAGTAGTATTTTGGGTTGGGTTGGGTTTCCTTGCCATCATATATGAGTGTTTTTTCCCCTCTTTTATGCATTATCTTAACGAATTTCTGTATTCCCTTCAAGTTGCTCTCGCTTGGCGGGCTCCGCTTAATAAATTTTTTGTTATTGATAAAAAAGATTCTCCTATTCCCTATTTTTTCAACAAAATTTTCTGATTTTTTATGGTAATTATTTGAGGGACCTTGAAAATTTTCTATGGAGGAAAAATTACCCAGTATTTTCCATTTAGGATAATCGCTTTACAAGGATTTGAAGAGTAGACCATGTAGACAATTTGGTTGAAATATATTTTACCTGTGGGGCTTCGAGGGTTGGTGTTGGCTTTTCTAATCCAAGCCTGGATTATGAATTCATAGATAGCGAAAATTTTAGTTAAAAGAGGGAGAGAGAACACCAAAGACGGGAACACAGAACCTTAGAAAACGCCAAAGATGGGAACAGATTCCCGATACAATAAATGTTTCTAACCTAGTATATAAATGTTTCTAATCTAGTATATATTGCTGGCTTAGGAGTGCATTGATATGTATAAACTTATACAGCCAACCAAGGGGATAAAAAATTTGGGGCACCATATGACATTCCATGTCAAAATTTCGTTGTAGTTTTTGTCAAATTTCCGTTTTAGTTATTTCTTGTATAAGGAAAAAGGTGAATGATCATATACAGTCTATTGTACCACAAGTTACCATATGGTCAAGCTGTGTGGGGCCTACTGTTACATGTGTAGTTGGCCAAACCACGGGGAACAATGGGGGAGGGAAACAGCATATAGAAGCCTTTCAGATTTTGTGGGGCCCATCATGGTGTATGGGCTATCCTACCCATTCTTTAGGTGCACCCGAGCATGAAGGGACACCCCAAAAATCATGCTGGTTCAAAACTCAGGTGAGCCACACACACAACATCTGGATTTGGTAGAATTGATTTCATGTTGTTTCTTATGGTATGGCCCACCTGAGTTTGGGACAGGCCTTAATTTTTGGTTGTTGGGATCAACATGAGTGGCTGCACCTGATGGATGGAATGGATGTCATAGAATGTCACCATGGGTCCCACATGGCATGACTGTATGGTAACTTTTTTTTGAAGCTACTGTATGGTAATTTACCATGCAGATGTCTGCATGCAATCACTCTCAAGAAGATACCAAACGCACCTAAAATTATTCTGCTCATGTGCAGCAAATTGTGCATCGGCTCTGTAACAGTGGTGATGTTTTTTTTTTTTTTTTTTTTTTTAAAAAAAAATTATATATATTCGACAGTACTGGTATCCGTGCATAAAAAAATACCAGACTAGAGAGTCACCTGGACTTGAAAGCTGAAGATATTCCTGATTATAATGGAACGAAAGGAGGGATTTGCATTTGTTTAAGTATCTTCTTGTTGGGGTCCTCATAGTTTTTGTGCATCCAATTTCTCTAGGGATGAGAAAGTTGTTTCTCAAGCAATCGAACTGAACGAGCAGCTACAGAAAGTACTCACCAAACATGATGCGCTTCTTTCAGTTCGTCCCACATCCACGGCTACTTCTTTTGAGCATGAAGAAGGAGATGAAGAAGAGGAAGCGGACCGTCTTTTTCGGAGGTGCGTTTTTCTGTCGCTACCATTCAAATGTGAATGCTCATATCATTCAATTGCACATATAATATCTAATACTCGTAAACATTGGACCTTCTGAACATATTCATAACAGTGATTCTGTTCGTTCCACATAGTATGCGTTGCAGGTTTTTTCTTTCTTTTCTTTTCTTTTTGTGCTAAAGTACCATAAGTTATGGTGTGACCTACTGATATCATATGCTTATTTTCAAACTCATATATAGTAAGCACCAAGGGAAAATGGGCACAAGAATGAAGGGGGTTGTCCATAGCCCTTTTTTTGTACCTTCCCTTTTTAGCTTTTTACTCAAGCCTTCATTGCCTTATTTTTATTTATTTTTTTCCAATTTGAAAATTTATTAAAAAAATGAGGAGGCAAAAAAAAAAACGAGTGGATGATGCGCTTTGAACCAAGTATAAGCCAAAACCTTAGCAAAAGAATAAAAATAAAAAAAGAAAAAAAGAAAAAGAAAGGCCAGAGAGCTCCCTGCACTAGGGAATTCCAATTGCTAATGATGCTGCTAAAGTAGATCCCTAAATTCGGGTTACATATGTCCCACAGGCCCAGCCCAAAAGTGAAAGAATTTTCCTTTCCAACAGATCTACCGAGATTTCCTTCTAAAAAATTGCACAGCTCTTACCTTCAGAATGCCCCACGAAACAGTGAATGGGAGCATTTTCCAAATAATCTAAGCTCTAGCGATAGGCGGGCCTTCTCCCAGCCCACTTTCAGGTCTGTGATGTGCCACAGCCCACAAAGAACCCAAGATACTCCAAAGATGCCGAAAAGGAAATTCCAAATACCTCCAGTGGTCAAGCAGTGAAGTGGTAAGTAATCAACTAATTCTTCTGCCTCCCTAGACAAGATGGACATGTTCAGAATAACGACATTCCTCTTAGAACACATGCAAGTAATAATATTTGTTGTGTATAGTAGTAGTTGGATATTAGCTTCTGTTTATCTTCATTGAGAATGGTTCAAGACTTCAAGTCTTCTTTTGAACCTCATCCATTTTAGACTGTGATCTTAGGCGAGTCGAGAAGACTCGAACCATTCTCTAGCAAGGTTTAAAAATTGGTTAATGCTTTAAACATTGAACCCTAGTCTTTAGTTTGGCAAGTCATTCAACTTGGTTTTGGGACTTAGCAAGTCAGGTCCACGTTTATACACTAATGCGTGCGTGCGTGCAGGCGTGATTTTTTCTTAAAATAAGCTCTTTCTGTGTCATGCTTGTTGCATGGTTATTTTGAGGACGGTTAAAGTTTTGTGCTTTATTGCCTTTTCTTACAGATCAGCTGTTTCTGTGTTTTGCTTTGTTTATATGATTAAAGTTTCTGACCTAGTCCACATGCTTCAAAATTTCCAGAATCAGTAAAGGAAAAGCTTGTATTGAAGACCACTCGGATGGTTTTCCAAGATCACTCGGGCCTGTTCCAGGAGAGAGGCTCCACCGGCCACTCATTCGGCCACTGTGTTTAGAGCCATCTGAACCGAATGCTCCATCTCCAGTGGGATTGATTCCTCCGCCCCCAGCCAAACACATTGAGAGGGAGAGATTCTTCAAGGAAAGACGGGTGGATGGTACGACATTGGTAGGTCACATGAGGGGTCTGTCACTGGACAGCCGCAATGGAAGCAGCTCACGAAGCACAAGTACTGATTCTGGTGAGTGAGCCATGGTCATGTGTGCGAGGCATGATTATGTGTTTATCAGATTGGTTGATATAAGATCAGGCATTAGATTGTCTTTGGGTGTGCTGCCAGAGCTCCTGGCTGATTTTAAGGGGATCAAATCATGACCGTGGTCGCTCAGTGTCTCAGGGTCACCCACTATGGCAGAAGGCAAGCATTGTATTGGCATGGAAACTATGTACGGTTTACGTTGCTTAGTTCAAGAGGATCTAAGGTTTATTACAGAAAATTAGAAGTTTTACTGGAAATGAAGCATTCTCAGGACATGAATCAAACTTTTAACTCTTCCCCTGGACACATTGGCTCTAGGGTCAGATGTTCCAGGTCCTTAGCAATCTCCCAATCAGTTGGCTTACCCAGTTGAATGTAACATTTTCGATTAACTGTCAGGATTAATTTTGGACCACGCTCATGTTAGGATTACCAAAGGACATACTAGATCATTCAGACCCATACTATACTTGTATCCATGGTCGTGGGTGGATGGGCAAGAAATGGATGGTCAAAGCACATTTTGATACGACCACAACGTGGCCATGGATGGCCCACCAATAGCTGGTGAAACACGATTGGACTGACCTAGGAGCTCAGTTTTTCTTTGGCAGCAGAAGAATCATATGACAAGAGTCCAGCCGTCCGATCTTAGGCCTTATTTTCTAGTGAATGTGAGGGTTGAGATCATGGTTAAAAGACCCGTTGATTCTATCCACTTGTTCAGCCATGGTCATGGGAGCTGCAATTCCAATCATGTGGAACTGATGCAGGCGTGAAACCATACGGGTGGGAGTTCAGATGTTGTATGAACACTGGCCATTGTCATTTGAAGCCCGCGTGATTGACACTTGGATGCATCTGCATATGGGTCTGAATCGGTTTCAGTGTATTTAGTCCACGCACTATTTCTCTCTGTTACCACTAACACTACAGCTTTACGCTCTTATGTCAACAAAAGAAGGAAGAAAGGGTGTAGCTATGAGTACAGATGGGGTGTAGAGGGGGAATTCAATCTAAAATCAGGGTTTTCAATGCTCCATAGCCTGTATGAGCGTGCCTTGGAATGTCAGTATGGTAGCGGTATGTTATCTCTCTTCATTTCTCAAAAGTAAATTCGCGAAAAACCAAGAACGATGTCTGATGAAAATCAAAAGAGCGAAGGAACGATAAGAATATGAGAGAGAAAAGCTTAGGAAATGAGATTTACATTCATTGAAAACCTCTCCTATGCACAGAAGGCCTAAGTAAAAAAAGAAAAGGATATCTTGCTCTCTACATTGAAAATTTCTATTGATTCGATTTTTTTCCCCCTTAATATTATAAGCACCAAAGTGCTCTAGTCAATCAAGAATCAACAAGAAAATAATAACAAGGCTGTAGTAGTAGAGAACAAATTTGTTGAAGAAGTGCTTGTTCTGACAAGGATCCCACCAAGCTTCGGACATGGCAAGACTTAAAAACCTCTCAATATCATATCATGGGACACTAATTATTGTCATCATCATCTAAGCCTTATCCCAAGTAATAAAGGTCGGGTTCATGATTCCCCGTTCTGCCACTTAAGACTATAGGTCATCAAGTCTTCTCTTAGTTCATGCACCATGTCTCTTTAGGTCTTCCCCTCACCCCTTTATTAAAAGTCTCACTCACCCACTTACCCACAGTACGGAGCCCTTGTTAAGACGAGAGAGACATTCTCTCATTCTCTTCCTTTGCTGGTGGTCCCCTCTCTCATTTCTTGTTTTCTCTCCTTTTCCACCATCTCGTTCGTGGCCCCCATATGAGCTGTTGATCATGGGCCCAAGAGGATTAAGAGTCATTACTGTAGTCATCCTGATCAAGAACGCAGGATTTTACATTCTTTCTTTCATACAGATCACCTTGGTCTTTGATCGATCTGAATTTTTTATGTACAGTGAAAATGAGGTTGTAAAACTGGTGAATAGAGTGGATTTTGGATATATACCAATTTCATCTTTGTAAAGCTTGGATGTTGTGCGTGCTTTGCACGTGACCTGATACTCTTTTATGGATGCCTATGAAACGAAACCTCCCTAAGGTCGACTGTGATGTTTATATGGCATCTATATACGGTTCATAAGGTTATTCTTACTGGGATGAAGTGAAAACACAAATGTTAGTCTGGTCCAAAACTTCTTTGACCTGATGAATGTTTCAAAGATAGACATTCCATCCTCCTTTTTCTTGTCATGAATATTTGCCTCATTTTTATTTTTTTTTGGGTCATGTCGATCCGGCAAAACAGATGGACACGGTGGATTTCTGCAATCCGCATGACCTTGTCAACAGGTTAGATGGCAAATAAACATTCTGGTGTCCCGAGGTAGTTTTTAATGGTGGACATTCATTCACCACTATTTCCTGTGGCGTGGTCCACCTGATATTTGGATCTGTTGCTTTTTTGGGCTTGTGCCCTAAAATGTACTGAAGAAATGGATGGACAGTGTGGATGTAAGACACATGCATCAAGGTCTCTCTGACCTTATCCACGGTATGGATGTAAGACACATCCATCGAAGCAGCGCCCTATATTATTTCTAATTGCATCAGTTCAACTGAACCGTCCGTTAAGTCTAAAAGACAGTTCTTAGGCTACCATGTAAAAATTGCAGTAATTGAATGACCAACCAATGTTGATTTGGCTTGATTTTCTCTAGCCATCTATGAATGTAATGGCTATGATTGCCTAACAAAAGTGATTCTTTAAAATCTTAAACAATGTATGATGGTCATCGGTCTATAATAATTAGGCATGTTAAATTATTGAATGGCCTTATTTTATTATATAAGAATCACATTGATAAGACAATCCTAACTATCACATAACTAATGTGTAAAAATGGATGATCAATATTAAGTAAGATAAATCCAAAATCATTAACTTGAAGTAGCTATTCAGCATAACTTTCTTTAGATAGATCATGATTTCATATAAAAGCTTTCCTTTTTGGTTCATTAGTTTGTTGTCATTCGATCCATTACTTATAAAATGGATGGTGATAATCAGCTTGATTAAAAGCTTTTGTGGCCCTAAAAGTATTTAATAGGTGTTCAATCCTAACTTCTTCCTTTGGTGCGGTCCACTTGAGCTTCTTATCAGATTCATTTTTGGGCTAATTCCTAAAATGAATTGGCCAAATGAATGGATGGCATGGATGTCACAATGACATGGAAGTGGGGCGCAATAAATTGTGGGAACAAAAAATGTCACGTGCAATGATTCAAGGGTTAAACAGTAGAAACAATGTTTCATTAGAGTAGAAATGTCTTTACCTAATTACATTTTACAACTATTTGTCAAAGTAATAAACTACTTATTTGAAATCTTTTTCTAAAGAGTTAGTACTTCCAAAGAGTTTCAACACTAGGTCAAGGGTTCGAGTACAGGTAGTGAAATATCACTTATTTCCAAAGGGTTTATGGAAAATAAGCTGTTATCGGTCCAAAACTCAAACCATAGAAGGTTTTTTTTTTTTTTTTTTTTTTTTTTTTTTTTTTTTTTTATATATATATATATAAAAAAATAATAAATTAAAAACCCCTAAAAAGAAAGAAGGGTGCTCTACGGTCACTTTTTTACGCCCCCTCCTGGCTTTGGATCTGCGTGGCCATTGAAAAATACAGTTAAAGATTCGGCCACAAAAAAACAGAAATGCCATCAAAATTGGATAATACAGTTTTACTTGAAAAATTTAGATAAAAATTCAACTATATACACGCGCATACATGCAAATAACTCTGGAACCGTGTAAATTTATAAGAATTATTCAACTGCCTGCAAAACTTTATTCATGTGCTTGTAAATGTTATTTTCCTACATATGCACTAATGCCTATGTTGAGCACACTATGCTTTGCGTGACATCCAACCCGTGAATTGAGCCTCAACTGATGATACAATGACTGAAAAATCAAGCCTATCTAATCATTAGGTGGGCCATACCATAGAAGTCAACATAAAACCACCTAAAGCCTCCAAATTCTTCTGGTGACTGTGGTCCACATGATAGTTGAATTAGTCTGATTTTTTGAGGACTCCAACTTTCATGGTGGCTTAACTATAATGGACGGGTTGGATGTGATATAAACATCCAAGTCAGCCATGAACAAGTTTATTCTATTTGAGACATGAAGGAGGAAACGACTTCAATAATAATAAAAAAATTCCAGCTTAGAATTTTCACGATGATTGTTAATAATCTATTTTCCTATGACCACACTTAAGTAATGATCCTAACCCTTAATTTTCCACTGAAAATTCAATTTTAATTGTTCTGAATTTATCTAAAAATTGTCATAGTTTCAACAATACCTTCAGTATCATTTTCTTAAGGTGGCTTGGACTGAAAAGATTCAACATCATGGATGATTTTAATCACCAAACAAATCAGCATGTGGGCCCAGTGGATGGATACATGTGTTGGATCCTAAGTTGCAACTTTGGGAAGCCTTTTTGGTGAGGAAAAAACTTTAATAATCTGGAGCATAATAGATGATACTCTTAGAAATTACATATGCGGACCACAATAAACAAAAAATAAATTATCCCGGTTACGAATCTTATTTTACATGTATCATGCAATAAAAATCATGGTTATTTAATAATCTAATAATCAGATTAGTGGATATATATATATGGGACGGCGCTAAGAATGACAAATCAAACAGCCCTATTTTAATGAACAGGTGTCCTCGTATCAATGATGAAGACTCAAGAAATCTTGTTTTCTGTATATGACTTAAGAGGCAATGATTTCTGTAATTTAGTAAATTTTGTCCGAGTTGATAGATAACGAGTATACAGATTTGAGTGCCAGCTTATTAAGTATTATACTCTATCAGAGTATTAAATATATTAATCTTGACTTTTTTGAGTAAAACTCGACAGATTGTTATGGATGGGTGATACACATGCACGTAGAAATTGCATGGGTTGCATACAAATAATTGAAATAAAAACATCTTCAAATCATGGGTCCCAAAAATTTCTGCTCATTTGACTTTTGAAGGATTGGTGGATATTTATTTCAGGGTTGGAAACAATTGTCCTGTTTCAGGAAACAAGCGTCCATGTATCAGTGGCTAGAATTGCTCTGCTACCAATTTGACTTTGGAGATGTGACCCAGAAATAATGATTTCCTCAGGTTAGTTGATTCACACGAATTAAAATATGCAACGTGTATGAATGTTATGTGTCATATCCAGATAAAATCCACTTTCTTTTGCTTTTTTGCAACATGAAACTGCACGGAGTACAGAAAAAGGAACAGAGGAAGAATAGAGAGGCTGACGTGGGGCCCATTGGGATGTTAGTGTGTGGAATCCACTCCTTTCATCTGTTTCACCAGTTCATGTTGTAACATGAGCTTAAAATGAAAATGATGTAAAACTTAAGTGAGCCACATGAGAGGAGAGTGGAGATATTTTTTAACACACAGGGTCTACCACTGAGCCACAGAGGGACCCATGACAGTGGAGATAGTGGGGATTGAAACCCTACCATTGAAACATTTGTTGGGTCACAAGAGTTGTGGATCAGGCTAACATTTGTGTTTTCAGTTCATTCCAGTGCAATGTTTTCATTAACAATCTGGAAGGCATATAAATATTAGAGAGTGAGCCGGCCACAGAAATATTTCAATGGTGGTGGTCATTTTCATCCCCAATGTTTTATATAGTGTGACCCACTTGAGTTTTGAATCTCCCTCATTTTTTAGCTCATGTCCAAACATGATCAGCTGCCCAAACTAATAAACAGGTTGGATTTCTCACAAACATATATAGATTGAGGGAAGGTAAATTGCGTCCTTTTGTTCCACTGGCTCCTAGTACTTAAATGACTACGTACCTAGTTGGGCAGCTGGGTAAGGAATTACAATGACAAAATTCAGTAAAAGGGACTTGTGACTAATTGCTAGGGTATAATTGGGTCGTTACTCATGTCTTAGTGGTAGACTCACAAAAGCTTCAACATGAGGTCATAGGTTCGAGGTGAGTACCCATTTTGGAGAAATCTCACATTGAGCATCCGTTTTACCATATCACATTTTATAGCAAGTCTAAAAATGAAACAGATCCAATTTTCGAGTGAACCATACCATAGGAAACAATGGAGATTGAACACCCTACCTTTATAAACTTCCTAAGGCCGGTGGCCACCGTAATGCCTTCGTAGTGTTCATTTGCCATTCAACCTGTTGATAAGGTCACATAAACCTGGATGAAGGGTTTAAAAAAAAAGAAGAACTAAATCCAGAACTTTTGTCGCCCATTAATGGTCAATCACCACTGTTTCCTCTGATATGGTCCACCTGAGAACTGGATATGCTTCATTTTTGTGATCATGACCTAGAATAATCTGGACAAAAAAAAAAAAAAAAAAACCGGATGAACAGCATGGATATAGAATACAAACATGGTGGGCCCAACGGTAAGGGTCGGCACCATCTTGGGTGAGACGGGCGGCGTCTAATCCACTTCCGAGCCAAAGTCATTTTGGTGGGGCCAGCATTAGGTTCAGGTGGAGAACACATCTACTTTGCACATTGACGGTTTTGTTTATTTGTTTATCCGTTGACATTGTCCACTGACTTGTGGAGACATGAGAAGCACCGTGACTCATGCCATTAATTCTCGTGCGCACCCCATGCATTGACTCCAACCAAACCTTTCATTTGATAAGTCAAACAACAATGGACTATAATTAATTGCTCAAATCTTCAAGAAAAAGTCCACATTTATTCAATATTCAGGATATATAGTACAATTTAAACAATAGTACTGGGGCAGTCAATGGTGGACCACTCATCATACACATGCACCACCACATGTGTGGATATATATATATATACACACATATACAAACAATCTTGCCAGCTGTCGCTTCGGAGGAAACGTAGATCTAGCTAGTTAGTTTTGACGACTCCTCTATTTTAGGGAGAAACTGTTTGGATGCATGCAAAGTTGTATATGAAAGGCTAGCTGCAGCATTATCTGGTTTAGGTGGACAGCCCAACATTTCCTTTTCTAAATTTCCTACTGCAATATTGTTGAACCGCTTGTTGTCAATGCTTGTCTAATGGTCTATTGTCTCAACTGTCGTAGCGGTGCCGAATGTTGTTATCCCCTATTCCAAAATAATCTCAGCAGTAATCGAACTTGTTGTGCCAACCAATGTTAGAAGTTATTCGTTTAAAGAAGAGGATACTTTCTATGATGATTCTAAAGGCCTAGTCCTGTCTACTATGATTCTAAAGGCCAAGTCCAGGGCTAAATGGCTATAAAGTTAAACAGTACATGGCTCTTGAGATGGCCTGAAATGTAATGATAGTACGTGGTGAAGAAATACGAACAATATAGCCTTAGAAGCACTCCTGGTTATAACTTCTCACCCAGGGAGCATCAGAATGGATAAGTATTCTAGTCAGCACGGTGCAAATGAATTTTCAGGGGTTTGAGGGCGATTTATCTGGTCCGTGGAATGGAAAATTCCAAATATTGATGGCTACATGAATAACCAATTAAAGTATGAAAATGATGTGAGAAATTAAAAAGGACAAGAATAACATGCATCCATATGTTGGTTGAGAAATCATGGCAATCCATAACTTAAATGGTGTCTCCCTCTTTCTCATCTCTATGGCTATTCGTCCAGCAAATGATCTACACCCATGCCTTGCAAAGTTTTCATATAATGTACATATGTTCTATTGGGGGATTGCGGAAGCATACAAAGATGAATCAAGTGGTAATTCAATTGCACCAATTAAGTATAATCCAAACACATCGATTTTAATGTGAAAAAATTCTTGCGGGAAAAAACCATGGCACAAAGCGACAGATAATCACCATGAAAGCAAAAATTATAAGAGTAGAGAGAATGCCCAATTCAAATAAGCCTCAAATCACCCCAAGCTATACCCTTAAAACCCTAGGAACGAATTGGAAAAACTCTTCGATACCCTATTTTTTTATTTTTTTATTTTCACCCATATTTATAGCAATAGGGAGAATCCGAATCAAAATTAGAAACAAATCCTGCAGATATGGATGTCTGCGTAAAATCTGCGCATACGTTCGATGAGACCTTCGATGGGTCTCGATGTCATCAAGTAACAACAAAACAATTCAGAGACAAAATATGAAAAATCGGATTTTCTCGACTGCACTTTGATATATAGGTCTCAATGGCATCGAAGTAAAGTTTCAATGGTATTGAACCTAATCTCGATGGCATCGAATATGTTCCAAAATAGTCCAACCACTAACTAGAGAAACTCCGAATTTCTTCAATGGGATCGAGTAGCTGTTTGATGGCATCGATAGACTCTGTTATTGAATTGATTTGAGACATCAACAACATGTTCAACCTATGTCTTTAAAGATGGACCTTGTTCTTGCCTAAGCTTAAAATGATGCATATAAAATTTGAATTTCCAAATAACAAAGATATAAAAGCAGTTGAGCTGTGAAAGATGTTGAAATTTATGTTCTCCTTTGGATTCCTACAGCTCTAAGCTTTGTGGGACCCAATGTGATGTATATGTCATATCGTTCATCTATTTAGCTAGCTTATTTTAGGGAATGAGTCCAAACATGAGGTAGATCCAAAGCTCAATTGGACCACATCATATAGGAAATAATGGGGAATGAATGCCCATCATTCAAAATATTATAGAGAATGAGTCCAAACATGAGGCAGATCCAAAGTTCAATTGGACCACACCATAGGAAATAATGGGCAATGAACTCTAACCCTTAAAAATACATAGGGCTAGAAAGGTTTTGGATCAAGCATATATTTGTATTTAACCTCCACCTAGGTTTGTGTCACCTTATGAAAGGGGTTGTATAAAAAATAAACATCACAGTGGGCCTTAGCAAGGTTTCAATGGTGAGCGTCATATTCCCCACTGTTTCGTGTGGCGTGGTCCACTTGAGATTTGAATCAGCATTATGTTTGGCTTCGTGCCCCAAAATGAGTTGGCGAAACATATAAAAGGTGTAGATATAATACATATATAATTGTGGGTGGGATGCATATTAGCTACTGAACCTGACAGCAGCTAGAGTCATTGCAGAAGTGATGTCGCCACACTTTGTGGGCTCCACTATGATGTATGTGTTGTATCCACACTTTCCATTCATTTGAAGAGATCATTTTAAGGTATGTGATGAAGAATGAGTAGATCCAAATCTTAAGTGTGTTGAGAAGTGGAGCCACATCTGGGGCCGCCCACGACCAGTCAAGGTTCCGCGGATTTCGTGTTGCAAGTCCTTTCGCAACTGGGATGCGAAAGGGTTTCGCGGATTTTGTGTCGCAAGTCCTTTCGCAACCGGGATGCGAAAGGAGTTTCGCGGATTTCGTGTCGTAAGTCCTTTCGCAACTGGGATACGAAAGGGAAGTTGCCAAAACTATAAATTGGGATCCCTAGGGTTATTCTAGGGTTAAGGTGAATATTGGGAAATATTTCTAAGGTGTGGGTAAAGGATTTTCTCTGTACTTCCAAGGGAGAGGTTAGTATATTGCCTTGTAATCTTCGTTTCTCTTCATAGTGGAATTTTGCATCCGTGGTTTTTTACCCTAGTTTGGGGTTTTTCCACGTATATATTGTCTTGTGGTTTGTTTGAATGTTTTTATTCTTTTCTAGTTTATATTTCTTCCTGTTTATCATTTGTGGGTAAGGCCTGAGATTGGATCTAGGCTCGCTGTGTCGTTGGCGTGCTGCGCAACAACTGGTATCAGAGCTATTAGTTTAGTTCTATGGGGAGCGATGGCGGAAGATGGGAAAACTAGAATTGAGAAGTTTGATGGTTCAAACTTTGCCTTCTGGAAGATGCAGATGGAGGATTATCTGTATAAGAAGGACCTCTATATTCCTCTAGGAGGAAAAGAGAAAAAACCAGAAAAGATGACAGATGATGAATGGTTTTTACTGGATAGGAAGGCTTTAGGAACGATCCGACTCTCTTATTCTAAGAGCGTCGCCTTCAATATATCCAAAGTAAAAATGACAAAAGAATTAATGGAAGCCCTAACCACCATGTATGAAAAGCCCTCAACATCCAACAAGGTTCATATTATGAAACAGCTATTCAACATGAAGATGTCAGATGGTGGGAGCGTGGCAGAACATCTAAACGAGTTCAATACAGTCACGAGCCAGTTGGAATCCATTGGCATTGCTTTTGAGGATGAGGTTAGGGCATTATTGATCTTATCCAGTTTGCCAGACAGTCGAGATGGTTCGGTGATTGCTGTGAGCAATTCTTCAGGGTCGACAAAGTTGAAATTTGATGATGTGACCGGTCTAATTCTCAGTAAAGAATCTAGAAGGAAGGCATCAAGAGTTTCAGGGGACTCAGGGAATGCTTTAAACGTTGAAAGAAGAGGAAGATCGCTGAACAAAGGAGGCAATAAATATGGGCGTTCTAAGTCGAGGAAGAAATCCAAGGGACCGAAAGACAAAGACGGGTGTTGGCATTGCGGCAAGTAGGGGCACATGAAACGTGATTGTAGGGCGCTTAAAAATAAGAAAGCTCTCAAGGTGGAAGGATTCAGTGAATCTGTCTGAGGAGAGTGACACAGAGGCGTTGATCTTGTCTCTTGATGCGAGGAATAGTCTTGAGTTATAGACTCGGGTGTTTGTTTCATGCCACTTCGTGTAAGGAATTTCTGCGTGATTATGTGTCAGGCGACTTTGGGAGAGTCTACCTGGGTGATGATGAGCCGTGCAATATTGTTGGAAAGGGAGATGTTCATGTAAATCAGAAAAACGGAACGGTCTTGAAATTGAAGGATGTCAGACATGTACCCAGTTTGAAATGTAATCTGATCTTAGTGGGATGTTGGCCGTACCGGTTATGTGACGACATTCACCAGTGACTCCTGGAAGATCACAAAAGGTGCCTTGGTAATATCTCGAGGCAAAAAGGAAGGTACTTTGTACGTGACTTCAAGATCGTATAGTTTACTCGCAGTCGTATCAACTGGAGTGAATGAGCAGTTATGGCATCAGAGGCTGAGACATATGAGTGAGAAAGGGATGAAAATACTATTGTCAAAAGGGAAGCTACCAAGGCTGAAGTCTATTGACTTGGAATTTTGCGAGGACTGCGTGTATGATAAGCAGAAGAGGGTAAGCTTCAAGAAGAGGGGACACGCTTCAAAGACACATCTGTTGGAGCTTGTACACACTGATGTGTGGGGACCAGCACAGGTATTATCTCTTGGTGGCTTACGTTATTTTGTTACCTTTATTGATGATGCTAGTAGAAAATTGTGGGTCTACTTCTTAAAACATAAATCTGATGTATTTGATGTATTTAAGAAGTGGAAAGTTATGGTAGAAAATAAGATAGATAAAACATTAAAGTGTCTCAGATCTGACAATGGGGAGAGTATTGTGATAAGAGGTTTGAGGAGTATTATGCAGCAAATGGAATCAAACATCAGAAAACAATTCCAGGGACACCATAACAGAATGGTGTGGCTGAGCGCATTAATGGGACCATCCTTCAGCGCGCCAGGAGCATGAGGTTACATGCAGGGTTGCCCAAGACCTTTTGGGCAGATGCTGTGAATACTGCCGCATATCTCATCAATAGAAGTCCCTCAGCACCATTGGATGGTGGGCTACCAGAAGAAGCGTGGACTGAGAAGGAAGTGAGCCTTGCACATCTCAGAGTGTTCGGTTGCACTTCATATGTTCACGTTGATGCAGAGCACAGAAACAAGCTGGATGCGAAGTCCAGGAGGTGCACGTTTATAGGCTACGGGCAGCATGATTTTGACTACAGGTTTTGGGATGCAGAAAACAGAAAAATCATCAGAAGAAAGGACGTAGTCTTTAATGAAAAAGTGATGCATAAGGACAGTGTGCAGGAAAATAAGGCCGAGAAAAAGGAATTCGTAGAGGAGACCCACGGTCCGATACTCACCCTCCTTACATTATCTACTACTGACAGATAATGGTGAGCCAGAGTGTTTTGAAGAGGTGTTACAGTCAAATATACGGGTTAAGTGGGAGCAGGCCATGGATGATGAGATGGACTCTCTTGAGTCTAATCGTACATGGGAGCTAGTCACTCTACCCAAGGGTAAGAAATCTCTTCATAACAAGTGGGTTTACAGACTGAAGGAGGAGTACGATGGTTCAAAACGGTACAAGGCCAGATTGGTTGTGAAATGGTTTTAACAAAAGGCAGGTATCGATTTCACTGAAATATTTTCACCGGTAGTGAAAATGTCTACGATTCGCATGGTCTTGAGTATTGTGGCTTCAGAGGACTTATATCTAGAACAACTAGATGTTAAGACAGCCTTTCTTCATGGGGACCTTGAAGAAGAGATATATATGCATCAGCCGACAGGATACGTAGCACCAGGTAATGAGAACAAGGTGTGCAGACTGAAGAAGAGTCTATATAGCTTGAAGTAGGCTCCGAGGCAGTGGTATAAGAAGTTCGACAGTTTCATGTCGGGAAACGGTTTTAAGAGATGTCATGCAGACTACTGTTGTTACTTGAAGAAGTTTGATACGTCTTACATCATCCTTCTTTTGTATGTTGTGATATGCTTGTGTTGGTTCAAGCATGAAGGATATCTCAGATCTCAAAAGACAATTGTCTAGAGAATTTGCCATGAAGGATTTAGAAGCTGCAAAACAAATCCTAGGCATGAGGATAAAGCGTGATAGGGAAAACAAGAAATTAGTTTTGTCACAGGCAGAGTACATAGCCAAGGTACTTGATCGATTCAATATGGGAGGTGCTAAGCCGGTTAGCACTCCATTAGCCAACCACTTCAAGCTATCTAAGAAGCAAGGTGCAAAGACGCAGGAGGAACAAGACTACATGGCTAAAGTCCCATACGCATCAGCTATTGGGAGTGTCATGTATGCTATGGTGAGCACGAGGCCAGACATTGTTCAAGCAGTGAGAGTTGTTAGCAGGTTCATGAACAACCCCGGGAAGGAACATTGGAAAGCTGTGAAGTGGATCCTTAGGTACTTGGTAGGTACTAAGGACGTAGGGCTGTGTTATGGTGGATCGGAAATCAAGTTACAAGGTTACGTGGATTCAGATTTGGCAGGAGATATCGACAACAGAAGAAGCACTACAGGTTATGTTTTTACTCTGGGTAGTGCTGCAGTCAGTTGGGTCTCTCTCAGTTACAAAAGATAATATCTATCATACGACAGAAGCAGAATATGTTGCGGCTACAGAAGCATGCAAGGAGATGGTGTGGATGCAAGGTTTTATGGAAGAGTTGGGTACGAAGCAAGCAGATTGCAAGCTATATAGTGACAGTTAAAGTGCAATACACTTGGCTAAGAATTCAGCCTTTCATTCAAGGACCAAGCATATTGCCATCAGATATCACTTCATACGTTCGTTACTGGAAGATGGATCGATTGCTCGAGAAAGATTCATACAAGTGAGAATCCTGCGGATATGCTGACCAAGGCAGTCACAAGGGAGAAGCTGAAGCTCTGTTCATTTTGATTGGTCTTCAGGCTTGAAACGGGGAGGTGGTGCACTCCGGATGAAGAAGACAAAGGTTTATGGCGATGTGTCTCCAAGTGAGAGATTGTTGAGAAGTGGAGCCACATCTGGGGCCGCCCATGACCAGTCGAGGTTGCGCGAATTTCGTGTCGCAAGTCCTTTCGCAACTGGGATGTGAAAGGAGTTTCGCGAATTTCGTGTCGCAAGTCCTTTCGCAACTGAGATGCGAAAGGAGTTTCGCGGATTTCGTGTCGCAAGTCCTTTCGCAATTGGGATGCGAAAGGGAAGTTGCCAAAACTATAAATTGGGGTCCCTAAGGTTATTCTAGGGTTAAGGTGAATATTGGGAAATATTTCTAAGGTGTGGGCAAGGGATTTTCTCTGTACTTCCAAGGGAAAGGTTAGTATATTGCCTTGTAATCTTCGTTTTTCTTCATAGTGAAATTTTGCATCCGTGGTTTTTTACCCTAGTTTGGGGTTTTTCCATGTATATCTTGTCTTATGGTTTGTTTGAATGCTTTTATTCCTTTCTAGTTTATATTTCTTCCTGTTTATCGTTTGTGGGTGAGGCTTGAGATTGGATTTAGGCTCACTGCATCGTTGGCATGCTGCGCAACAAAAGTGAACCCCACCACAGAAAATAGTGGGGATTAAACGACTACCCTAAAAAACCTCTTGAGGCCACAATAGTTTTCGATCAAGCTGATGTTTGTGTTTTCCCTTATTCCATGTCTGTGTTAACTTATAAGCAGGTTGGATCTCGTGAACATCATGGCGGGCCCTAAAAAGGTTTCAATGGTGGGCGTCATTGTCCCACTATTTTCATGTGGACCACATCGTGGGAACTTGATCAATCAAAGGTGGGCTCCACAATGTGAAATAATATGAGCGGTGAATGATTTCATTTATATGATTATTAGGGAACTTTAATTCTACTCAAACTGAATACTTTATGGAATCATCACCTCTGAGTACAAGTGAGTGATCCTGACGTGTTTCCTTCAATTAACATTAAAGTAGATTAATTATGAATTGTCTAAATTGTTGGATATGTTGTTAAATGAATGATTTAGTTAAAGCTAATATGTAATGTATATTTACATGCTAATTGTTAATGCATGTCCATTTGTATAGATACTGGACTTATTATGTTTTTTTTTTCGCGGAATATCATTTGTATATACACTGAAAAATATTGCATTATAAACCATTAAAGAATGTGGAAGCATAATCATCATCCATTTCACAATACATTGCAGAATCGATTTGGGGGACCTCTCTAAAAGAAATGTCTATCCTGGTAGAATTGTTACTAGATACGGGCCATGCACGTACCTACCGAAATGTGGAAGTCTACTTAAATGGTGGATGTGGGTTGACGATTATCTAATTTAAACAGATGAATGATTATCCCATCTGATGCGTTTATACATCATATGCATTCATACCACTATGCATTTTATATTTTTATGCTATTTTAATCTCGATATGCATGAACTATGTTGAGTTTTTCTTACTAGGCTTGGTTAGCTACTATTTTATTGATGGAAAAATGGTATAGATGAAAGGTTAGTTGATGAGTTGGCTTAAGAATAGGAGGGATGTTGTTGAACTCGAGAACGATCCACGGGAGACATGACTCTATTTAACGAAAGAGGAATTAGCCGCTTTGGACCATTCCCTAATTATTTGTTTTGATCTCATTTGTAAGGTTTAATTTGATCGATACATGTTGCATGTTGGTATTGATTTTAAGATTTTAAGCATTGGTTATAATTATATTTATTTTACTTGAACTGGCACATGAATAAAACTCCAAATACTAGTAACATTGATAGATGGATGATATTTAGTGGACGAAGTTGAGTAGTTCAAAAAGGTTTAAAATGCATGAGTATTGGTGTGTAATTATTATGTGTGAATAACAATAAGTAAATGTAGACGGAACTTAGAATGAATATAACCTTTGTCTCTGAATAAATTGTACAGTTGATCTAGATAATTATGCTTGGTATACGAGTTGCGATCCATAACTCAATTTGAGACTCATTACTCAGATGTCATAACATACAAAATTCACTCCAACCATTAGATTCCATAAAAATATTTATGCATAGAGCCTAGGAATCGGGAAAATCCATGATTAAAGTGCGTCACACTGAGAGAAACAATTTCGAAGGTAGGCATTATTGTGTACACTGTTTTCAATCATATGTTCCACCTGAATCACAATTAGGGCTGATTTTTGATACTTAAAACAAAATTAAAATAGGTCAGTTCTTTGAGTGCGGATCCTCTGTTTCCTGGAGTCAGGAACTCCCTGACTCCAGCGTTTTCATTGGTCAACGTCACTGTAAGTGCCACGTCATTAGATTTTTTAAATATATTAAAAAAAATTATATTTCAGAAAAAGTATAACGCCGTTAAATACATTAAAACAGTTTTGCTTGGAAATCAGATTGCATGCCGATTACGGCAAGCTCTTGCTCTCACCGTAGTTGGGCCCACCTTGTATGTATGTTGTCTATCCAGGCCGTCCATTCATTTTCCATCTAATTTAAGGGGTTGAGCCCAAAATTAAAGTATATCCAAAAATCAAGTGGATCATACCGCTGTAAATAGTGGGGATAATGATTTCCACTGTTGAAACCTTGCTAGGCCCCACAGTGATGTTTATTTGTCATCCAACCAGTTCATAAGATCATAAAGGCATGGATGAAGAGAAAACACAAATATAAGCTTGATCCAAAATTTTGTAGCCCCGAGAAATTTTCAATGGTAAACATTCAATTCATCTGTTTCCTATGGTGTGGTCCACTTGAACATTGTATAAGCTTTATTTTTAGTCTCAAGCCCTAAAATTATCTGGTAAAATTTATGGACGGAGCAGATAAAATACATAAAATCATGGTGGACTCCATGGAGTTTACTCAGTACGCGGACATAGTAAGTTACTCACCACGCAATCAGCGGAAACGGATTGGCTACTCCCCCTGCCACCAGCCAATGGCTGGTGGTCGGTGCTCCGTGGCCCCCACATGATGTATGTGTTTCATCCATGCTGTTCATCTATTTTTCCAGATCATTTTATGGTCTGAGAAAAAGAAAAGAAAAGAATGAGGTATATCACAATCTCAAGTGGACCACATTACGGGAAACAGTGTTGAATGAGCTACCATTAAAAACCTTTTTGGGGCCATAAAAGTTTTGAATCAAGCTGATCTTTGTTTTTTCCTTTCATCTAGGCCTGTATGACTTAATCAAAAGATTGGATGTCAAATAAACAGTACAGTGGGCCTTAGGAGGATTTTAATGGTGGATATCCAATCACTATTGTTTTCACGTGGTGTGGTTCATCTGAGATTTATATTCCTCTAATTTTTGGATAAAGCCCTAAAATTATATGTAAAAATGGATGACCACCGGGCCGGTGACAGGGGGAGTAGCCAATCTGTTCCCGCAATCAGCTACCTTCTATTTGAGGATTCAGCGCACGGGTTAAGTAGCGAGACTGCTACTAAAGTGATGTCACCTAGTTATATGGGACCCACCATGATGTATGTTTTGTATCCACACCGTCCATCCATTTGGAGAGATCATTTTGGGGTATGAGCCATAAAATGAATCGGATCCAAAACTCGAGTAGACCCCAACACAGAAACGGTGGAGAGAGTCATACCCGCCATTAAAAACTTCAAAGGGTCACAAAAGTTTTCCATCAAGCTGATATTTGTGTTTTCCCTTCTTCAATAATGTTTATGTTAACTTAAGGTCCACTACAATTTTTATTTAAGTTTTCATTTAGGGATTCAGTGCACAGGTTGAGTAGCAAAACTTGCTACTAAAGTGACGTCACGTAGTTATGTCGGTCCCACCATGATGTATGTTTTTGTAACACCCCAGTACTTTTCAGTAATCGGGTGTTACCATGAGGACCTAAATTAGGATCACAAACCCGATTTAGTGATTCTGTAAACAACTGTAAACTCATTTTAAATGTATATGTATTATAATACAAAATAATTTTATAATCATTTGTAATAATACATAGATTACTTAAAGGAGATACAAATTAGGGAGACTATTTATTTTACAGGGGGAAACTACATATTATTACATTATACCATATATATATATATATATATATATATAATATATATATATATATATATATATATATATATATATATATATATATATATAAGGAAAAATACATAAATACACACATATATAATATTTCAAATTAAATACATTATTAATTGATAAATAATTGTTAATATAAAATATAAAATAATACAATGTATTATAGGTTGTATATGTTTTCCATATTATATACTAATGTAGTCATCATTACATAATATATGTTATTTTTATACTAATGTTGAAATTAATGGATGGGCCAGATTCCACTTAATGTCACCACGGGCCGCACAAACCACTAATCAAGCACAAACTTGACATATATGGCCCACTTGAGTATAGGATCTGCCTCACCCTTTAGTCTGGGCCCTATTTTGGACTGGCAAAGCAGATGAACAGTGTGGATTGGATCACAAACTACTGTGGACCCCACTAGTGTGTGGTGTGTGTACACCATGCGCATGCACCGCAATGCACTAGACCCCCTGGCACGGTCAGACGAGCGCTGACCCGTGCTCGTCCGTAAAAAGGAAGGATTTTCCTTCTTTTTAAAATTTTCCCGCCGCAGCTAGCGAACGGACGACGTCCATTTAGGACGATCCGTGGCCCACCATCACGTATGTATTGCCTGATCCAAACCATCCATATTGTAGAGGATCCGAAGAAGACCAAACCTTACCCAGTTTCACTTGATTTCTCGCACATGCATGATCACAAACACCAGCGCATGAAGGCTGTTTGTGTTTCTTCCCTTTCCAAAAACGGAAAGTCTCCACGCTGGCAATCCGCGTGAGATTTCCTCCTCCAATCTCGACCGTCCAGTACAAGCAATCTCAACCATCCGTTTCTATTCACACGAATTTGGGTTTTCGGTGGAAAACCGACGCCAATAACCAAACCGCGACCGGTTTTTTGCGCCAACAGCTTTCTCTCTGCCACAGAATGAATCCCGGCCATCCATCCTCCATCCGACGATCACAGGAGGCTTTCTTAAGGTTTCAGAGAGAAAAGTGCATAAAACTGGAGGTTCGTTGCCTCCATTTCCTTGCAGCCGCACCCCCCCTAAAATCGTTGTTTCTTTCAAAACTCAAACCCGCCACGCAAAGCACTTCGAAACTTCGGAAATAGCGGTCAGGAAGATGTTTGGATCAAATAAAATCGATCCTACGGTGCAGATCGGAGGAGGGTTCAACAGATTTGAATCTGCCATTAACGGCTGACCCATCTTCTCCACTTGACTGCACTGACTCAGTCCGAGTCTAAGCCGAGTCCAGGTTCGGGCAGACCCTCTCGAACGTCGAAACAAAGGAAGGAAGGAAGAAAAACGGAAAGAAAAGGAAGCACAAGAAAGAGGGAGACGTTATTCTCCTCGCTGCCAACCCACTGCCGCTGCCGCACCAGCACCACTCGGACCGAGCCAACAGAGTTCGGGTCGGGTCCGCTCCTGGCCTAGTCCAGAGTTGTTGGACTGTATAAAAGTAAAAAAAAAACAGAGAGAAAAGAAAAAGAAGGAAGGAAAATCGTGAAGAGAAGGAGAAGAGAAGAAGAACAAGGGTGAGAGAGGAGCACCCATGCTGCACCTTGACTCGCTTCCGGGTCAATCAAGTCCGGCCTGAGTTCTGACTTGACTGGGTTGCTGCACCGAATCCAGTCACACCATCTGGGTAGGAGAGAGAGAAAGGGAAGTGTTGGGGCTGTCACCTGGTCGAAACCGAGTCGACTCGGCTGGAGCCGAGTCCACCGAGTCGAGTTGGGTTGGGCCCTGGTCCAGTCGCTGCTGGACACTCAAGCATTTTAGAAAGAGAGAGATGAGAGAGAGAGAGAGAGGTAGAGAGAGAGAGGAGAGAGCGAGAAAGAGAGAGAAGAGAGAGAGAGAGAGAGGGGAAGAAGAAAAGAGAAAGAAAGGAAGGAGAGGAAGATAGAGGGTTTGGGGTTGTTGGTGGCTACCGAGTCAACTCGGTGGAGTTGGGCTGAATTTGGGTTGGCCCACTCGAGCCTTATAGCTGCCAAGTGACATAAACCCAAGGTAAATCAAAACCCATTTCATTTGTTTGCTACTAAGTTGACTCAGCGAGTCTTCACTAATTAAATTCATTAACCGTAGAAAACAAGCATTACCATTTTCATTGATATTTTGATTGGTTGTGGTCACATGTTTATCAACTAGATTTGACTCGATTGGACTTCAGACGTGCTATCTAGCGAGCCACACAACTACGCTGTTTGACCAAGGTGAGGACTCACCCTTTAAGCTTCCCACTTGATTTCATCAATCTAGATATAGATGATGGCATGCATGATTCCCTTAACTGAGTTACTCACTTTACTATTGAATATGCTAACTTGTTGCATAGTAATTCATGTGTTGGACGATAAAGGTTTTTTTTTAAATTATAGCAGGAGTGAATGGTTCGACGATAACATGTTATCCTTTATTGTATATGTATCAATTTACTTATATGCTACCTCTTGTGCTTGAATGATGAACTGAACGGAACTTACCTTGGACTTATGATCTTGCGGTCCACATTTGCCCTTGTGGCTTGGATGTGTCATTGGTGCCCTTTGTGGCTTATTGGTTACATTTACACATCCGTTATTTCCTAGTCATCTGCGGAGTTTCAGTCGTATCATGATTTCCGGGTGGAGCCGAAGTTCGCTTAGCGATTTTCTAGCCATCTTGCGGAGTTCACGTACGACATGATTTTGGGTGGTGGTTAGAGTTTGTACGTTGATTGTCTCTTCATCTGCGGTGTCAGTTGTACCCTGATTTCTGGGTGGAGCCGAAGTTCGCTTAGCGATTTTCTGGCCATCTTGCGGAGTTCACGTACGACATGATCTTTGGATGAAGTGGGGGTTTAAAGGGTGCTTTTTTATTTGCCTTGCAAATTCCACTTGTACCATGATTTTCGGGTGGAGCCGAAGTTCTCTTCTCGATTTTCTAGCCATCTTGCGGAGTTCACGTACAATATGATTTCGGGCACAATAGAAAATCGTATGTTTGATTGTTTGGTTATTTGGAGATATTTCCTTGTATTACGACTGCCATTATATTTTGCTTGTGATTGAAATTAGTTGATTGGTGAGACTTTTTAATAGTATCATTATGATATGCCTGTTTAGTGTATCCAATTTCATGACTTGCAATTTATATTGGATTATGAATGATTAGTGTGTAATCTTAGAGGGTGCTCTTCACTGCGATAGCCATTGACGCTATCAAACCGTAATAGTTGATGCAGGTGTAGAGCAAGCCGATGTTGTTCATTGGGTTGCTAGAGCAGATCGGGTAGCTGAGAAGCTAGATGGGGTCCTTGCGGCCCATATTGAACCCCACCACTAGCTGATAGATCCTTATTTCTGCTTATACGAACTTTGTTATTTGGGATTGTATAAGTCCTGTATAGGCGTTACATTTGGAATTTTGGAATGATTAGAATGTTTTTATACAATGCATGGTTTATTCTAGCTTCGTTGTTGTTAACTCTGATTAATGATAAATGGTTCAAATTTACACTGGATTTTATAAGCTAACACTCGGGTTTTTGGGAAACGAGTTATATACTCGGGTCCTGAAAACACGGGGCATTACAGTTTTGTATACACACTGTCCATTCATTTGGAGAGATCATTTTAAGGCATGAGCCAAAGAATGAATCAGATCCAAAACTCGAGTGGACCCCACCACAAAAAACAATGAAGAGAGTACGCTCACCATTAAAAACTTCTAAAGGGCAGAAAAGTTTAAGATCAAGCTGATATTTGTGTTTCCGCTTCTTTAATATTTGTGTTAACTTATGAACAGGTTATATCTCAAATAAAAATCACGGTGGACCTTAGTAAGGCTTCAACGGTGGACGTCACTCTCCTCACTATTTTCTATGGTGGGGTTCACTTCAGCTTTGGATCTACCTCATTCTTTGATCATGCCCTAAAATGATCTCTCCAAATGGATGTACAATGTGGATACAACACATACATCATGGTGGGCCCCACAGAACTTGGTGGTGTCACTTCAGTAGCGAGTCTAGTTACTCAACGTGGCGATAGCTAATCCACCTCTAATTTCTTTCTTCTAAAATTTAATTAGGTCATTTCATCTCACGACAATTTTATAAGATAAAAAAATATATATTTACAAAATTTGCTTGATTAGCAAGGAATATTAGGTGCGGCCCAAGATGAGTGATGTCTGTAGGATCCTCACCGTGGGCCCACCTTGATCTATGCGTTGTATATCTACTCCATTCATCCATTTTCTCATATTATTTTAAGACTTGACCTGAATCAGTACTTGTGATCGGGTCAGATTCAGTCCGAATTAGTCTAGGACAGAACCTGAACTTGGATCGGGTTAGGCATGTTGGATTCCGTACCGAGTCAGGTCGAGTTCAGGTCAGGCCTATTTCAAAACCGAATCGAGTCGGATCGGCCCAAACTCGGTTTGAATCGACTCGATGCCCACCTCTAACCTACATTATATAGGGCACAATTCAACGTGGGCCTTAAATCATGTGGGGCCACCGACAAAATGATGGGATTCATTGGACAAAGTGATGAGGTTATTAGACGAAGTGACAGAGTTATATTAAACAAAGTGTAGAGGTTGCCTGACAAAGCAACATGATTCCACTAAACAAAGTAATAAGGTTAAACGAGACAAAGAAAATAGGGTTCCATTAGATAAAGTTACAGATTCTCGGAAAAAGTGATGGACGTTGCCAGATAAAGTGACCCAGTTCCACTAAACGAAGTGACGAGGTTGGAAGACAAAGTGATTGAGTTTTACTAGACAAAGTTGTGAGGTTGCTGGACAAAGTGACGAGGCTGTTGGACGAAGTGACGAGGTTCACTAGACAAAGTGATTGGGT
Organism: Magnolia officinalis; assembly: GCA_021015155.1. NCBI lineage: Eukaryota > Viridiplantae > Streptophyta > Magnoliopsida > Magnoliales > Magnoliaceae > Magnolia > Magnolia officinalis. The sequence goes on along the minus strand of JAJHSJ010000004.1, from coordinate 16,755,962 downwards.
TACTGGACAAAGTGATGGGGTTTTACTAGACAAAGAGACTATGTAGTAAGATAAAGTGACAAAGGTCTACTATATCAAGTGACGAAGTTCTATTAGATAGAGAGTGACGAGGTTGCTAGACAAAGTGACAGAATTTCACTAAATAAAGTGAAAGAGGTGCTAGACAAAGTGACAAGGTTCTACTAGACAAAGTTACGTGATTATTGGACAAAGTAACGGGGTTCCATTAGACAAAGTGACGATGTTTCACTAGATAAAGTGATGGGGTTGCCAGACAAATCGATAGGGTTTTGCTTAATAAAATGACAAGTTTTCGAATAAAGTGACTTGGTTCCACTAGACAAAGTGATGATGCTACTGTGCAAAATGAGAGGATTTCATTAGATAAAGTAGCAGCTTGTCAAATAAAATGACGGGGTTTCAATAGATAAAGTGACAAGTTCATTTGACAAAGTGATAAGGTTGCAGCACAAAGTGATGGGGTTGCAGCACAAAGTGACAGGGTACAATAGTCAAAGTGATGAGGTTGTAGTACAAAGTGACGGAGTTCAGTAGACAAAGTGACGGGGTTGTAGCACAAAGTGATGGGATACAGTAGAGAAAGTGACGAGGTTGCGGTACAAAGTGACGGGGTTCAGTAGACAAAGTGACGAGGTTGTAGTACAAAGTGATGGGGTTCAGTATACAAAGTGACGGGGTTGCAGTGCAAAGTGACGGGGTTTACTAGACAAAGTGACGGGGTTGCAGTACAAAGTGACGGGGTTCACTAGACAAAGTGACGAGGTTGCAGTACAAAGTGACGGGGTTCAGTAGATAAAGTGACGGGGTTGCAGTACAAAGTGACGGGGTACAATAGACAAAGTGGCGAGGTTGCAGTACAAAGTGTCGGGGTTCAGTAGACAAAGTAACGAGGTTGCAGTACAAAATGACGGGGTTCACTAGACAAAGCGACAAGATTGCAACACAAAGTGACGGGGTATAGTAGACAAAGTGACGATGTTATAGTACAAAGTGACGGGGTATAGTAGACAAAGTGACGATGTTGCAGTACAAAGTGATGAAGTTCAGTAGACAAAGTGACGGGGTTCAGTAGACAAAGTGACGGGGTTGCAGTACAAAGTGATGAAGTTCACTAGACAAAGTGACGAGATTGCAGTACAAAGTGACGGGGTTCAGTAGACAAAGTGACGGGGTTGCAGTACAAAGTGACGGGGTTCAATAGACAAAGTGACGAGGTTGGGATTGGATTCAATCATAATAAATGGTGGGCGTGACTCTCTCCACTGTTTTCTGTGGTGGGGTCCACTCGAGTTTTGGATCTGATTCATTCTTTGGCTCATGCCCTAAAATGATCTCTCCAAATGGATGGATGGTGTGAATATAAAAATACATCATAGTGGGACCCATATAACATCACTTCAGTAGCGAGTCTCACTACTCAATGTGGTGCTAAATTCCAAATGGAAACGAAAGCGAATTGGCTACTCCCCCTACCACCAGCCCGGTGGTGGTGGTGGTCGGTGCTCTGTGAGCCCCACCATGATGTATGTGTTTCATCCATTCCGTTAATTTATTTTTACATATAATTTTAAGGTTTGATCCCAAAAATGAGAGGGATATAAATCTCATATGGACCACACCACAAGAAACAATGGTGATTGGATATCCATCATTAAAGTCCTCCTAAGGCCCATCGTACTGTTTATTTGACATCCAATCTGTTGGTTTGGTTATAAAGACCCAGATGAAGGGAAAAAACAAAGATCAGCTTGATCCAAAACTTTTATGGCCCCCAAAAAGTTTTTAATGGTCAACGTTCATTCAACACTGTTTCATGTAATGTGGTCCACTTGAGATTGAGTTATACCTCAATTTTGGTCTCCGACCATAAAATGATCTAGAAAAATAGATGGACGGCATGGATGAAACACATACATCATGGTGGGCCCACATAGCACCGAGTGGCAGGGGAGTAGCCAATCCGTTTCCAATGGAAACTGTGGATGCGGATTCACTGGGAAAGCCTTTTGCATGAAGTTCCAGCGCTGGGATGTATAGTGTGGTCCACCGTGATGTTTATAAGAATTTCAATCCATTCATCCATTTTTACAGCTCATTTTAAGACATGTAACAAAAAATTAGAATGATCAAGAACTCAATTGGCCCATACAAGATGAAACAGGGGAGAAAGAAATTCCCACCGTTGAAACCTTCCTAAGCCTCTTGATGTTTATATGCCATCAAAACTGTTTATAAGGTCATTTTTACTAGGATGAAGTGAAAACACCAAAATATTAGACCGATGCAAAACATTTGTGGCCATATAAATATTTCAACGGTGGACACTAAATCCTTGTTTCATCTCGTGTGGCCCATTTGAGTTTTGTATACACCTTAGTTTTGGTATGATGTCCTAAAATGATATGTAAAAATGGATGAACGGGTTGGATTTATCACAAACATCGCAGTGGGCCCATCCGGAATCCTTGCGCAGGATCTTACTATAAAAGGCTTTGACAGGAAATCCGTGTCCTCCCTTAGACATGTGAAATCGAATTGCGTACCGAGTCTTATCATACTGAGTAAACTCTGTTGGGCCCACTGTGAATTCATGTGGTTTATCCATGCTGTTCATCTGTTTTTTCACATCATTTTAGGAGTTGAGCCCAAAACCGAAGTATATCAAAAGCTAAAGTAGATCATATCAAAGGAAACAGTGGAAGTATTGATTTTCACTATTGAAATGTTTCTAAGCCCCCAATGATGTTTATTTTTCATCCAAACTGTTCATAAGATCACAAAGACATGGATGAATGGAAAAAAAACAAATATTATCTTGATATTAAACTCTTGAGGGCCCCCAGAAACTTTTCAATGGTAGAATTCAATTCATAATGTTTCAGGTGGTGTGGTCCACTTGATCGTTGGATATGATTAATTTTTGTTTTAAAACCCTAAAATTAGATGATAAAAGAAATGGACGGAATTGAAACAATGCACGGATGACAGTGGGCTCCACATACTTTACTCGGTAAATTTACCGTGCTAAGTAACTCAGTACGCAAACCGCTTCCGTTTAACGTTTCCGTCGTAGTTCTTATTGAATGTACTTTTTAAAAAAATATATTTAAAAGATTGATGACGTGGCACTTACAGTGACGTTGACCAATGAAAACGCCGAAGTCAAGGAGTTCCTGACTCCAGGAAACAGAGGTTCCGCACTCCAGTTCTTTATACATGGGGAAAGAAAACAGGCTTCCCGATCGGCATAATTTGGATTTTTCATCTTTCATACGTGCAACTAGAGAAAATTTTAATAAATATGGAAAGTTAAAGCATGTTACGAGAATGTGTACTCTCTAAATTTCTCGAGTAAATTAAATCCCCCAAATATATTTTTTCCTAGAGTCGTCAGTTAGTTTATGAAAGAAATTATTATAATATTTTAAGAGTATAAATGTTATTACATTATTTATATGTGGATAACCACAGTTACAATGTTGATAGGAGTTTGACTGTAATCTTCTTTTTTTAAAAAGCAGAGGATACCGAGTCAAAAGACCAAATCCATCTTGAGAAAGGTGTGAAAGATGGGAAAGCTCTAAAAACCCTATAAAAAGGACGCAATCCGCGTCCTACCCCCGCCCGGTCCGTAATCCGTCCGGGCGGCTCTGTGGTACCCGCTGTGATTTAAGTATTTTATCCACGACGTTAATCATTTTTCTCATATCATTTCAAGATATTATACAAAAAATAGGCAGGTGAAAGGCTTAAGTGGACCACAAAGTGGGGATTGAACGTCCACCATTAAAAACTTATTAGGAGCTGAATAAGTTTCGGATCAAGATGATATTGTGTTTTCACTTCATCCACGTCTACATGACCTTACTAATAAGTTGGATGGTAAAAAAACATCACGGCTGCCCTTACAAAGGTTTCAACTGTGGGTGTCATTATCACTGCAGCTTCCTTTGGTGTGGTCTACAGGAGCTTTGGACCTTCCTTATTTTTAACATAATGCTTTAAAATGATCTGCCCAAAGCGAAGAACGGCGTGGATAAAATACTTACATCCGTCCGGGCGGGGGTACGATGCAATCCGTGTCCCTCTAAAAACACCTGTTTCACACATGGCACATAACATCCAACATCCGTTGGGACCACCAGCTGTAAACGTAAAATCCACTCGGTTCATCACCTACTTCTCTCAATATTCTACGCTTGGGAAGATCCCAACTCAAGTGCCCCACACAAAGAAAAACAACGGGGATAAGATGCCAGCCATATATTTGTATTTGGGGTCTCCATCAGATGTATTATTCATCAAACCCGTTCATCAAACCCGTTCATTAGGCTAATCTATTGGATATGCCGTCAAAATAAGGTTTCCCACTTCATGGACGGATTAGATTCATACATAGATTGGGCTCCACATTTTTTTTTTTTTTTTAAAAAGGACATTTATTTCACATACGTTAACATCCCTCTAATCTTCTCAATCACGACTAACGAATAATATCGCATTTAAAAATGACAGCAGACAGCCAATAAAACTCATAATCGAAGTCATTAATTATTAACTAATTAATAACTAATACGGATTATTGATAATTAATTATTATATATTAGAAACTACTCAAGAGGTTGCAATGCAACGAGTCTTCCAATCCAACATGGATTTCCGAGGCTGTTCGCACCTCCTCACATATGCTAAATCTTCAGTATTAAGTAGCACTGGCTTCTTTGGTTGGGGCAGCTCCAATGAGCGGGCCGCCACTGCCGCGTGTCCACTCCTCCACCAGCATTCGTATGTATTGAACGTCGTTGATGGGGGAGCTAATCGGGCCCCCATCCGGGTCGGGTCGTCTTTCTCGTCGGGTTTCTTGTTGGCCCATGGATTCAGGTTCTTGTTGTACACACCCATGAGCTTATTCATCATGGATGCGGATCGGTGCACTTCCATCATGCGGTCAGCCGCGACGTATATAATTCCCCTGTCGACGTATGCTGCTTCTTTGATCTCTTCTCCTTCTTCCTTGTCTTCATCGCTTGAGATATCTTCTACGTCTTCTTCGAATTTGGGTTCTGATGATTCTTTTTTGGAAATGTTCTCTTCTTCTTCTTCTTCTTCTGCTCTATCGCTCTCGAATAGATCTACTTCTTCTTTGTTATTGTCTTTGGTGAGAGCATTGACGAAAGAGAGTCGAAGGCGTCCGCCCTCACGTTCGACGTGGAGGTAGTTGTGGGAGGTGACTGGGACGGCTTCGAGGACTAGGCGGCCGTCCTTGCGGTGGGGCCTCATGTGGAGGCACGGCCCATCGCGGCGGGAGATGGAAGGGAGTGGTGGAGGGAATGATCGAGGGGGTGATCGACGGTTCACCGAACAATTGTAATTCACAGCTCCTAATTCCCTCCTCACATTCCGACATCCTTCTTTCTCTTGCTCTGTTTCTTCCTCGTTTTCACTCACATCAGACAGAGAGAAGTCCCCATCTTCACTGGAAGACGAGAAGCCGTCGGATCCCGTCTCAGATCCCAAGCTCTCCGTGCAAATCTCCAGACTCTTCTTGCTCAACAAGCTCGCTGACTGTTTCACCAGTGGGTGAATGTACGGAGCCTGGGATGCCGAATTCGGCTTCTCGGACAGAATCGAGCTCCAGATATCTAATTTCCCAGGCGTTTCCATCTCTCCCCTTCGTTTCTCTTTATCGGATTCTAATTTCAGCTCTTCCGACGAGGCCGTCTTCTTCAGCTCCAGTGGCGGGTTTTGAGCCAGCCATTTCTTGGAAGACATATCGGCAGAGAAAGTCCTCCTCAAAGACTCTCTCTTCTCGGAAATCCTCTGCTTCTCTTCCGAAAAGCCGAGTATCGATCCGATCCCCCGCACTTTCATTTCTTGTTGGAGGCGTAACGAAGACGACCGAAGGCCTTTGCAGACAGCCGACGGAGACGACGACGACATCTCCTTAAAGAAATATATATCACTGTAACCAAAAAAGCAAAAAGATGAAATCTATAAAGCGAGGAGAGCTTTAAAAGAAACAAAGCTCTCGGTTATAAGAAAGAAAAGGGGATGAAAACAGAGTCGGAGAGACGCCACAAGTAGTAACAAGAAAGAAGAAACAGCAACAGCGAGAGGTGAATGGGATGGCGATGGACCAGCATACTAACTATACACGAGTTATATGTATATATGCAGAAGGGATTTTACCTCAAACAGCAAAAGCATATACACTCTCCGTTGGGTGTATAAGAGTGTGATGGTGTTTTTTGTTTGAGGAGTGGCTGAGGCGGATGGGAAGATGAGGAGGAGAATGGGGTATTTGTAGGGGCCAAAAGGGCTTTGAGGAGGAAGGGGCCCACCACAATGTCATTATAGAAAGAAAAGAGAACTTTTTATTTTCTTTTCTTATTATGTTTTCTTTTTTACACAGAATAGCCATGTTTGCGGGACAGTTCGTTTTGCATCTGGTGCGATTTAGAATCCAGCGTCTGTCACCTCCCACGGGATTTAGTTTTCTTATGATCGAATCCGTCCATATTTTCGAACTCATGACACTGGTGGATATTAATGATCACCATTATCTTTAAATGAATTTATAACACTGATTAGAAAATTTTCATTGAAAACATTAAAAATCAAAGTTAGGATAATGGAGGAAGCAATTTATGTGAAAATTAGCTTAATTCTGGTAGTAATAAGAATATGGACGGTTCAAATCATTTTACTATTTCCTAATGTGGTCTAGTGGTGCGACAGACGCAGGATTCCGATCCGCGACAGAGGCAGAACGAACTCTTTCAGTGTGGGAAAAAGCAATGCTATATGGTTAACTCTCGTTTTAGTCCTGCATGCTGCAGTAGTTAAAAAATGTCTGTGTCTCATCAGCATCACATATGTCACTTATGAACAGATATCCAGACCATCAAAATTGTGGGTCCCATAGTGGATGGATCATAGCTCGAAAACCATAGTAATCAAATAATCCTAACTATCCAATTAACATCTATCAAATGGATTGTTAAGAATAAACTAGTGAGTGGTCCAACTTCAAAGGAAAATATCATGTGGTTTTATTATCTTCTCACTGAATTTTTTAGGTTATGCTCCATCGACAGTTCGATCAGTAATTTGGGCGGTCTGGATTGTCTTACAACTCTGCAATTTTTACGTCTGAAGAGTTACCTCCATTGTTTAAACGATACTAAAAGTAATGTAGGAATATATGTTTTATATCATTTGGGATTACGGGAGATGGCTTAAACTGGAAGCAAAAAACGAACATTGGACATGATTTGCGTGATTGGACCAGCTAACCTGCTTTTAAAATAGAAGCGTACAGCAGCTCTCCTAGAAGCGGAATGCGTGGTGTGCCACACACCACCAACCTCCGTGGTGTGTTGACGGCACTGAGTTCATTGAGCTCCACCATGATGTAGGTGTTATATCCAAACCGTCCATCCATTTGGCGAGATCATTTTATCGCTTGTGCCCAAAAATGAGGCAGATCCGAAGCTCAAGTGGACCCACCACAGAAGCAGTGGGGACAATGATGGCCACCATTGAAAACTTCTTTGGGCCACAGAAGTTTTGGATTATGCTGATAATATTTGTTTATTTTTTTTCCCTTCATCCAGGTCTATGTGAAATTATGAACGGGTTGGATGGCCAATATACATTATAATGGGCCTTAGAAAGGTTTCAACGGTGGGCATCATTGTCCCGACTGCTTTCTATAGTGTGGTCCACTTGAGATATGGATCTGCCTCAGTTTTGAGCTTATGCCATAAAATGAAATCTCTCGCCAAATTGATTGACGGTGTGGATATTACACGAACACCATGGTGGTCCCCACAGAACATGGTGACATCAACATATCACGGAGGTCGGTGGTGTGTGGCACACCACGCAGTCCGCTTCCTCTCCTACGGCAGACCAGAGAATCTCGTTGGCCTGTGGTTAATATAGTTGGGTATCCAGTCGAGTCGGACAGAGTTAGGGTTGACCCAACTCGATTCCGTTTGAAATAGGCTGACCTGAACTCGGACCGACTCGGTACCCAGTCCAGCACGCCCGACCCAATACGAGTCTGGGTCTGGCCTGGACTAATCGGACCGAGTCTGACCTGGTCATAAATACCAAGTCGGCATCGCGATGGGTCGGGTACAACTGGTATCCATGGGCTGAAATCACCACTCAAAACCTATATTTACTTGACAGAATTGTAGCCTCTCCATTAACTACATGGCATCTCAAATCTAAAACGTTAGATGAGTTTTTTTTAATATATATGCACGAGTCAAGTTTCAAATCAAGTCGAGTTAGTACCAAGTTAGATTTCGGGTCGAGTCAAGTCAAGTTAATGGGTGACTCGAACTCGACTTGGTTTGACTTCGAATTAGACGAAGTCAACTCGATACGGATCGACTCATCCACTCGGTTCGGATCGAGTTGGACAAGTCGAGTCATCCCGTGCCCAACTCTACTTGTGAATGATAAAAATTTTATGATCCTCTGCAGCCAATTCACCAATTGTGCCCTTCGCATGGTGTATATGTAACTCGAATTTCAACGATTACAAATGTGGGTCCCAACTTAGGTTGGGACATAAGCTACAAATGTTAGAAACTTCTAAAGAAGTAGAATCCATGGCAACGAATGGTGCAACGATTCATCCCGCAATTCCCATTTTTGGAGGGGAAAACTTTGATCATTGGAGCATCAAAGTGAAGACCTTGTTCCAATCTCAAGGGCTATTGGAGATGTTGAGTCTTGAAAACGATTATCTACTACAACCGATCTCACATCTCTCTCAGCCACAACAAGAACAACTGAAGGAGAATAAGAAGAAAGATGCGAAGACCCTCTTCTTCATCCAACAAAGTGTCTCTGATTCTATCTTTTCTAGAATCATTCCATCTCAAACTGCAAAGCAAGCTTGGGAAACTTTATGGAGGGAGTATGAAAATCTGAAAATGAAAGACTCGGAAAAGATGAAAGATTATCTTTCACAAATGATTGAAGTGGTGAATCAGATTAAGATCTATGGAGATTTTATTTCTGATGAAAAGGTGGTTCAGAAGCTTTTAATAAGCCTCCCTGTAAAATATGATGTTGTCGTTGCCGCAATAGAGGAATCTAAGGACCTTTCAACCTTATCATTGGTTTTGTTGATGGGCTCTTTAGAATCACATGAGTAAAGATTGTTGAGGCGTGAAAAAAAATCAGTCGAAAGTGCGTTTCAAACAAAACTTTCAATTGGTTCACAAAGTTCTTCCGAGAAGACATAAGCTGGTCCTGGAAAGAATCAAGGCAATTACAAGAAAAGTGAAAAATCGATGCAAGGAAAATGACAAAATCGAAACAAAGGTAAAAATTCAAATCTTACCTGCAACTTTTGCAAAAAGTCTGGACATATTGAAAGTGAGTGTTGGAATCAAGGCGAACCTCAGTGTTTTAACTGTAAAAAGTTTGGACATGTAAAGAAGGATTGTCGTTCCAAGGACAATCAGAATGCTGCAAACTTCTCTGAAGAAAAAGTTGAAGAAAAGATGTTTTTTGCATGTCAGTACTCACTCACTCAAAATGAAGACATATGCTACTTGGACAGTGGATGCAGCAATCATATGATGGGTGATGATCGAATATTCACAAATATCGACTCATCCGTCAGATCTCAAGTCCATATGAAAAATGGTGCTATTGTTGAAGCAAATGGAAAGGGGACAATTGCCATTGAAACTAAGAAAGGAGTCAAGTATGTAAAAGATGTTTTACTTGTTCCTGACTTGGATCAAAACTTGCTAAGTGTTGGGCAACTTGTTTAAAATGGGCACTCTATATTCTTTGAAAATGATTCTTGCATTATCTATGACAAGAATGACATAAATCAAGTGATCGCTAAGGTGAATATGGAGAAAAATCGTAATTTTCCTATTAAGTTTCGATATTCGATCGATTGTGCACGGAAAGCTGAGACAATTGATGGATCTTGGCTTTGGCATAAAAGACTGGGGCATTTGAGCTTTCATGGGTTGAAGTTGATGGATCAGAAGAATTTAGTAGATGGTTTACCATTTGTCGAAATTTAAAATGACATTTGCTCGGGTTGTGCATTGGGAAAACATCATCGTGCACCTTTCTCAAGAAGCGCGTGGAGAGCAAATGCGCCCTTGGAGTTGATCCACACTGATATTTGTGAAAAATGCAAACTCCATCACTTAGTGGAAGCTTGTATTTTATCATCTTTGTTGATGATTATACAAGAATGATGTGGGTGTACTTCATAAAGCAAAAGTCAGAAGCCCTTTCGATCTTCAAGGGATTCAAATCACAAGTTGAGAGACAAAGTGGTCTCAAAATCAAGATGTTGAGAAGTAATCGTGGCAACGAGTATGTCTCTAAGGAATTTGAGACATATTGTGAAGAAGAAGGAATCGAGAGGCAACTAACTGTTGCTTACACACCTCAGCAAAATGGCGTTGCAGAACGGAAGAATAGAACAATTGTCGAAATGACTAGTTCTATGTTGAAGGAGAAAGGCATTCTAAATACTTTTTTGGCTAAAGCTGTGTCTACAACTGTTTACTTACTTAATTGGAGTCCTACAAAAGCTGTGGATGGCAAAACACCGATTGAAGCATGGTCAGGTCGCAAGCCTTCTGTAAAATATCTCAAAATTTTTAGTTGCATTTGTTATGTTCATATTCCATCTCAAAAGCGTAAAAAACTTGATGAAAAATTTGAAATTTGTATTTTCATTGGTTATAGTACTTCATCGAAAGGTTATCGAGTATATAATCTTGAGACGAGGAAGCTAACGATTAGTCGAGATGTTTTGTTCAGTGAAAGTACAAGATGGGATTGAAAAAGAAAAAGATACAAGAACAAGCCGTTCTTATACAAGAAGATGAGCCGAAAAGCATTCAAGATGTGGAAGAAGAAACAGAAGTAGAAAATGATGAAGAAGATTATGGACCACAACTCCATTCTCTTCACCAGAAGCTACTCCATCCGCATCATCAAGTTCTCCATTAACAACTTCAAGTATTTCATCTGAATCGCCCCCGAGAAAAATGAAGAGTCTGAGAGACATCTACGAGCGTTGTAATTTTTTGGTTGTAGAACCGGAAAGCTTTGAAGTTGCAGTTCGAGAAGACAATTGGGTGAAAGCTATGGAAGATGAAATTTGCATGATCGAGAAGAACTCTACTTGGGAGTTAGTTAATCGTCCAAACGGCAAAGATGTTGTTGGAGTAAAATGGATTTACAAGTCTAAACTCAATTCAGATGGCTTAATCCAAAAATATAAGGCAAGGCTTGTTGCAAAAGGTTTTACACAACAACCAGACATCGATTATAATGAAACCTTTGCACCAGTTGCTCAATTGGAGACTATACGAACCCTCATTGCACTTGCGGCTCAAAGGAAGTGGTCCATTTTTCAGCTTGATGTCAAATCAGCCTTCTTAAATGGTGTCCTCGATGAAGAAATTTATGTTGCTCAGCCACAAGGATTTGTGGTGGAGGGCAAAGAAGATAAAGTTTATCTGTTGAAGAAAGCATTGTATGGACTAAAGCAAGCGTCGCGTGCTTGGTATAGCCAAATCGATGGTTATTTTGTCAAGAATCAGTTTCATCGGAGCAAGTGTGAGCCTACCTTATATGTCAAGACTGAAGGTACATCTATTCTCATCGTATCATTATATGTTGACGATTTGATACTCATGGGAAATGATCGTAGTATGCTCCATTAGTTTAAACTCGATATGATGAAGACATATGATGAGATGAATGATCTTGGCATGATGCATTATTTTTTGAGAATAGAAGTTTCTCAAGACAAAAATAGAATCTTCATTTCTTAAAAAAGATATGCTGAATCTATTCTTACAAAATTTAGCATGGAAGGATGCAACCCAGTTACTACTCCTCTTGTAGTAAACGAGAAGCTGATAAAAGACAATGGTTCAAAAAAGGTGGATGAATCATTGTACAGAAGTATCGTTGGAAGCCTCTTGTATCTCACTATTACAAGGCCTGATATTATGTTTGCTGCGAGTTTACTCTTGAGATTCATGAATTGTCCAAAGCAAACTCACTTAGGAGTTGCAAAAAGGGTGTTATGATACATCCAAGGATCGTTGGATTATGGAATCATGTATACTCCTATTCCAAATTCAAAATTGGTAGGATATACAGATAGTGATTGGGCAGAATCTATATATGATATGAAAAGCACATCGGCATACACTTTCTCTCTTGGATCTGGGATATTTTCTTGTGCGTCAAAGAAACAAAGTACCGTTGCTCAATCTACAACAGAAGCAGAATATGTGGTGGCATCTCTTGCAGTTTCTCAAGCAATATGGTTACGAAGAATTCTTGAAGATATTAGCGAAAAGCAAAATGAAGGAACAACTATATATTGCGATAACATGTTAACCATTTCAATTGCAAAAAATCCAATATATCATAACAAGACAAAGCATATTGCGATCAAGCATCACTTCATCCGCGAAGTTATTGAGAGTTGCGAGATCGAGTTGAAGTATTGCAAGACGAAAGAACAAATGGCTGACATGTTCACCAAGGTACTCCCTAAAGAAAGGTTTTATCATCTTTGAGAGATGTTGGAAGTAATTCATAAAGTGCATTAAGGGGGAGTGTTAAATTAATGCACTTGAAGAGAGATACATGTATGTGTTCCAATACATGTACATGTACTTAATGAGATACATGTATTAATTTGTTCCAATACATGTACCTTTTGTAATACATGTATTTGTTGCAATACATGCATGTATTCGTGCTTAGAATTTTATGAAAAGGTTCATGTCTCTTTGTTGTCACATGTCCCTTAGTTTTTTATGCATCTATTAAATAGCTTTTATTTGTTGAATGTATCCAAAAGCCTATAAATATGTGTATGGATTTCATTTTCAAGTATGAAGAAGCAATACAACAAAAATCAGCATTCTCCTATTTCCTTCTAAGTTATTTTTTTTTTCTAAGTAAAAAAGGCTACAATAGCCTACAGAAATACCTCCTGATGTAGAACTGAATGTGCAAGCATATACTCAAATTACAGCTACGATTCGCCTGAGGCGAATGTCCCAGTCCTGAAAGACTTTCTAAATTTCCTCCACGACCAAAATTATTAGCCACTTCATTAACGTTGTGGATTACACTATAGAATGTAAACAACAGGCAAAAAGTAAATGATTACACTAAGAAATGTAATTTACTTGGAAGGAAAAGTGGAGTGATTACGCCACGCCACGGAATGTAACCGATTGATAATTGAAAGATAATGTTTAGTTTGATTTGGTTGGTATGAGACCATCAATTCCTGTTGAATTTCTTTGTTATTTATAGCCTTAATCTAGCCATTTAGATGCTGCACACATTCTAACAGTTACTATAATTGCTCGACACTATTTGGCTTCCCCTGTTTCTCCTTCTGCCATCTCTCCTGTGACTACTTCTTCACGATTGCTCTTCCATCGATCGTTTAAACAATGACGTGGCATTGTCTGATGTGTTCCAGTTGTATTATCACGAAATCTTCTCTATACATCTTTGCAAATCTTCTAATACACCACGTAGATCCATCCAGACCACACGTAATCTAATTTAATTAGTTATCCGAATGAATGGTGATAATGGGGATGAACACGTTAAACTAACCTAATTTTAGGTTTACATCCTGTGTATAGTTTTTACCATGATTTGAACGGTTTAGCTTTAATTGCGTGTTTGGCTCCCGTATGATTGCTAAGTGCATGAGCATGGAATAATGTAGTCAGGCAAAGTATCAAAGTGCTCCTCGAAAACATGATGTGTGTGTAAACAATTCCTGGAGTCATGTCAATGTTAGTGTGTAGAGCAGCGCCGATACGTCGGCCAGTGAACGAAAAGGTGGTGATGTTGATCAAACCAAAGCAATTTCTTCAGCTCTGCGCTTCAATTTTACTAAGGATATGCAGGGTTATACTCCAGTTTTCGATTTATATAAGTGGGCCCCATGAATCAGTGATCGAGATTGTTGGATCTCTTGGACCTAACAGTGGATGGATAATGCCACGAAAGTGTCCTCTATCGGAATATCCTAACCACCAATTTTGGGCATTGTTTTTCTCAGTTGAGCATGTTCCAGAACTTGGTTTCTCTTTTTCACCATCCATTTTCATGTCATAATTTGAAAAGTTAGGACTATTATATCAAAGAAAGATTTCAAGAAATGCTCCATCTGCAGTGGTTCCTAGTAGACCAGTAGTCTGGATCAGTCAATAATGGATCCCACTGCTACAGACTGAAACCTTAGCAGACCATGCATTGTACACATTACAGGTTCAAGGACATTATAATCCTGCTTTTAAGAGAGAACAGGTGCACATATCCACATATCCCTTGTGGTCTGTACACGTGACATGCTTGTAGGCCATCCAAACTTGAAGCGGATTGGGTAGCGAGCGCGACTTGGCTGCAACTCAGGAACCATGTGGGTGCAACCCTGACTGTAGCGCCATGCATGCATTATATATCCATGCTGTCCAAATGTTTTGCCAGCTTGTTTTAAGGCGTGGTCTAAAAAATGAAGCATATAAAAATTTCAGATAGACAACACTATGCGAAATAATAATATTGACCATTCATTAAAAACTTTTTCTAAGCCATAAAAGTTTTGGATCTAAGCCAATATATATATATAATATATATATATATATATATATATATATATTATATATATATATATACACACATGGGAAAAGGTACTATTCGCTCTAGCTGATGGGAACGTCCCATGAGGTTGAGCTGTGTGGGCCCCACCGTGATGCGTTTCGAACATCTACCCCATCAGTTAGATGCACCATTCCATCGTGGCCCTAGGTCTCAAAAATCAAGTCAATCCGTGACTTGTGTGGGCCACACCACATACAGAAGTTGAGAGGGGCCGTGCACCATTAAAACATTCATAATCATTTTTTGGACCCACCGAGATGTGGTTTGCAAATCCAGCCCATCCATTATGTGTGTCCCACTTGGATGAGGGTTCAGACCAAGTTTCAGCAGCATTCAAAACTTAGGTGCCAAGTGCTTTTATATGTTTTTGGCATGTCTTCACATGATTTTAGATGGTATGGCCCACCTGAGTTCCGTATACGGCTGATATTTGGGATATCCCATAATTTAAAAGGGACCCATCAAATGCACAGTGTTGATGGTCGACACGCATCACGGTGGGGCCCACACAGCTCGACCTCATTGGAGCTTATCGTGAGGTCGAGCATAGTACCTTTCCATATATAATATATATATATATATATATATATTATATATATAATATTATATATATATATAGATATTCCTTTCATGCATGTCTATTTGACCTTATCAACAGGATGGATGGTCAAAGTACATTATAATGGTCCTTAGGAAGTTTTTACTGATGGGCGTTCAACTAGCCATGTTTCATGTAGTCTGATCCACCTAAAACTAATATCTTCTTCATTTTGGGGACGAGGATATATATACAATGCATGCCTCCAGGTAGGACCTACAACTATTGAGTACTATCAAGTAGTACCCACCCTATCCAAGTGGACCAACCTGGCTCCATCAAGCTAACATGATGGTGAACCCCACCTACCTTCTGACACCCCACTCACACACACACCCGACGCACTCATACCACACTGGGTGCTCACTCATAACCTCGGGTTGAAACTCTCGTGAGCTTCTTTTTTTTTTTTTTTTAAATAGCTTGTTATTACACCACATTTCACACTTCACTGTTAGCCACCCCCGTTAGGGAATGGATGCTAAGACCTCAGTGTTGAAACTCTCGTGACCTTACCACTAAGATATATGGTAGCAGGCAAATGTAAATTTACGCTAAAATTACTACTTTCACTCTATATTAAGCAGATGTTTATCTTAACGATGAGCACCTGATGAATGGTGGAGTTTTTACTCATGTCCTGTGGTAGACTCGCAAGAGCTTCAACCCAAGGTCACGAGCTACGGTACTAATTGTGCTGAGGTGTGAATGCGTGAGTGTGAGTGCATTTGTAAAAAAAAAAAAAAAAAAAACGCGTGATGTATGGATAGAATGGGCCCCACATAAAAACCTAAGGTTGGTGTCTTCTCCCCATCCTTCCCACTTCCAATGATGTAGGTCACTTATGCATCCATCTGATTTTTGGCCGCATGGCCTGATTCCAAGGCTGCAACTGATGGATAGAGTGGATGTCATGGACGATACGGTACGCCCACGGAACTCTGGTGTTGTACGACCTGCGTACATGGGAAGCGGATGTGCTGGTGTACCGACGTAAGCAAGTTCTGTGGGTCCCATCATAAGGTATGTGTTATATCCAAATCGTCCATACATTTGGCGAGCTAGTCTTAAGGCTTGAGCAAAAAAATAAGACAAATTTAAATATCATGTGGATCACAATGAAAAAAGCAGTGGGGGATTGAACGTCTATCATTGAAACCCTTTCGGGGTCACAGAAGTTTCGGATCAATATGAAAATTGTTTTTCCTCTTCATCCATGTATTTGTGACATTATTAACAGATTGGATGGAAAATAAGTATTATTTTTTAACAGTGAAGATCATTATCCTCGCTACTATTTTTGTGTGGTCCATATGAGATTTGGATATGATTCATTTTTTGTCAAATGCTCTAAAATGATCTAGAAAAATGGATGAATGGTGTGGATATAATAAATACATAATTATGGGCCTATGTAACTTTGATCTCCTTTGAACCGTTCGTACAACTCGGAGCTCGAGGAGCGTCGGCACTCGTCATCGCACGACACGTATCTTGTTGGTGTGTGGTACACCAGCTAATCCGCTTCCGCGTACATGGCGTGGTTAGAGGATTTCAGTCCGGCATCGTACGCCACATTTTGCGTGAGATTGATAGATAAATATAATTACTCTGTTTTACTAATCTTAGTAATTTCATGTGCCCAATGTACGAATGTTTTAATTCCTTAAGTTTACTAGTATTAAAATTTTTGTGCACATTAAATTTAGTCCGCCGGACTATCAATGATAATGGTCCACTTGGGCACTGATTGGAAGCTGAAACACGCCGAAAGTAGCTGAGAACCGCTGCAACGCAGGGAGTACAAACAGACAAGTGGGTCCCATCGTGTCCACAAATTGGAGATGGGGAACACTCAAATTGGTAATCTGATGCATGGTTTCAATGGTTTCCACCACTGGTAACCATGGACCACACAAATAGGCACTGTTGTACATGGATGCTTTGGCAACACCCAAATCGGTATGGTGGTACATGGCCCGGTCCAATAATATCCACCAATGGGGAATGAAAGGGGGTACGAAAATTGGTAGTCCGGTAGACCACCAAATCCGAATCCATTCACATGTTCCTGGATTGGGCACGCATGCAAAAGATATACAAGGACGAGGTTGGGCAGCTTTTAGCAAAAAGAGACCAAAGGAAATAAAACCCAGATGCTGCTGTCTGCCAAGAAATCAAAAACCACTCAACCAAAACGAAATTTACGCGAGAGAGAGAGAGAGAGGAGGTCATGGAAAGGGGAGCATATGGTTCTGCTTGTTTTGCTAATGGGCTTTGCACTATAACGCCTCGATTCCCACTTGCACTGGCAAAGAGGACAACCAATATCCACTCACGTCCTTCTCTTCTAAAAAAAGAAACTTCAGCCACACGCTCGCACTGCCCATTAGATCTCCCTTATCGTTTTCTCTCCTCTCTCACTGCCTTTCTTGTTTCGTTCTCTTTGTTTTTCTGTATTGAAAAGGATGTTAGTCCACTGATCTACGAAATCAGTTAGCTCACGCACCTCTTAATTTGTGAAATAAATGGACCCACTCGTGAAATGATGGGACCTCGTCCATGGAAACTTATTACCTGTCGCTGCAAATGGGCTATTATTACTACTCAACCTTGTTTTGTTGAAGCAAGATTTGCTGTCTCGAAAACCGTGTAAATCTCACATAAATTCCATGTGTTTCTATACGCACAAAAACTATAGGGCTCACCTTGATGAATATTCCATATCCACACTGTTCATCCGTTCCATAAGTTCATTTGAGGGCATAATTCCAAAAATGAGGCAAATCCAAATCTCAAGTGGACCACACCACATCAAATAGTAATTCTGGTGGACCTTAACTGTTGAAAGCTAAAACCTTCCTAAAGCTTTTATAGACATTTTCTAACATAATGATGGTGGCCCATCGAATTATTTGAACCTTTAAGCTTTCTCTTGGGTGAAAACATATTTATGCCCTTGCATCTTACATGAATTGTGTTCAGTGCAAATCCGATCCATATTAGGTTGCATTTGGATGCACAAGTTGAATTGAATAAGAGGAAATGAAAATGATTTATGATGTTAACTTGAAAGCAATGCGACTCTCCGAACACGTCAGTTGTTAGAAGTGGTCATTTCTGCTTTATCCAACTAATAATTGCTAAAAATAAGTTCCACTGTCTGTCCAAAAGATCCCTTGGAAAACTATCTTTCTATATATATATATATATATATTATATATATATATATATATATATATATATATATATATATTATATATTCTCTTTTTCTGAGTTAGAAGTGAAAATGATGTTGATGCAACTTTAGGGTTAATTTTTATTAGAATATAGGACACTTACCATAAATAGCTATTTAGATGGATTCATGTGTATTTATTAAGATTTTTACAATTCGCTCATATATCTCTCACCTTCTTTATATATTTATGTTATTCTCAACAAGTAAACAAGTTATACATTTCATAGGGTCCTTACACTTGCTCCGGTGGTTGTCTCTCATGAGTTTCAACACCCGATCAAGGTTTGAGTACCCATAGGTAGAGCTGAGCATCAGACCGAGTTGGATCGGATTGGGTCCAACTTGATTCGCTCCGAAATCTACATAGGTTGACCTGAACTCGATCCGATCTGAGACCCAAGTCTGGGATATCTGACTTGAACAGATCCGATGCACGGTTGGCCTGACCCGAATTGAGTCCGATTCAGTCAGGGAAACCGAGTCGGATCGGGTTGGGTACGATTCAGATCGAATTTTTTAACGGTGAAAATCATTATCCTCGCTGCTATTTTCGGTGTGGTTCATTTGAGCTTTAGATATGTTTCAAATTTTTTTTTTTTTCAAATGCTTTAAAATGATCACGAAAAATGGATAAACGGTATGGATATGATAAATACATCGTTGTGGGGCCCATGTAATTTTGATCTCATTTGAGCCGTTTGTACAACTTGGGATCGTCTCCGCTCGCCTTTGCACGACACGTATTTACACAGCTGCACCTGTGTAGTGTTTACGTGCTGTGCACGAAAGTACAGTGGCGTGCTGTGCACGAAAGTGCAGCTGTGCTGTGCACAGTGCATTGCACTGTATAGACGTTGGCAAGTTCTGTGGGTCTGATCATGGGGTATGTGTTATATCCAAACCGTCCATGCATTTGGCGAACTCGTCTTAAGGCTTGAGATGAAAAATAAGACAGATCTAACTATCGACCACACAAATTTTTTAATGGTGAAAATTATTATCTCTGCTACTATTTGTGATGTGGTCCAGATGATCTTTGGATATTATTCATTTTTTGGATAATGCTCTATAATGATCTTTAAAAATATATGAATGGTGTAGATATAATAAATACATCACTATGGGGCCCATATAACTTTGATCTCCTTTGAACCGTTCGTACAACTCGGAGCTCGAGGAGCGTCAGTACTCATCTTCGCAAGATGCGGATTTCCTGCGAAAGGCTTTCACAAGAAGTTCCTGCACAAGTATTCTGGGTGGGGCCCACTGCGATGTTCGTGAGAAATCAAACCCGTTCATCCGTTTTTCGATCTCATTTTAGGACACGTGAGAAAAAATCAAGTGGATCCAAAACTCAAATGGGCCACAAGAGATGAAAAAGTGGGGATTTAGTCACTGTTATGGCCATAAAAGTTTTGTATCGGTCTAAGTTTTCGGTGTTTTCACTTCATCCCAGTAAAAATGACCATATAAGCAGTTTGGATGGCATGTAAATATCAAGACGGAGCCTAGGAAGGTTTTAACGGTAGGAATTCCTTTTCCCATTATTTCATCTTGTATAGCCCAGTTGAGTTTTGGATCCTCCTAATTTTTGGTCACATGTCCTAAAATGAGCTCGAAAAATGGATGGATGGGTTGGATTTTTCATAAACATCACGGTGGACCCCACCTTGCATCCCACTGCAGGAACTTCCAGTGAAAGCCTTTCGCAGGAAATCCGCGTCCTCTCTCCGTCTTCGCACGATACGTACCTACGACAGCTATATAGCTGGTGTGTGGTACACCAACAAATTCGCTTCTAGGCTCTTTTATCGTACTGAGTAAACTCTGTTGGGCCCCACCGTGAATGCATGTGGTTTATCCACTCCGGATTGGGTCGAATCAGATCAGATCGGATCCATTCGGATCGGGTTTCGGATCGGATCGGTCCGGATTGACCACGATCCAAACTCGATTAGAAAAACATTCAGATCTGAATGGCCCAACTCGATCCGCACCGATTCAGGCCGACGGTTCGGATCAGGTCCGTTAAATCAGATCGGATTCATCGGATCTCGTTAGACATGCCCAGCTCTACCCATAGGTGGTGAAATTCCACTACGGCGTGAGTGTGTGTAAGAAAGAAGAAGAAAAGAAAAAAGTTACACATTTCATAATCTAGTTAGTCTCTTATGATTTAACATGGTATCAAGGTAGTACTGACCCAGTGCTTTTTCATTTGACACTATTGTATCTTAATTTGTCATCTTCCATGCACCTGGATTTGTGATCAATCGTTGTCCCACTCTCTCTACCAATTGTACATCATCGCTAGTCCCATGTTGTATCCCACTCACCCTCATCTTCTTTTTCCGTGAACTTCGCCTGATCATCTCAGCCTTTGTTTGGCATTGTTGCCACTATCTTGTTTTTATTATCCTAAGATCAACAAACCGATGCTTGTCTCGATAGATATAGTTCTTGTTCAATGGCATCAAATCTCAATTGTAGATCTCAATTTTTAGTTCTATTGATTGCATCTTTACGGCTTCCGAAAGAGGAACAGTTGAACCGCTAACAATTGAAAGTATGTATCCATGGGAAGAGCAATGATTGAAATCCAACCACCAGAAGCACCAATGAATCATTCGACAATCATTGAAAGTATTAATATTTCAAATCCCATAAGTCATAAAAATGCCTACTCACAGTATGTTTCTCATCATTTCATCATAACATTATTGTTGAATTATTTTTTTTTTCTTTTGAATAAATGTTTACTATACCTTTCAAAGTCAAGATCTTTCTTTCTGGGCATCTTAAGCTTTAGGATATTAGAGTATAGTATACTTTCTATAAATAATTATTTAAATAAATTCATGTGTATTTGTGATGATCTCTATAGATTTCTCACTTCTTTTATATATATTTATATTTTTGTTAATGAAATAAATAAGTTATAATTCTCACAGTGTAGTTTCTTATGATTTACTAATAATTGATTTATTTTTAATAGACATCTTCCAGCAGTTTTTCAGCCGAGAAAAAAAATCAGACTTCAACAGTTTTGTTTTTCAGCCAAAAATCTGTTTTCTATTTCATCTCTCTCCCTTCATTAAAAAAAATCAGTCATTCCTTCTCTAAAAAATAGAAAAGATGGCCAGCACAATCCAGCCGCAGGTTCCTAAGTTGTCAAGGGACAACTATGAAAAGTGGTGCATTCAAATGAAGGCGTTGTTCGGGTCGCAAGAACTATGAGAGATAGTCACCGATGGGTATGTAGAACCCACTATGGAGGAAGAAGCCACCTTCACCAACGAAGAAAAGACTGCTCTAAAAAATCAAAGGAAGAAAGACAACAAGGCTTTGTTCCTCCTCTATCAAGGGTTGGATGAATCAACCTTTGAAAAGATTGCCGAAACAACATCAAGCAAGCAAGCTTGGGATACTCTTGACACCATCTTCAAGGGTGTTGATCGAGTGAAGCGAGTTCGCCTTCAAACACTAAGAGCCGAGTTCGAAGCGGCGCACATGAAGGAAGGTGAAAGTATCTCTGAGTACTTCTCACGTCTAATTGTTATTATTAACAATTTAAAAAGAAATGGTGAAAAAGTTGAAGACATACGTGTCATTGAAAAGGCATTACGATCTCTCACAACCAAGTTTGAGCACGTGGTTGTGGCGATCGAAGAATCAAAGGACCTTGAAAAACTGTCCATTGAAGAACTGATGGGATCGTTGCAAGTGCATGAGCAATGAATGCAAAAGAATGCTGGTTCAACGCTTGAACATGCCTTAGAGCCTAAGTTGACTCTAAAAGAACAAAAGAATGGTCGTACACAACGAGGGGGTCGTGACACTAGCAATCGTACAAGAGGCAGAGGGCGTGGATATCATCCAAGCCATCAATAAAATCAACAAAAGTCTATCAGTTTTCGTGGAAGAGGAAATGGTATAGGCCGATTCATACGTGGTCGTGGAAACACAAAGAACGTTCAATGCCACAATTGTAAGAAATTCGGCCATTATGCCTCTGAGTGTTGGAGCAAAGTGGATCAAGATGAACGTCCAACTATGCAAAAGCATCACACCATGAACAAGAAGTCTCCACACTCCTCCTCGCACAAGAAAAGGCATGTGAACAGCCAGATGTGTGGTATCTCGACACGGGTGCAAGCAACCACATGAGTGGTAACAAAGAACTATTTGTGGAACTCACAGAAGGAGTTCGTGGCGACGTGAGTTTTGGCGACTCATCAAAGGTACCCATGATAGGCAAAGAAAAAGTTAAAATATATCAGAAGAATGGTGAGCCAAATTACATCTCTAATGTGTATTACGTACCAAACATGAAAAATAACATCCTCAGTATCGGCCAACTCCTTGAGAAAGGGTATGTCATACACATGGTGAACCATTCTCTCTCCATAAGAGATGCTCATAGGAGACTTGTGGCTCAAGTCCAAATGGCGAAGAATCGCATGTTTCCACTCCATATTAACATAAAGGTTGAGAAGTGTTTCTATGGACTCATGAAGAATGATTCATGGAGATGGCATCTTCGCTTTGGGCATCTCCATTTCAGTGGCATCAAACTCTTATCCTCATCAAGCCTGGTGCATGGCTTGCCGGCTATTGAAGCTCCAGAACATGTGTGTGAGGCGTGCACACTCGGCAAGCAATAAAGAAACTCATTTCCAAGTGAAGTGTCTAGAAGAGCAAAGGAACTACTTCAGTTGGTTCACACTGATATTTGCGGACCACTTGAAACACCCTCTTATAGAGGTAATAAATACTTTATTACCTTCATTGATGATTTCAGCAGAAGACTTTGGGTGTATTGCATCAAAGAAAAATCTTTCGCTTTCACTATCTTTAAAATGTTCAAAGCTCGTGTTGAAGTTGAAAGTGGTCACAAAATTAAAGTACTCAGATCTGACAGAGGTGGACAGTACACCTCAAATGTATTTCAAGATTTTTGCAGGGAACATGACATTAAGCAACAACATACTGCAGCTTACACGCCACAACAGAATGGAATTGCGGAACGGAAGAACCGCACCATCCTCGACATGATGAGGACCATGTTGAAGGAAAAAGGCATGCCAAAGAGCTTCTAGGTAGAGGCAGTTGCATGTACTACCTACCTACTCAATCGGTGTCTAACCAAAAGCGTCAGAAACATGACACCACAGGAGGCATGGAGTGGCTACAAACCGAGCGTGGCGCACCTAAGGATCTTTGGGTGTGTCACCTACGCTCAAGTTCCAGAAGCAAGAAGAAGGAAGCTTGATGATCGTGGCGAAAAATGCATTTTCATCGGCTACAGTGAAGCATCTAAAGCCTACAAGCTCTACAATCCACTAACCAATAAAGTAATAGTGAGTAGAGATATGGTCTTTAGTGAGGAAGAAGCTTGGAAATGGAACAATGAAGAATCGACCAAAGATATTCTAGTCGAAACAGAAGAACATGAAGAAAGGCATGACCGTTAAGAGCAAACGCCCGTAACGCCTTCTTCGGCCGCATCATTAGTTCACAGAAGTCTAGGAGTACATTCCATCACTCCTGAAAGCACTCCATCAAGTCAAAATTCGGCCAGCTCGTCTTCACCCGTGACACCCATAAAAATGAAAAGCTTAAGTGACATCTATGAGCAAACTGAAGAGGTCAATCTTTTCTGCCTGTATGCAGATCATGAGCCTCTAACATTTCAGGAGGCCATAGAAGAAGAATGTTTGAGAATTGCTATGAAAGAAGAAATTCATGCCATTAAGAAAAATGACACATGGGAGCTGACTACGCTTCCTAATGGCAAGAAAACTATTGACATCAAATGGGTGTACAAGATTAAGCAAAATGCTGATGGCGAGATTGATCGCTACAAGGCAAGGCTCATAGCAAAGGGCTATAAACAGAAGTACGGGGTGGACTATGAAGAAGTCTTCTCTCCTGTTGCTCGCCTTGACACTGTGAGGATGATTATCTCCCTTGCAGCCCATCACAGTTGGATGATCTACCAACTGGATGTGAAATCTGCATTCCTGAATGGAATTCTGGAAGAAGAGGTCTATGTTGACCAACCTGAAGGCTTTGTTATGCAAGGGGAGGAACACAAGGTGTATCGACTGAAGAAAGCCCTCTATGGGTTGAAGCAAGCTCCACGTGCTTGGAATGCACGCATCAACAACTTTCTTCAAGAGAATGGTTTCGCCCAATGTCCATATGAGCATGCAGTTTACATCAAGAAGAATGCTCATGACGATATGCTTATAGCATGCCTATATGTTGATGATTTGCTGTTTACAGGAAACAGTCGACCGATGTTTGATGAATTCAAGAAGGTTATGTTTAAGGAGTTTGAGATGACCAACGGAGGTCTCATGTCCTTTTTTCTGGGCATTGAAGTGAAGCAACAACATGGTGGCATCTATATATCTCAGAATAAGTATGCCAAGGAATTGCTTGAAAAGTGCAAGATGACCGATTGCTATGCCGTAAACACGCCTGTAGCAACGGGCTTAAAACTGACAAAGGACGGAGAAGGAAGAAATGTTGACTCGACCATGTTCAAGAGTCTGATTGGAAGCCTGAGGTACCTCACAATCACAAGACCGGATATCATCTACAGTGTTGAGCTTCTAAGTAGGTATATGAAAGCACTAAAAGAATCACACTGGCTCGCCGCAAAAAGAATCCTCAGGTACGTCAAAGGAACAATGGAATTTGGTCTTTTCTATCCATACGATGATGAAACAATATTGTATGGATACTCAGATAGTGATTAGGGAGGTGACCAGATGAAAGAAAGAGCACAACTGGCTATGTATTATATCTCGGAACGACCGCTTTTACATGGAATTCGAAGAAGTAGAGTGTAGTCACCTTATCCACATGTGAAGCAGAGTATGTAGCAGCATCGTCCACTGTTTATGAAGAAATTTGGTTGAGAAACCTACTAAAGGAGCTGAAGCATCCGAAGGATCCACAGTCATATATGTGGATAACAAGTCGGCAATCGAGCTAGCCAAAATTCAGTGCAACATGGAAGAAGCAAACACATTGATACCCGATACCATTTTCTGAGAGATCATGTGAAGCAGAAAACGATGAAATTAGAGTATTGTCATACTACGGAACAGGTGACGAATATTTTCACAAAGGCATTACCGACAGATGCATTCAAACGACTGAGAACGATGCTTGGAATGAAGCCGGTTTTGGTTTGAAGGGGAGTGTTGGAAGTCCAAACCAAACCAGTTGGATTTTCAAGGACATTAAACGGAGGAGGAAGCTTCCAGCAACAGGCGTTTTCCTCCATGCGACTGTTCGGTTCCAAATGCAAGCTATTTAATATTTTATTTTGGTTTTTGTTACTGTAGTAAATACTATGCCCCTGTAGTGTATTTTAAATGGGTGTTTGTGTCTTTTCACATTGGTGGGAAAAGTCTATATAAGGGAGCTCTTGTAGTCGTTTGAAACCAACTCAGTCAGCTTGTAAGCATCAGTAAAAATATAGCAAAGTTCCTCCACTTCACATGTCCAATGAGTTAGATTCTTAGGCTTTGTAAAGCCAAGCAAAGTTCTGACTAATACAGCCAACACATCCAAGGATTATATTTGAATATTTGAATTAATCCATATCTTAGGTGGCGTAAGAATTATCCAAAGTTGGTGGGTATGTATAGTGAAGGAATTTAGACGATTTAGGTACATGTTTTAGGAAGGCAAACAAACACCATTCACAGTAGAGTACATAGATGCCGATAAGATAGCAAAGCACCATATGACATGCATCCCCTCACCCTTATCCCACCTTATATAAGATCCCTTATCAAAGTGAGAATGATCCCAAGAGAGAGAGCTTGGATGCCCACCCCCTGGCGTTGCCTCAAAAGTAAGAAAGAGAGAGAAAGGTATGGTGTGAGGGAGGGAAGTGTAGTGAGAGAGAGAAGATGGACCACGCCTACACGTTCTCAGGGCCATGCATCCACAAGTGTTAGTGTGTAGTCCACCATATGGGTGGTTTAATTTAGGCCTAACTCATACCATAATTATGATGTAAGCACTTTAGTCTCCTCATTTGATATAGATTTGAAAGAGACTCCTCATGTTAGGAGATCAATAGTAGCAATGATCAATGATGATCTAATTCAGTTATGATTAAAAAATATAATATATATATTAGACTGATCTACATGAAAATATAATCAAAATAAAAATTAATTCCATTATTTTTCTAATAAAATCCATAAAATGATACCCATCCAGAAATGACATAACTCATCAAGTGGGTCCCCATTGTTTTCATCCACGGAAAGAGGGAGAATCAAATAATTTAGTGGTTAAGTGGACTAGAAAGCTGAGAGTCCCTCTCTATGTATATTTGCGGAATTACTTGTCGCTTGATATGCATGGCATACATAAACTCAAGTCAAGCTGCAGAAATTGTGGAACGTACAGCCTCTAATTCAATTTCACACGGTTGAACAATCTTAACCTCTATTCCACGGACACTTGTTACTGGGTGTACGAATATTCCATATTTTCATTTTCAAGCGTCTAATAAATATCAACCAGTCCAATAAGTGTAATTTTTGGTACACGAGACATCTAAATTGGAACCCATATCCATCAATACAATTTAAGTAATTTCCAAATTCCTGTGCAGCATCATCACGCTCTGCCAGAGTATCAAAACACTGCCAGAGTATCAAAGTTGATGTATAATCTGTACGAAGAACAAAATCCACAATCCCATCCCATGCACCGCTGCCATCTCCTGACAGACAGCGTTTCCTTTTGCTATAATAGGAAATCTCTCGTCACGCTGGCCGTCAATTGATCACGACGATCACAAACACTAATATATTCTGCCCTTTCTTTCACATTCCTCGCTTTTATACCCGCGACGTAAGCGCAACCCCTCCTTCCTATCACAAGAATTCTTTTATACGCTGATAGAGTACCAAAACCCTTATTCATCTACCAGCTTACTTTATACTTAGCATAAGTGAACCTCAATCCAGACCGTCCAAATCTTTGGCGTCCATTCCGAACCGTTCATAACCCAAAAGTAAGCTGATCGATTGAAAATTCAAAGGTCCATTAAACAGAAGCTAGTACTATCCAATAAATGTAACTTTTGGCATCTAGTGTATATACAGAGGACAGAGTTTTTGACGGTTTAGATTGAGTCAATTGTATGCCACGTGTACAGTGACCATGTGCATGTGTGTACATATTTCAGACTGCCTAGTGCCGTTGCTTTTCTCTTTCTAATAAGAACCCTTTTTATATAATAATATTATTAGTTTGGAAAGGAGGAAAAAGTAGAAAAGAAAAGGAGATATTCTGCCTGAGGCCGGTTCGTCTGCAGCGTTTCCAGAACAAACCTAACATACAGCTATACGTGTGGGGCCGCTATGATGTGTGCATGAGCTCTACTCCATCCATCACTTGTGCCTCTCATGTTCTCCTAGGAGGCCTAAAATCAGGCTGACAGGTGAGCAATACCATGAAAAATCCTGCCAGATGGTTAAATCAATGAAATTACATGGTGTGGCCCATTTGAGTTTTCGAGTTACCTGATTTTTTAGCTCCAGATTTATCCTCATAGGGTGAATCTTATGAATGGATTGGATGGAATATAAATGGTGGAATCCATAAACAATGAAAGGTTTTAATGGTGGAAGTTCACATCCTAGATGTTCTCTGTGGTGTGACCCACACTTGTTTTGGATCTGTCCAATTTTTGTAAGTAAGTGAACTTGAAGGGGTCCGCCTTACGGATGGAGTGGATGTGGTCCTTACATCTCGGTGGGCTCCACACAAGTTGCTGTAGTGTAAGCTTATCCTATAACATGCGGAGGAAGCGACCTCCCGTTAAGATAATAGGAGAGTTATTTGATACTCTGGCTGCGTATGACACTTGAAACTCAGGTACTTAGGAATGTTATATATGTTACCTATAATTAAACCGATTGAATTGTGGAACTTACCGTTACTAAGTTACCCTTTAAAAATCAGTTTGCTCGAGCAATCCTAACCCCTGATTCATGGGCTCTTATCTGTTGAAATAAGAACATTGGATAGTTTCATGCCCACCAATCAGATATTGAGATAATCAAATAATAATTTCTTCTCCATGATTAATATGAACGGTTCCATTTCAATTAGTTGTCGGCCGTGTATGCAATTTGCAACTTTTGAAGTGCCTGCGTATCATCCATCACACATTGCCCGAGTATGAAAAAAATTATTAGAAAATGATATTATTAACCACGGAATGAGGGAAAGTAGAAAGGAAACGGAGATATTCCACGCTCGTGAGTAGTATACTTTGCTACATGCACAATGTTATTAAGCAATGAAAAAATTAGCACAGTAGACGCTTACATCTTATGCGCTTTTTTATTTACGAAAGATTGAAAACTTATGTTATGAAAGTAGATTTTAAGAGTTTTTTTGTTTTGATTAGTTTGTCATTATGGGTAAATGTCTAGATTGGTAAGGTAGATTTTACCTGGGTCAAATAAAAAAAGGTGGGTGGTAGTAACGTCTATAATAAAAAATTACCCTTAAGCAATTAGCAATTAATGGTTAAACAAAGCAAGCTGTTTGATACTCCCGCAGAGTGTGATGATGATACGCATGCACTCAGAATTGTACATTTAGAATAGATTAGATAAAAGAAACCGTCCAATTACTTTACCTACTTAAGATTAGTTATCAACTAAAAATTAGATCCATTGAATAATGTTGATCTCTGATTAAAATAACGGACATTGTAGACCGTTTACTCATTTTCATCTCAACCGTCCATATATTCACTGCATGCTAAGGTATTAAATCACTATAAAATGTTAGATAAGATTCATCTGCGTTGGTGTCCATAATTTGAACGGTTTAGTTTGAATTTCTTATATTTCACGTGGAAAATTTTCTAATACCTGCGTAGCAAGTGTCACACTTTGCGGAGTATCAAAGTTTTTACGGTGTATTGCTCGGCAGAAGGGCATGGAAAGAAAAGAGGGAATAAACTAAGAAGAATTCCCGCATAGATAAAGCGAAGATCCCCCAATATCTCAGAGCTTTGGAATCCTACGTGTGATAGGAGGCCACGTGTTATAAGAGGACGGCAGACATTATGACGAAACGGGCGCATCGGGGACGTGTCGTGGTCTGGGACTGACCCCGCGATGGCGCGAGCAGCGGTGCCGCTTGCTTTGCCTTTCGCTAGTGGCCAGCCCATCAGAATCTACGTGTATCCTAATCGTCCACGTCTATATGATAGCCTGTGTGCGTTTTGCACTACTTTCTCAAACGGTTCATGAGATGTCTACCGCATTATTGGTATACATATCTGTTAATCGAGACCGCTCAAATCGTGATACCCATTCTGGGTGGAGGATAACCGTTAAAATAAATTCTGGTTTAACGATCTGACTGTTTGATCAGTGCTAATAATTTGGTGGACGGGATTGGGACGGTTTGGATCATCTTCTAAGTGGTATTATTGGGATATGAATGATCCCAGTAAGGTGATGGTTTAGATTTTGGATTAACTTACGTGTTTGCGACGTGTGAGGATGACGGGCCACCGTTCGTTAAGGAATGGTAGTAACTGTAAGGACCTGTTTGTTTTGCCCATTGCCTCGTTGTTGTGGATATATTTTGGTTTAAAAGTTGTGAATCGAGACCATTCTTTTTCGTGGGCCTTTCTTTGGATGGTCGAAGTAAAAGTTGTGAATCGAGGCCATTCTTTTTGGTGAGCCTTTCTTTGGATGGTCGAAGTAAAGAAGACCACACTACTGATAGAGGAGCTCTAACCATCTAATCAATATATATATATATATATGAAAAGGTTATATATAGGAAAAGGTACTATGCTCTCGAGCTGATGGGAACGTCCCATGAGGCCGAGCTGTGTGCGCCCCACCGTGATGCGTTTCAAACATCTACCTCATTAGTCAAATGCACCATTCCATCGTGGGCCTAGGTCTCAAAAATCAAGTCAATCCGTGACTTTTGTGGGCCACACCACATACATAAGTGGAGAGGGGCCATGCACCATTAAAACATTCATAATCATTTTTTGGGCCCACTTAGATGTGGTTTGCAAATCCAGTCCATCCATTATGTGTGTCCCACCAAGTGTTTTTATTTGTTTTTGGCATGTCTTCATATGATTTTAGATGGTATGACCCACTTGAGTTTCATATACGGATAATTTTTGGGATATCTCATAATTTAAAGGGGACCCATCAAATGCAAGGTGTTGATGGTCGACACGCATCACAGTGGGGCCCACACAATTCAACCTTATGGGAGCTTATAGTGAGCTTGAGCGCATAGTACCTTTTCATATATATATATATATATATATATATGAAAGAGTAATGATCTCTTGCGTGAGAGACTCTCGTACGCTCCGGGAGAGAAATTTGGAATTGCAAGCGAATTTCTGGCAAAAGCCTCTTGCATCAAAATCATGCTAAAGCCTTTCTATGTGGGGCTTACTATGATGTTTGTGATAAATCCCACCCGTCCATCCATGTTGTTAAATCATTTTAGGATATGCGACCAAGAATGAATAGGTTTCGAAAATTAAATTGGCCACATGAGAGAATGTTGGATGCATGTTTTAAGCTAGACGGTGCCACAACGGTGACAATGTTAGCAGTTTAAGCTCGATTGGGAGGTTTGAATGTTGTTAGATGTGATGTGTCCATCTAACAAGAGATTTTCTCTTACATTTGTTCCATCCTTAGTATACCCCACAATTTAGATAATCTGTAGCCCTGATTGAGAACATTCTACACAATATTTTGGGCCCACCACCGTAAAAAAAAAAAAAAAAAAAAAAAAAAAAAAAGACAATCGGGCAAAAACCTCCGAGATTCACGGAAGCGGATTGGCTGGTGTACCATACACCCTATATATCTGTTGTAGGTACGTGTCGCCCGATGACTAGCACGGACCGAAGCGGATTGCGTCCTACCCCCGCCCGGACAGTAATCCGTCCAGGCGGGGCTCTGTGGGGCCTACTGTGATGTAAGTATTTTATCTACGCCGTTAATCGTTTTTAGCATATCATTTTAAAGTATGAGCCAAAAAATTAAGTAGGTTCACAGCTCCAGGGGACCACACCAAAGGAAGCTACAGTGATAATGGCACTCACCATTGAAACCTTTCTAAGAGCCACCGTGATGATTTTTTACCATACAACCTATTCATAAGGTCATGTAGACGTGGATGAAGCGGAAAAAAAACAAATATCAGCTTGATCCGAAACTTCTCCAGCTCCCAAGAAGATTTTAATGGTGGACGTTCAATTCCAAATTTGTGGTCCACTTAAGACTTTTTCCTACCTATAATGTTGGTTTATGCCTTAAAAATGATCTTCTAAAAACGATTAATGGCGTGGATAAAACATTTACATGATGGTAGGCCCCACATAGCCCTGCCCGGACAGATTGTGCGGGCAGGGGTAGGACGCAATCCGCGTCCAGCACAGACACTCCTCAAGCTCCGGGTTGTACGAACGGTTCAAAGGAGATCAAAGTTACCTGGCCCCACGGTGTTGTATTTATTATATGTACACTGTTCATCTATTTTTAGAGAGCATTTTAGAGCATTATCCAATAAATGAATCATAGTCAAAGATCATATGGACCACACCACAAATAGCAGTGGAGATCATGATTTTCACCGTTAAACAATTCGTAGGGCCCACCATAACATTTATTTTCTATACAATCTGATCATAAGGTTACAAAGACCTTTATTAAAGAGGAAAAAAAATTCATATTGATCAAAAACTTCCGTGACTCCTAAATTGGTTCCAATGGTATACGTTCAATCTCCCACTGCTTTTTGCAGTGTGGTCTTCTTGATAGTTAGACCTGTCTTATTTTTAGTCTCAAGCCTTAAGACAAGCTCAACAAATAGTTGGATGGTTTGGATATAACACATATCTCATGATAGGGCGCAAATAACTTGCCGACGTCGATACTGCAGCTGTATAGCTGGTGTGAGGTACACCAGCCAATCCGTTTCCTCGGATTCATGTGGTGGCTACAATATGGGAGCTTAGAATACGGATCCTCTGCTTGCTTATTGTTGTAATTTAATTGGACCGTGTGGTTGTGTAATTGCATTGGTGATTGAGATGGACCAATCACTGTTCAGTAAACGAGGAACAAAGGGAAGGGAAACAGATTGGCTACTCCCCCTGCCACCAAGCTCCTTGGCTGGTGGTCGAACAAAGGGAAGGGAAACAGATTGGCTACTCCCCCTGCCACCAAGCTCCTTGGCTGGTGGTCGGTGCTCTGTGAGCCCCACTATAATGTATGTGTTTCATTCATTCGATTCATCCATTTTTACGGATCATTTTATGGTTTGACACCAAAAATAAGAGGAATATAAATCTCAGGTGGACCACACCACATGAAAAGAATAGTAATTGAATATCTACTATTAAAATCCTCCTAAGGTCCATTATACTGTTTATTTGACATTCAATATGTTGATTAGGTCATACAGGCCAGATGAAGAGAAAAAACAAAGATGAGCTTGATCCAAAACTTTTATGGCCCTCAAAATGTTTTTAATGATAGACCCTCATTCAACACTGTTTCCTGTAATGCGGTCCAATTGGGATTTTGATATATCTCATTTTTAGACTCATACCATAAAATGGTATGTAAAAATAGATGGATGGCTTGGATGAAACATACACATCATGGTGGGGCTCACATAGTACCAACCACTAACCATTGGCTGGTGTCAAGGGAGTAGCCAATCCGTTTCCCCAAGCAGGAAAGTCGGGACTAGAGCTGGGCAGAAAGGGACCGATCCGGCGGATCCAACCCGATCCGCCCTGAACAGATCCTAACCGAAGGCCATGATCGGGTCTGATCGAGGTGGGCCAGCAAGATCTGACCGTTAATCGGATCGATTTCGAATCAATGGTCAACCCGGACAGACCCGATCCGTAATCCGATCCGAATGGATCCGATCCGACCCGCACATATATTGTTTACCATTGTTTCCTGTAATGTTGTCCACTTGAGATGGGGATATATCTTTTTTTTTTTTAATACCATAAAATGGTATATAAAAATAGATGGATGGCATGGATGAAGTAAATACATCATGGTGGGGCCCACAGAGTACTAACTTACCATCATTTAAATAATGTTATGCGGAGTACCAATACACATCTCTCACACGTCTCAAGGCTCCTCGAGCAGAGCTCCCAGACGACGTAGGAACCTATCACTTCTTTGCTTGGGATGTTAGGTGGGTCCCACCTTAATGTTTGTGATAAATCCACACCGTCCATTCGTTTTGGGAGCTCATTTTAATACATGCTGTAAAAAATGAAGTATAATCCAAGACTCAAGTGGCCCCTACGAGAGGAAACAGTATAGATTTAATGACTACCTTTCTCTGTTTTCTCTCTCGTCCAGCACACTTGAACTTTGGATCCACCTATTTTTTTGATATCATGTCCTAAAATGAGCCTTCAAAACTGATGGACGGTGTGGATTTCTTACAAATATTACTGTGGCCCACATAACATAAAATCCACGTCCCAAAGAAAATCCTTGGGACGCGGATCGGCAGGTGTACGACGTACCAGCAGCATATTTTTGGCGTGTTGGCATCAACAAGTTTTGTGGGTCCTATCATGAGGTATTTGTTATATCTAAACCGTCTATCCACTCGGCAGGCTCGTCTTAAGGCTTGACCTGAAAAATAAGATAGATCTAAAGATCTAGTGGACCACACTGCAAAAAGCAGTGGGATTGAACGTTTACCATTGAAACTTTTAATGCCAAGAATATTGGATCCGAAACTTATATAACCCGATCCGACTCGTTTTTTAGACCGAGTCAGACTCGGTTCGGGTAAGGATAACAGTACAACGGTTCTGATCGAGTAATTGGACTCAGACTCGGTATCGGATCTGATCGAATTCGGGTAAGGCGTTAAAAACTTCGGACCTGGTCGAGTTAGGCCGAATCCGCTCCGACTCGACTCGATGCCCACCTCTAGTCGGGATGCGGATTAGATACTGACAGGTTGACTAGCGAGTCTGCTATAACGTCACCAAGTTATGTGGGTCTTACTATGATGTATGTGTTGTATCATACCGTCCATCCATTTTGACATATCATTTTAGGGCATGAGCCAAAGAATGAGGTAGATAAAAAGCTGTAGTGGACCCACCACAGAAAACAGTGGGGAAGTGATTCCCACCGTTGAAACTATCCTAAGGCCCACCATAATGTTTATTTGAAATATAACCTATTCAAAAGTTAAAAAATACATGAAAGAAGGGAAAACACAAATATAAGCTTGATCTAAAACTTTCGTGGCCTTTAGAAGTTTTTAATGGTGGGCGTCACTGTCCCCACTGTTTTCTGTGCTGGGTCCACTGGAGATTTGGATTTAACTCATTCTTTGGATATTACCTTAAAATGATCTCTCCAAATGGATGAAAGGCGTGGATACAAAACATACATCATGGTGGGCCTACGGAAATTGGTGACGTCACTTCATAGCAAGTCTCGCTGCTCAACCTGTCAGTATCTAATCTGCGCCGGAGAGTCGGAAATGGATTGGCTACTCCCCCTGTCACCAGCCATTGGCTGGTGGTCGGTGCTCTGTGGGCCCCACCATGATGTATGTGTTTCATCCATGCTGTCCATCTATTTTTCTAGATCATTTTATGTTATGATACCAAAAATGAGATATATCCCAATCTCAAGTGGACCACATTACGGAAAACAGTGTTGAATGAACGTCGACCATTAAAAACTTTTTAGGGGCCATAAAAGTTTTGGATCAAGCTGATATTTGTTTTTTCCCTTCATCTGGGTCTGTATGACCTAATCAACATATTGGATGTCAAATAAACAGTACAGTGGACCTTAGGAGCATTTAAATGGTGGATATCCAATCACTATTATTTTCCTGTGGTGTGTTCCACCTGAGGTTTATATCCCTCTCATTTTTGGGATGAAGCCCTGAAATGATATGTAAAAATGGATGAACGGAATGGATGAAATACATACATCATGGTCGGTCCCACGGAGCACCAAACACCAGCCACGGGGCTGGTGGCAAGGGAGTAGCCAATCTGTTTCCAGAGAGTCGTGCTTTCGGCGAACAGAGATCCAAACTCCTACGCTTAGGTACCGAGTAAACTCCGTGGGGTCCACCATGATTTATGTATTTTATCCTCTCCGTCCATTCATTTTACCAGATAATTTTAGGGATTAATACAAAAAATCAAGCATATTAAATGTTCGCATTGATCACACCACTGAAAACAGTTGAATTGAACATCTACTGTTGAAAAATTCTTGGGAGCCACGGAAGTTTTGGATAAGCTTATATTTGTGTTTTACCTTCATCCATGTTGTATAATCCTATGAACATGTTGGATGACAAGTAAACATTACCATGGTGCTTATAAAGGGTATGATCGAATTGATCTTTGTATGAGCTTCAATTATGGGCTAAATTCCCGCTGTTTCCTCTAGCAAATTTAATTTTTAGAACCTCCTCATTCCTCGTCACATATCCTAAAATGATTTCGAAAAATGGATGGACGGGATATATATATATATATAATATATATATAATATATATATATTATATATATATATATATATATATATATTCTCCATAATCTCGAGCTCTTTCAAGGATGCTAGAATGCTAGGTGGGTCCCACTAAGATGTTAATGATAAATCTACGCGGTTCACATATTTTTAAAAATAATTTTAAAGTATAAACCCAAAACTTAGATAGATCAAAATCTCAAGTGGACCACATGGTGTTGATTGAACACTCACCATTAAAAACTTCTTAAGGCTATCAAAGTTTTGGAGCAAGCTGATATTTGTTTTTTGCCATCTTCCAAGTCTTTATGACCTAATCTACAGGTTGGATGTCAAGTAAACATCATGGTGGTCCTTATAAAAATTTTATTAATGAGAATCATTGTCACTGCTGCTTCCTGTGGTGTGGTCCACCTGAGATTCGGATCTACCTCATTTTTGGGATAATGCGCTGCAATGATAAGGAAAAATGGATGGGCGGTGTGGATAAAACCCATACATCACGTGACCACTCAAAGTTCCTGCCTTCATGGCTGAGACAGGTAACCGTAGGACGCGGTCCGTGTGCGAGAAGTTAGCGTACGCAGTTTAGCTAATGATAGGTCGAGCAGAGTGACTGGATACTGGAGTGGCGTCATTAAGTTTTATAAGATCCATAATGATATATGTGTTACATCTTCACCGTCCATCCATTTGGAGAGATTATTGTAGGGCATAAAGTAAAGAATAAGGCAGGTCCAAAGTTATGGTGGACCCCACCACATAAAATAGTGGGGAGAGTGACACCCACCATTGGAAACTTCTTAAGGTTCACCATTATATTTATTTGAGATCCAAACTGTTTATAAGTTAACACAGACATGAAAGAAAAGAAAAATATATATATATGAGCTTGATGGAAAACTTTTGTGGCCCTGGGAAGTTTTAAACGGCGGGCGTCACACTCTCCCCATTGTTTTCTTTGGTGGGTCCACTAGAGCTTCGTATGTGGCTCATTCTTTGAGTCATGACTTAAAATGATCTCTCCAAATAGATGGACAGTGTGGATACAAAATACGCACCATGGTGGAGCCCGTAGAACTTGGTAATGTCACCTCAGTAGCGAATCTGGCTACTCAACCTATCAATAGCTAATCCACTTCCGAAGACACCGCGCTCGAAGTAAGCGGATTTCATGAGAAAGCCTTTTACAGAAAGTTCCCGCGCTAAGTGGGGCCCAGTGTGATTTTTTTGAGTTACTTATATACTCTGGGACATCCGTAGAAATGCCCACTAGTTGAACGGTCCAGATTCACAAATCATGCTACGTGACTACGATGATTGCAACGAACCAAATCTAGTTTATTGCATTGTACCAAACCAACTTTAGTTCACGTGGATAATAGAATAAGCGATCGTCCTGGGATGCCATAGTGTAATGCTATGTGAACTCGTTTCACCCCTTTAAATTGTGAAGCCATGTGTAAGATCTGACCCGTTCATTACACGTATCTAAATTGGATAAATGCAGTACTTCAATGATCATACCGATGTGACCATCAAGTGGGAAACCCTTGCAGAAAATGAAATGAACGGATAAGGAGACCAACTAACGGTCTGATTTCTATATACAAATATTGGCTACCAGATGGTACAATAGGCCTGAGTTTTCAAAGATGGCAACTACAAAGTGGAGATGCCGTGACAAGAGGCTCTGATCTCGCACAAATTACACATTTCCAAGTGCGAGGAAAGCGCAGTTCCAAAGTGCAGTTGAGCGTATGCACTTAGATTCGCGGGGACAAAGGCCCCGGTCATACGACCATGCCGCTTTTAGCGTTGAGGGGGTCAGGCGCGTACCTTTGTGTCTGGCTTAGGTGGCGCAATAGCCCAACACGAGATGATGTGGTCAGATCCTGTCCGTCCATCATCATGATGATGCTAAATTTGCCACTTAGATTGGCCAGATCAACTGATTTTTACTCGTGACTAGCAGCATTATGATGCAAAGCTTCGTGTTGCCGAAGGTTAGGGTCGCAATTAATGCAATGAGTGACGGCAGATGGGACCCTCTTCGCCTTTTTATGGGAAATTGAGTAAATAATTAGGAAAGGAGTATTAGCGTCCTCTGGCCTTAAGCTTCCACATGTGGGGTCCTGTCTTTTTATAGATACAGGCCGTTGATTTGATTGACCCCTTCTGTGGGACTCCGATTGGGTGGTCACCGCAACACCATCCCGCTAGGTGTTTATAAAGCTCTGTAGCCCTACCATGATATATGTGTTTCATCTAGGCCATTCATCTATTTCCCTGCCTCATCTTAGGAGATAATGTAAAACAAAGGCATATCTAAAGATTAGGGGTGTACACGAACAAAGTTAGCTCGGTTAGCTCGCTTGACTTGATTTGAAAAAAGCTCGATTCAACTTTGTTCAAATTGAGTTTGAGCCGCGTCAAACTGATTTTTTGAGTTTGAAAAATTTTTAAACCAAGTTGGAGCTTGCCTGAGCTCAACTTGACTCGGATCAAGCCCCAACTCGAATCGAACTCGGATCAAACTAGTTTAGTGGCTCGGTTACTCTGATATTGATGTTGCTCACCAAGTGTTTGATGAAATGACTCAACGACGTGTCGGGTAATGGCAAGAAAGGTATGTATATGAAACAAATATTATTTTTTCTTAATTTTGATGTTCCCTATAAGGTGTTTGATGAAATGACTCAACGACGTGTCGGGTAATGGCAAGGAAGGTATGTATATGAAACAAATATTATTTTTTCTTAATTTCGATGTTCCCTATAAGGTGTTTGATGAAATACTTATAAACAGCTATTACTGTTTTACATACAGCGAGAAATTGAAAGTGCATTGTGTGTTTGTGAAAATGTCACAGACGCTCAATTTTGGCTCTAAGTTGACTCAAACTGGTCCGAGCTGCTGATCGAATTGAGCCGAGTTGAGCTGGCTAGTCAGCCTTGAGGACCAAGCCGAGCCGAGTCAAGCTGAGGCCAGCTCGACTCGGTTCGACTCAATGTACACCCCTACTAAAGATAGAGTGGACCACACCACACTAAATAATGGGGATTGAATGCCAAAAATTTTTTGGATCAAGCTGATATTTGTGTTCTCATCTATTTGACTTTATGATTAGGTTGGATAGCCAGTATACATACTAAATCCCTTGGTTTCGTATGGTGTGGCTCAGTCGAACTTTGTACGTGCCTCATTTTTGAGCTCGTGCACTCGGATGAGTTGGTAAAATAGATGAACTATGTAAAACACATACTTCTTGGAATTGCTCACAATTTTTTCACTACTTAGCTAAGTGGGGTTGGGGACAGTCGAATCCTCTCACATTTATGTAAAAAATTGTCCGTACGCAGGAGTCAGGATTGCATAAATGTATACATTGTGTTAGTAAAAATGCTGTGAGAACCCACCATAATGTATATGTTTTTATCAACGTCATGTGTTCATTTTCTAAGCTCATTTTAAAGTATGAACTCAAAACTGAGGCATATACCAATCTCAGTGGATTAAACTGTAGAATATAATGATGATTGAATGTCGTTGTTAAAAACTTCCTGGAGCTACCAAAGTTTTTGATCAAGCTGATATTTGTGTTTCCTTTCATTCAAGTTTGTGCAACCTCATCAGGTCGGATGGAAATAAATATTACAGTCTCTTAGAAAGTTTTTAATGATAGGCATTCAATCATTACTGTTTCCTATGTTGTGGTCCACCTGAGATTTGGTATTGCCTCATTTTTGGGCTCATGCAGTGAAACGAGATGATAAAATGGATGAATGGCATGGATAAAACACATACATTAGGGTGGGGCCACAGAGCATTTCCCCTCGTTACCGTGTGCTACACTACAGAATCCGAATCCGAAAATTTCAGCGTGGCCCCTGTCAAATATACGTTCAAGATCAGGAAATCTTCAAACCAAGTATCATATAGAGCGGGGGAAGGCAGGCCAGCCACAGAGCTGATATGCGGGACTTTCTGGCCAAAGCTCTGTAGGGCCACCATGATGTGCATATTTTATCCATGCTGTCCATTTGTTTTTCAGATTATTTTAGGGTTTGAACTCAAAACTTATACAGATCCAGTAGTGAATCACACCACAAGGGATTGAACACTCACCGTTGAAAGCTTTTTGGAGGCCACATAAGTTATGGATCAAGCTTATATTCATGTTTTCCCTTTCATCCACGTCTGTGTGACCTTAATAACAGGTTGGATGGCAAATAAAACATCACGTTGGGCTCCAGGAAGTTTTCAATGACTAGCATTCAATCCCCAATGTTTTTGGGGTGTGGTCCAATTGAGCTTTGGATCTGCATCATTTTTAGTCTCATGCCCTAAGATGAAGCTGGCAAAACGGATGGACGATGTGGATAAAACACACACATCATGGTGGGCCCCACAGATCTTGGGACACGTCGTGCCACTGGCAATTTTTTTTTTTTTTTTTGAGAGAGAGAGAGAGAGATGAACGGCAACTTGGGTTTTCACTCCTCAAAAAATCTCTCTCGTTTTTTTTTATAGAACAACCATAAACCGTTGATTTTGTGGCCTAAAAATAAACAGTTAAGAAGCGAAATGCAACAATGGTCGAATTTCAACTGTGGTGGCTAGGATCTTCCAATCCTGGGGTTTTGGGGGGCGTGATCCATCCATGGTGGGACACGGAAGATCAATGATCTGGATTATCAAATGGACCCCACTTGTCAATTTGAGTGTCGGTGTATACTGCACAAAGCCTCCGGTAGCTTTACTCGCATTTCATATAACTCCTACCAAATGGAAATTTCTTTATTTTTTAAGCTTTTCAAGCGTACAATCAAAATCAGACAGATAAGAGGTGGTGGGATTGAGTGGGCCATGCTTCTTTAGATTCGATAAGATTCATCAATAATGAAGTTTTTCTGTAGGTATCCAACAGTGGGTCGGTCCCGACATTATAGCATGGCAGAAAAGAAAACGTACACTTGGAATATCTCTGAAGTGGATTGCGTACTGAGTAAACTCAGTGGGGCTTCCGTGATTTATGTATTTTATCCACTCTGTCCATACATTTTACCAGATAATTTTAGGGCTTAATCCTAAAAATGAAGTATATCCAAGGCTCAAATGAACCACACCACATAAAACAGTGTGAATTGAACATCTACAGTTAAAAAATTCTTAAGGGCCATAGAAGTTTTGGATCAAGCTTATATTTGTGTTTTCCTTTCATCCATGTTTCTGTGATCTTATGAACAGTTTTGATGACAAATAAACATCACTGCGGGGCTAGCAAGGTTTCAACGGTGGTAATCATTATTTTACTGTGTAATGGTCCACTTGAGATGCGGATATGTTTCGATTTTAGACTCAACCGTAAAATGAATTGGAAAAACGGATGAACGGCGTGGATGAACTACATACATTTACGGTGGGCCTAAAAGAATTTACTCAGTACAACTCAGTTCGCAATCCGATTTAAAAAATCTCGGTGAAAATAGGGGTGGGCCCACCTGGGTGAACGTGGAAAAGATGTGGTTTCTTCCACTCGACAAGCTTCTTTTGCCACGTCAGCATAGAAAGACATCATTTCATGTATCTTTTTGAGGGATTTTTTTAGGGGCCGTTGCATCAACAAATGGACAAAATCCTGCTAGCTGGTGACCGTACATGTGAGGTCCCTTGGTTTGGTTATCAAACCATTGATCTAAAAAGACCCAGTGTTGTTTGGGAATTCTGAGTAAGATCCTCCTCGTTGGATGATCCTAACACTATGTTTGTCCCTTCAAACTTGAATATGGCCCATTGCCATACCTTTTTTGTCGGAGCAGTCCATATTTCAGGGACAGATTGAAGGGTTGTGATCTTCCTATATTGGGAATTTGGAGGGCATTCACCATCTACAGTGGGATTCGCCTCTCAATAGTGAGTGCCATAAATGGGCCACACACGCACCGAATCCTGCTCGTCTGCAAACCACACATTTTGGTTTTGCTGATGCGTATGACGTTACAAGTCATCTGTTCTTTTTTCTTTATTTCCAGACTAACAACATAATCAGAGCACACTAAGTGGGAAAAATATTTAGATGGGTCTTCTTTGGATTGGTTCCTGGGAGGTTTGTTTATTATTTTCTTCTCATAATGGTTCAAAGCAACTGCACGGGTTTAAGGTGCTCTTTAATTTTGTCCATGAAGAGTTGACAATCTTTTTATGTCGGGGTTTTTTTATATAAAAAATTAACTAATTAATGTTGAAGATAATGAATGTTGAAAATAATGAATTAAAAAGGATAAATAATATTTTAAAAAGTAAATTAATTAATAAAATAAAGTAAAGAAAAGATGATTTATTTGTTTGAGTTGAGATGTAATTAGGTTGCTCAGGTTTAAACCAAATATGTTCTCCTTGGATCGCGTTATAAGTGCAATGGCATCAGGATACAAAACTATTATCCGATTCCAATGGTGTGCTTACTGTACACGGGCTCGAACCAATGTGTAGAACTCAACTGAAGTGCTCTGAACTAGAGACGAATTTTGAAGCAATAGAAAAAGAATTTGTTTCTTTGAATGAATTAATTCAGAAAAGGAGTGGGTCTATATATATGGACTATGATTATGTGCTTAAAACACCATTTCAAATGAGTGACGCGTCATTGGTTTGAAATTTGGGCAAAATTAATAGGTGCGTGCAGGCTAATAGCATATCTCCCATTGGACTAAATTCACATGCCTCCTGAGAAGGGGCTCAAGTCCCATGTAAAATCTTCTCTTATATATTTGAGTTTTTCTTTAGTCCTTTCCGATGTGGGACGAGAAATGCACTAGAAATAATTTTAAAAAAAACTTTAAAAAAAAGAAGAAAACTTTGAGAGAAAACTTTGAATTTTGAAATAAAATTATTTTAAAATACAACAATTAATATAAAATTTACATTCTAGTACCTTTTAAAAGATGATTACAATAAACTACTTCATTAAACTGTGTAATTATCATCCCATGCCTAACGATATGTTTTTTTAATGCACTAAATGTGCAACTTGGGCAAGACCTACTGTGATGTTTATATAGTGTATTGTCATCTCCATTTTCAATCAAAGTAATTGGTTTTCCTTTTTCTCTCAATTTCTTACTTGTGTCCATTTTTTCAGTTCTTATGTGTTCGGTCAACATTAGAGATCTACTTGGACCATTAGATATGTAATCCCACATTAGGCCTATTATCAACAAAGAAAAAATGTTGATATGTGATTTAGGTGGGGGCACACAGAAGAAAATATTTAGGAGAGGCACATCTACCCTTGATTTTTACAAGGCCATTGTAATGATTATATGAAATCCACTCTAACCATTAGACTTCACACCAACATTTAGGCTAAGGCCCAAAAATCAAGTCTATCAATGATTCAAGTGGGTCAAACCAAGAGAAATAGTTTGAAGGGTTTGTGTTCCCGGTACACTGTTTCCAATCATGTGGTCCACCTATATCATAGATGGGGTTGAGTTTCAAATCTTAGGCCTAACATGGGGTGAAGTACCTTACGGTGGATTTCACATAAACATCACGATGGAGGCTTACTTAAGCTTCCAACCCATTTTCTCACACACTCTTAACGAAAATCTAATGAGAGGTACCAGGATAATAACTACTTAAGGGTCAATTGGCAGTGTGAGTTTGATTGTGTTTGAGTGCATATGGAATCATCCAAAAGTTGTTTGACAGCGTGGATTCAGAAGCATTTGGCGTACACAATTTTGATGTATTTTGAAATCTCTCCTGCCATGAGTCCAAGTGAAATATCATTTTTAGGTCTTTTTTATAGATAGAAGAGTTGCACGGTAAGGGCCAGTAATTCATTGTATATGTGGTATGCTATTGATATCCATCAATAGAATATTTTAAACAATTCAAACATTGGCTATGTGTATTGATGGTTAAAACATGCCGGCAAGTATCCTATGCTTGTGGCTCACTTGAGATTCGAAATTTACTCATTTTTTCCGAAGTATATATGTCAATGGGCTTATTATAATAATTCTATTAAATATCACATGTATACACTAATTTGAGATATTAAAGTTGATTTAGAAATCAAGTTCAAATTCCTATAATTCGAGATGCAAAATTGGATTCGAGGCATGCTACCAAGTACAACTGAGGATTCAGAAACACCTTAATTTGTTATTTGGATTCCGATGCATTCCAAATAGAAGCTCCTAACTGCCTTACTC
The DNA here is from genome assembly GCA_021015155.1 of Magnolia officinalis. Classification (NCBI taxonomy): domain Eukaryota; kingdom Viridiplantae; phylum Streptophyta; class Magnoliopsida; order Magnoliales; family Magnoliaceae; genus Magnolia; species Magnolia officinalis. The sequence continues at coordinate 16,711,535 of JAJHSJ010000004.1, read as the reverse complement.
CAGCCCGCCAAAATCAGAATATCAAATATACCCGGCCCAAAATTGTTCAAAATCTGGGCCGAGACCTACTCAGGCCTGGCCTATTGATAGCCCTATATAGATCCCAATAATCATCTTGGCCTAAATCTCAGGCAGAAATCCACAATCACATCTAAAACCTTGTGCATTCACTTGTTGTGGCCCACCTAAGCTTTTGAACAACTTGAATTTTCTTAAGTTGCACGTGGATGAAACTAATTACAATATGATTAGGATGCATGTGATTATTCCCTTGGGCCATCTAATTACAACGTGATTTGCATTAAAATGTGTGGACCCACCTTGATGTTGTAGCATCTAATTTGTCTATTGTGTGATCCTTGCGCCTGAAAATCATTTAACAAAGGTGGGCCACACTACGGTGTACAATTGAGATGAGGCCGGCCCTAATTAATACCGTCCAGATGGTGTGGGGTTCTCAAGTCATGAGTTGGGCCTGGGCCTTTCTACACTATATAGTGGTCCTAGAACCAATTTCATGACATGGCTGCAGTCTCTACTAGAGACCATAGCATATGCAGTCCATGAACCAACCCCATGTGTCAGAACCATATGTTTCAAGGTCTGCTACGTAGTGTTCGGACAACAGCTTAACCATCACTTGGCATGCATGAACCTGACTCTAACCTGGTTTTGATGGACAGTTTTATGAGTCCTACATTGAATTATGGTTTTTGTGGCTTTTAATTTGCCTATGTTATTAGCCCATTTTATGATACATGTCTGAAAATTCTTAATACATGCTTTGGTGATGTGTTTTACATGGCCATCATGAGTCTTTGTCAATTTGACTTGCATGCTCTAAAAATATGATTAGATAATATATTAAAATGAATCACTTTCTTTATCTTCAACATATGGAGTTTTAGTTGAACTATAAAGATAGAGGGTCTACTTTTTCGCCCCACTTGAGCTCGAAATTGCCTCATTTTCAGCTAAAGCATATCTTTCAAATGTTGATTATAATAATTATTAATACATCACATATATATGTCATTTTAGAGTATTAAAAATAAATTTCTTTATCTATTTCTTCCTATAAATATATTTCAAAATTTATCTTCAACTAAAATTTTAGCTGCTAAATATATTTTTTGGATTCCACAAGACTTTAATTATAGTTTGCCAAACACAATTAAAGCTTAGAAATCACATTGATTTTAATGAAATTGCGATTTGAATTCCGTTGTAATCTAAATCCAAGCTGCCAAAGGAACCCTCACATCATTGGCTAGAAGCGCCCACGGTATCTATTACGTCTGCTTGGCATTGAAGGAGTACTCAGTTGGTCATGAGCTCTTTCAAGGCTATCTTATCAATTGCTTGGTGCCTCCCCTACCACTTTCTAGGCCTTAGTGGAGGACAATAGAATTGCCTTGGAATAATCAATCCACCTAATGTTCTGCTTTTCTTTCTATTTGTCCTCACCATGTCCTTTGCTTTGATTGCAGCTTTAGACAACCATCCAAACGTCTTGGCTCTGGCATCTTCCATTTATGACCTCAACTTGGCAAGGAGTTTCATCCACATATATCCACTAATGACTTATGCGTTACCTGTAAGACTCCTATTAGGTGGGTCACACATGATCATCAGATTTGACCGTTGGATTATTCAGATTGAGTGATTTAGTGAGCCCCACTACAGTTGTGATCATTATAAATAGGTTAGGGTGGGATGCTTGAACCGTGGTTCCTATATATACTCGGTTATTAAGATATATATAGAACCCTACGGTGTGGAGACCCTAGAGGGAGAAGTGTGATGGGTAAGCTTCTAGCCTTCTTTTTTATATATAGACGTCTTGATCCCCTCACCAACACATGCGAGAAAACCTTAGTTCCGTTGAAGGTTCTTTTAAAGGTATAAGGTGTGGAAGATCAAGATTACTGTCGGCGGAATGTCTTTTTAATCAGGTACGCTTTTAGACTATGATTTTGAATTTCCATTGTTGATGTATAAACGATCCGTCAATTCCACAATACAATTATAACATCAGTTGCTCAGGCCATCATCATATAACATGGGTCCATCACCTTTTAATAAAATCCCTTAGCTTTGACCAAGGTTGAGCAATGGTGCGAACCTTAGCTTTGACATGTGGCTAAGTGGACCGAAGAGAGTAGTTTGATAAGGTTGGTTATGGGGCACCTTGGTGGATGGTTGACAATGTTTACCACACCGTGGATGACAAGGTTCATGGCGGCAGTTGAGAAGTCCCTTGGTAGTTTTTTATTTATTATTATTATTATTATTTTAATTTAATTTAATTTTATTACCGTTGACCTGGCAAAAAGAATCAATTAGTCAGTGGTTATTTAAAAAAAAAAAAAAAAGACTTCAAAAAATCATCAGATTATCCAAATTATAGAACACTTTATTTGTGAAATGCAATTTTAATTAGATCATATTCCTACCATATACCCACTAACCTTGAAGTCTAAAAGAAATCTCATCCATTAACAAGCTGAAAAAACGTCATGCTTGCATAGAACCTACTGAGATTGTTCATAAATGCAAAACAGTACTCGTTATGTGAATGGCCAGGTCTCATTATTTATAATGATTGTCACTACCTGCGGCTTTCCTTGGCCCACGTCCCATATTTTGGAGAGTATGAGCACCGATTTTTTATTTTTATTTTTGGGTAAATAACAACATTCAAAATTAAAATCATCAATAAATGCATGTATTTCTCATCATATCATTGTCATCCATTAGGTGACCTAAACCCTATCCCTTGTCCACCTCTCGTCTTTAGGAATAGGGGTGTCAGATCATGTCAATGTCAGCCCAGCCTAACCCATTCACTAAATGGGCCAACAATTCTTGCCCAAATCCCACTCACAACCCGTTTCAATCTGGCCCAACCCGACCCAACCCGCTTAAAAATTCATCAAGCCTGACCCGACCCATTTAATTGTAAAGGTCAGCCTAGTGTTGAGAAAAGTCTTAAATCTAAGGTTTTGAGGTCGTTCGACCGGTCGTGGGAAGCTTCGACTGGTCGTAGTAGACGCTCGACCAGTCGTAGGTTCGAGCCCTTGTACAACTCAAAGTCCAGCAAGTTTTTGCTGTTTTTTACTGTAGTCAGGACTGATCGAAGGTCAGCTACGACTGGTTGAAGGTGGGCTATGACCAGTCGAAGACTAGCTACGACTAGTCGAAGGTTACACAGTTTGTTCCGCGATTTTGCGCGAAACTGCGGATTTGAGTCCTTTCGCATCTGGGATGCGGAAGGGAAGTTTCCTAAACTATAAATAGGTATTCCTAGGGTTTTTCTAGGAAGTTGTGATGAATGCTAAGGCTTTTTCTAAAAGGGTTCCAGGGTTTCTAAAGGGTGTAGCAAGGGTGAGATTCGAGGTTGTTCGAATTGGGTAAGTCCTTTCTCTTTGTAATTGATGCTTTCATAGTGGTGATCTGTCGCTTTGTGCCGTGGTTTTTTCCCGCAAGGGTTTTCCATGTTAAATCTGTGTGTTCTCTTTTCTTGTGTGTGTGTGTGCTTGGTGCCATTGGATTACCATCCTAGATCTAGATCTGTGTGATTCCGCAGGCCAAAAATCCCAACAAGTGGTATCAGAGCAATCGGTTGGGACACAGATCTGAATCTGAGGGATTAGTAATAATGGCAAGCGCCAGGTATGATATTGAGAAGTATTCAGGGAAAAATAATTTTGAGTTATGGAAATCAAGATGATGAGTTCCTTAATCAAGCAAGGCGAAGATGGTGCTCTTGAGGAGCGGAAGTCCACCATGAAAGATGATGATGGAATACTCTTGATAAGAAAGCCTTATCATCGATCCGTTTATGTCTCACGGATGAGGTTCTCTACAACGTCATGAGGGAGAAAACTGCGACTAATTTATGGGCGAAGTTGGAGGATGTTTATGTGAAGAAATCCTCTGAAAATCGTCTGCACTTGAAGCGGCAGTGGTATAACTTCAAGATGGCAGAGGGTGGAGATCTGGAGGCTCACATCAGCAACTTTAATAAATTAGTTTGCAAATTTCTGGATATGGAGGAAGTGATGAAAGATGAAGAACAAGCATGTATGTTGCTGAATTCTCTTCCTGCATCCTATGAGTCATTCAAGGATACTATGTGCAGCATGAACAAAACCCTGAGTGTCGACACTGTTATCTCAGCCCTTCAAGGGAAAGCTATGAGACAGCTAGACAACAACATAGGGACGTCTTCTGATGCACTGTTTACAGTGGGTAGGAATTCTGAACAAGGTACAGGTTCTTCAGGTTCTAGATCCAAATCCAAGGGCAAGGGCAAAGGAAAGGTAAAGTGCTGGAATTGTGGGAAGGAAGGACATGTGAAAAGGGATTGTGAAAATCCTAAATCTAAGAGGGAAGATTCTGAGGCTCCATGCAGGGAGGCTAACACTGCCACGTCAGATGAATCGAGTGGATGTGATAGTGATGTTTTGTCTGTGTCTTCGCTCAGACGGTCATACGATGATCGTAAGGATGAGTGGATGCTAGACACAGGGGCATCTTTTCACATGACTCCTCATCGAAGTTGGTTCACCAGCTATAGGGAGTGCGATGGTGGACAGGTATTTATGGGCAATGACATTGCCTGTAATGTTGTGGCTATTGGTACGGTACGCATCAGGATGTTTGATGGGGTGGAGCGTACCTTGACTGATGTCAGACACGTTCCTGATTTGAAACAGAATCTGATTTCTCTTGGTGTGCTTGAGGCAAAGGGATGCAAGTACACAGGTATTGATAGTGCTCTTAAGGTATCCAAGGAGGCACGGGTAGTCATGAAAGCGCAACGACTCGATCATGTTTACAGGTTGATCGGGGCACTTCAAAAGGTGGAGCTACAGTGGATGTAGCGAATTCCACCTCTGCACGTGTGTGGCATGATGGGCATGGCCACATGAGCGGGCAGGGCAGGAAGGCTGAGACGTGCGGACAGGGATACAGAGCAGGTGGAGCAGCCACCTATGAGAAGAACCACATGGCATGATTGCAGGATATCGACAAGATACATGGACGACTCCAATATTGCAGGGGATTCATTTTCTATTCTGATGGCTCTAGGTGAGCCTGGTGCTGAGAAGTGGAAGGTGACTATGGGCGATGTGATGGATTCGTTGTACCAGACCGACATATGGGAGCTAGTGGAGCTTCCAGTGGGCCGGTGAGCGGTTGGATGCAGGTGGATCTTCAAGAGGATACGACATAGATACAGGGCGAGGTTGGTAGCGAAGGTTTATGCTCAGAGAGAAGGGATCGGCTTCTCAAAGATATTCGTGCCGACGGTATAGCAGGTATCTATCAGATTCGTGATTAACACTGGTTGACCAATGTGATCTTGAGCTATGATGTGAAGCAGAGATAAGAGAAGAGGTCAAGGAGCTACACGGTTGAAGATTGAAGACTTGGTGGAGATTGTTGAGAAAAGTCTTAAATCTAAGGTTTTGAGGTCGTTCGACCGGTCGTGGGAAGCTTCGACTGGTCGTAGGAGACGCTCGACCGGTCGTAGGTTCGAGCCCTTGTACGACTCAAAGTCCAGCAAGTTTTTGCTGTTTTTTACTGTAGCCAGGACTGGTCGAAGGTCAGCTACGACTGATCGAAGGTGGGCTACGACCAGTCGAAGAATAGCTATGACTAGTCGAAGGTTACGCAGTTTGTTCCTCGATTTTGCGCGAAACTGCGGATTTGAGTCCTTTCGCATCTGGGATGCGGAAGGGAAGTTTCCTAAACTATAAATAGGTATTCCTAGGGTTTTTCTAGGAAGTTGTGATGAATGCTAAGGCTTTTTCTAAAAGGGTTTCAGGGTTTCTAAAGGGTTTAGCCAAGGGTGAGATTCGAGGTTGTTCGAATCGGGTAAGTCCTTTCTCTTGTAATTGATGCTTTCATAGTGGTGATCTGTCGCTTTGTGCCGTGGTTTTTTCCCGCAAGGGTTTTCCATGTTAAATCTGTGTGTTCTCTTTTCTTGTGTGTGTGTGCTTGGTGCCATTGGATTACCATTCTAGATCTAGATTTGTGTGATTCCGCATGCCAAAAATCCCAACACCTAGCCCGGACAATAGATACATACAAACGAAGATTAAATTAATATTATTATTTAAAAAAAAAAAATTCTTCTTTATTTTGTGTCCAGTTTTGGGTTGGGTCATATGGTCCAACCCATTGATTACCTAAATGGGCAGGTCTGGTAGGATTCAATCCAAGCCTGACCCATTTACTTAAACAGGTGATATTTTCAGCCGGGAGCACGACCATATCCCACTACCCATTTAGCTTGGCCCAAACCATCCTCAAAAGCAGGTAAGGTCAGTTGACCTGCGAGACGATCCAACACACTGCCAACCATTTTTAGGAGAGTTCAAGCCTCACATGCAGTGTGAATGGGGTTTGAAATATGGGTAGACATTAGTCCCCCGTGCCTGCAATCAGCAGTGTCATGCAGTAGCCTTGATCAAGCGTCAAGGTAAGTGCTTGTAGACTTGTTAAAGAAAATGGAAACGAATATGAGCAATATGAACTTCCCTCAGAAAATCATCTTACCAGTGTTTTGCATCAGTTTGGCATGGTGTTTGGGGGGAATTAGGGCTAGGGCCAAGAGCTTTTTAGACCCCAGCCATAGCCTGGCCCACTGCCACCCCTTAGGACCAGGATAATGACAGAAGCAGATCTTAAGGAAAAGCAAAAGTACAACTACTTCCATTTCTTTCTTAAATGCCAACTAGGTCTGTATATGGTCCGAGCCTGAGGTCGACTTGGCATGGATTTTTTTAACTATTTGGGCTGGGCTTATTCAAAATTTCTATTTTGGTTGGCCCAGGCCCAGCCCGTCACAATCCCAATGCTAAAATTCAGCATGCTTTATATCCCATTGATAAAAGCAGATTTCAGATACACAATCACCTTTATCTCACATTCACCTACATTCCACAAGCATTATAATTCTTGGGAAGATACCCAAGTCCACAAATTAAATAACTATTCGCAGCATCTACTCTGAACTGAAGACACCAATATTCTTTCATTATTTGTGAATTTCTATTTCATTTCCTTCAATTTAGAGCCTTGTTTTAACCATAGTTCTAAAACTCACTGAGTCAACTCGAAACTCGGCCGAGTCAACTAGCCTCAGTGAGAATTCGATCCAAGTCAGTGAGAAATTCCTAGTTGATTCGCAGAGTTGGTCGAGTTTCACATGACTCATAATGACTCAAGCTGAGTCACCAGTCAAACTTTTTTTTAAAACAAAATATTAAAAAAGATTTAAAACCTCAACCCCTTTAAATTCTTATTTATTTTGGTTACTTTATAGTATTTACTGACTAAGAACATTTAGTATTCTCACTATTATCTCAACCCGTTAGTAATTATTGAGTCAAACCAAATAAGACTTAATCGAGTCTTCGAGTCAAACCGACCCAGCTGGACATCGAGTCAAGTCTTCTAGTTTTTTTGAACTATGCTTTGAACGCCCATGCAGAAGGATTAAAAGAGATGTGCATCCAGATTTTGGTCTTCTATATTATATATTATGTGACAAAGCTTTTTATTTATTTTCTTTGATTCTTGTTGAAGGATGCTGATTTCTATTTAACCATATGGAATTGGTATCTTTCTCATGTAAACTTTACGTGGAATTGCAAAGAACCTTGTTGAGACGCCATCCTTGTAGGCTTGATGCCGTATCACAACTAAATGGGGTCTACTGGAATTGGTATCTTTCCCACGATTTTGCATGTATTACAACTAAGTGGGGTTCATTGGTACTCCCGATCACACTATCTAACCCTTAGGACAATGCAGACCATTGATTAATAAGGCCCATCATATAGAATTCTTACATCTCATGTATGCACTAATGTTTAAGCTCCATAATTGAATTGTTTCTTTTATGCCTGATGGTTGGAAGATCTAAGCTGCCGGAAAGGTGGGTCCCACTACATAAATGCTCAATCCAAGATGAGGAAACCGTTTGGTGGTCTAGATCAGTGTTCTATGTGGTGTATGGGTCAACCAGAACCCAAGAAACGTTGAAAACGGACAGTGCTCACGCAGCACTTGTGCCAACCTGAAAAGAATGTTATACATCTAGCATTTAATAAGGTGGTTTCCACTCTAAGGGTGGCCGTACGTGGCCTGGCAGTGTGGCCCTGTAGAGTTAGGACTTCCAAACTTGCCGTAAGGTCCGAGCCCGGGCTTGAAATCTAAGCCCAGTGTCCAGGATGGGCTGGTTATGGGCTAAGGATGAATGGCCTGCAGACCCATTTTCCTGGTCCATTTGTCAAGTAAGCAATGTCACATAAAAGGGATGGATGATTCAAAGATACTTATGATGCCCTAAGTAATCGTTGTTGTTAATTACATTATGAAGGAACCACTTCCTTAGAATTGGGGAATTACTGCCATTCTTCCTTAACAGCTTCAATTCGCCCGTTGAGAGTTACTTTGAAAGTCTTCCCTATATTCTTTTGACTGAATATGATAAAGCTTATAAAATGATAAGCTACTATCATTTCTTGGTTATGGATTGAGATCTTCTTCGGGCTTAAAGCATTAATCTACCTAGGTCCTTTTTAGCCCGGCCCATATCCACCCCTAACTTTGAGCGTGTGTAAAAGTTAGCATATTCTCATCGAGTGCAGGTCGTGTGTGTTGAGCGCACAGGAAATTGGAATTTCACTGGGCCACGTCATTTGTGCCTACGTCAGCATAGCCATTAAGAAAAAAGAGAAATTTTAACAAAAAAACTGCTTAATTAATATGAAAATTTACATTCGGTACCTTTTCCAAAAAGGCTTTCCTCTCGCTACTTCCTTTCACAACCCCATGCAAGCAAATGGACTAGTGCTCATGTTTTTGTAAAATCAACGCCGACCAACATGTGTTTCATTCCATGACAGGCCAAGAATCTCAAAAGTTAGCTCCATCTATGATTCAGGTTGACCACATGATTTGAAACAGTGTACAGGACAATGCTCACCCTTCAAACTGTTTACATTAGTGTGCCCCAGCGATTCATATGTGGGTATAATTTTCGGGCCGCCGGCCTAAATGTTTGCATATAATCTGATAGTCAGAATGGATTTCATATAATCTAAAATCAAAGGTGGACATCTCTTTCCTAATCCTTTCCTTTGGTGTGAATCACCAAAATCACAGGTAAGCCATTTTCGTCTGTACGCTTAGAACGGACTTAATATCTAATAGTCAGAGTGTATCTTACATAAACATCATGACAGACCAGCAAAATCAATGCAATTTCGCTTTTTCTTAGAAAAGGCCGCTACTTAGTTGTGACTAGGGCAGAAAGTTGGGCGGGTTCAACCCGGCCGACCGACATTAGGGTGGGCTGGGGCAGGATATATCTGGTCCGATCTCAAGCTTGGGCTATACAAACAGTAACCCAATAAAACTTGGGTTGGGCTCGGGTTGAGGTCTCGGGTTGCCTGACCCAACCCGAACCCGATCAATATATAAGTTACTTATAAATTATAATTGAGTGTGGATTGTTTGTGTCGAAGGCACGCTAGTGATTTCAGGTCTCATTTGTCCACGTCATTTCCAAGGACTTAATCTAACAAGATATGCCGGATTTCTCTCTCCCAAATAGATCGAGTGCTATGCTACATGACTTTTAAAGTAGTTGTCCTATATTTTAGCTTGTTTTTTGAAAGAAAAAAATGAAGTTCTTTATGACGAATAATCACATATATAATTAATAAAATCATAAATACAAAAAATAAGTCCTGCATTGAAATATAATAAACTAATGTAATAACGAAAATATTAGCACGTATACCCGACCAACCCGATCAACCCGACCGAGCCCGCTTGGGTTGGGCTTGGGTTGAGAATTCCCAACCTGAGGTTGGGTTGGGTTGGGTTAGGGTTGAGCACCAACCCGACCCAACCCGCCTGACTTTCAGCCCTAGCTGTGACCCTGCATCCACTGATGTGGCAGGACCCTTACCTTTGGGCCCTCCTCGATGTGTGCACCGTCTATCCATTCTGTGGGCTCATTTTACCGCATAAGTCTAAAATGAAGCAGATCCAAATGTCAAGTAGACCATATCACATGCAACAGTGATCATTGACCATTAAAAACATTCTATGGGCTACAAAAGTTTTGTATTTGGCTGATGTTTGCGTTTCTCCCTGATCCAGGTGTATGTGACCTTATCAACTAGCTGGATGGCATATAAATATAACCCTGACCCTATAAAGTTTTTAAAGGTGACCATTCAATTACCTCTATTTCTTATGGTGTGGTCCACCTGAGATTTGGATCTGCTTCATTTTAGGTCATGATCATAAAATGAGCTGGAAAAATGGATAGATGCGGTCGATATACAACTCATATATTGAGGTGAGCTGTAATGCTCGGATTTTCAGGACTCGAGTATCGACTCGTATCCCAAAAACCTAAGAGTTAACAAAATAATAATGGTAATAAATGGAAATCAAAGTACAGATAGCGGAAACCAAACATGTTTGACATAAATATGTTCAAACTGAGGATAATATCATGGATCACTCAACTGGGGGCCAAATAAAAAATTTCAAGTTCCAAAGTAAACTAAAATAAACATAAATGGCTAATCTACTGGCGGCCGTCTCCTGTTGTGGCTCCTCATCATAGAGCTCCTCCTCGACTGCAACCGCTTCCAGGTCCGCTGCATATCCATCGGTTCCGGTACATGTGTTCTTTGTACAGTTGAGTATTGATGAATGAGTGGTCAGCTCAGTGTGATTCCCCCTCAATATTTCACACCGCCGTCTTAGGCAAGATGTAGCATAAAAACAACACGACATACAAAACAAGATAAGATGCAAATCTTAATTAATGCATGAATGAATGAGTGCACATCAATTGGGGATGCTCATCCAGTTGGCTTTTGGGCAAAACCCATGCAGTGTGGTCGGTCACCAGCGAAAGTACATAGTACATGCGTAGTGCCAAACTCACTGAAGGTGGGTCGATAGTCGATGGTCTGGGAGCTAGCAAAACAATACCTCAACCAAACGAACCCAAGGCATCCAGAATTAGCCATTCATCAAATAGTTCGGCATCCAGAATTAGTCATCCGTCATCGCCCAAATGCTATGAATGCATGATTAGTCGATCCGTTATTAATCCATTTGCAATCAACTAGTTTAGTAAACTCATGGTCACTACAGAGAGCTCATGGCCCAGCGTAGGCCGACGGCTTGGGCATAGTGTCCCATGACCACCATCCTCGGCCCATGAGGCCGCTGCCTTAGGGCGTGTATAAAGCCCACCAACACGTGATCAATCGATTCTCCATGTAAAGGGGACTACCACAGCAGGTTGACTCGGAATGAAGCGTATAAAAATTTTGGAATGCGGTGATTAAAATTATGACGATGTGTATGATTCAAAACGAGTAAACAGTGATAGTTGTAAATGTTGCGAGGTCCATTCCATAGTCAGGTAAGTGAAATCACTCCATGGATGGTAAACCCCAAAATCAAATGCCACCTCCATAACCTCCACTTTGGGAGTCTACTTATATCACAACCAGACTAGTTACACCCTAAGCACGGACTCTCCTTAGACAGAGATTCCCATGGAGAGATTTCAATAATATGTGTTTTATGAACAATAGCATGGAAACTAAGCATGAATAAATAACCAAATAGCATACATGTACACGTATAGTGCCCGAGTCGCGTAGTCAAAATTTTACAATTCTAAGGCATGTACTCAATGAAATTAATCACGTAGTTCATATGATGAGTAACTAGTTAAATAGCTTGGACGAGTTTAGCACACATATTTAAACGAACTAACCAAGTATAGATATGAACCTAGGGCATGTTTTCAAATTATCCAACCGAGTATCTAGATAAACTTATCAAATAGTTTAGTTATTTCTAAGACATGTGGGTTGTTAACTAAGCAAGGATGTTAAGCAATTCCAATTCATTCTAAGCAATCCAGACACTCTAATCACTTTTGAAACAAGGTTTGGATAAACCAATCAAGAGTCAATCACTTGCAAATCATAAGTCCTAAGCAACAACCAAATGATTTACCATTTCTGGATTATCATTCGAGATTAACATAAAAACTACTCTTGGCCCAATTTAGGGATGGAAAGCCCAAGGGGAAAAAAAATCATCACCTGGGTTGTTATAGTTCCTTCCTTGGTTTCGCTTTCTGAGGTTAGCTAACGTCCAACGTCTAATAATGGATTTCCTTGGATCGTATTAACAAGTTGGCGGTTGAGTAAGTTGATAAGGGCCCACCTATAAGTAATCTTGCGCCAGACTTGGCCCAACAATCAATGCCTGAACTGGGCCAGCGATGTGGTCTAGCTTGGCAGCCCATTTACCATCCACAAAATGGCCAGACTGGGCCTAGTTTGGCCCAGTCGTGGTGCCAAGGGCTGGCTGTTGTCCGGCCCACTTGTTTTGCAGCACGGCTCACTGCCCTATGCGGTGAGGCTCACAGTAATCGTGGTGAGGCCCACCTGTTTTACAGGGCGCGGCCCACCCTTTTATATGTGAGTGGCCCACCTACTGTAAGTGTGTGGCCCGCCTACTGTTAATGGGTGGCCCGCTGCATCCCATGGCGAGGTCCACTAAGTCTTGGCTTGGTGCGGCCCACTGTAATATAACGTGCGGCCCCCGAGCTTCCCACTCAAGTGCGGCCCACCATGAATGGGACGTGGCCCACTGAGATGAACAGTGAAGCCCACTGCACTTTAAATGTGGTGCGCCCACTGTAGTCTGGAACGTGGCCCACCTGTGCACACAGCCCAAGGCTAGCTGGGCTGGCCGTCTGGCCCATACTTTGTGAGGTGCGGTCCATTGTGATCTGGAACGTGGCCCACCAGCAATGCAGTCCAATTCAAAGGCTGCTGAAAGTCTGGTTTTGGGTTGAACTCACGACCCAACTGGAACTTTGTTTCAGTATAATCTTCGGGCCTAGTTTTAACTGGGATTAAGGCCCAGATGAAAGCCCAACCGAGGTGAGGTTTGAGCTTGATTCAAAGCCCGGCTGAGAGCTCCAACCAAAGCCCATCTGAGGGTTATTTCCAGCCCAACCAAAGCTCATTGGAGGGCTAATTTCGGCCTGGTTTTAGTCCAGCTGAGAGTTCATCTTGGCTTCCCTTGAAGGCCCTGAACTTGGGTCCATTTGGAGGCTTATTCGATCCTAGAACATGGCCCAACAATGAGCAGATCCTTGCTCGATCCGAGGCTTGTTTTCAGTCTTACTAAGGGGCGGTTTCAGTCCCCTATTTGAACCAGCAGGAGGTTGATTTCACTGCCTATTTACTGCCCAACCATAGCTATTATCTGGCCTGATTTCAACCCGAGACACAGTCATCACTCGGCATGGTCTCGGCCCGAAAATACACCCATCGCTCGACCTGGATTCAGCCCGAAACACAGCCATTGTCTGGCTCGGTTTCAGCTTGACTCCATGGCCTGATAGAGCTTGGTACAACTTGACTTCACGGCCTGACGGAGGCCAGCTTCGACTCTCATGTCGGGTGTAAATGGTTGGAAGAAAAACGGAAAGAGGTAGTTTGTTACCTGGCGGTTCCGGACCTCGGAATGGGGTGGGTTTCTCTTGACCGAGTCGAGCTACGGACGGGCTAAGTTGAGCTGACCCGTTCACTCAGCTCACTCCTCTCTCATCTCTCTCTCTCGTCTCTCTCCTCTCTCTCATCGTCTCTCTCTCTCCTCTCTCATCATCTCTCTTCTTCGCTCTCTCTTCTTCTCATCTCCTCTCTCTCGCTCTCCCTCCTCTCTCATCTCTCCCTCTCTCTCTCTTCCTTTCTCTCTCCTTTTTCCCCTTTTCTCTCCTTGGTGCGTATCCCGAGGTCTATAGGGCCTCCTATTTATAGTGATGGGAGGGAGAGCTCCAACGGTTGGAAAACGACCCACATTGCAACGGTTGTGATCGAAGACGGTCATGCATGGGTTCAATCTGACCTCAGAGATGGATTGTTGATGCCATGGCCTACCAGAAAAGTAAAATTTTAGGCCCTATGGGGCCCATCTCGTGATCAGATTTTGGTGTGTTATCGGGGAAGATGATCGGCCCTCTAATGGCAGATCATTACACCACGTATTTCGACATGATCCGGTCCATTTAAGCGGACCGGATGGGACCTTTGATCAGCGTGGGGTCCACTTTTTGGGCTCCAAATGTCAGTTTTGAAATATCTCACAAGATATTCAAGTTTTCAGCATTTTCTCGCGATATGAAGTATTTTTCTTCATAATCTCATATCTCTTTACAGAGAAGGGTCAAGATTCCTCCACGTGTCTTAGGGAGTGGCTGAGATCGAGCCAGAACCTGCTTTCCCAGAAAGGAAAATCTCTTTTTGCTTTCTTTGGTGCAGGCCCTTGGTCGGCCGTTTCTGGAAATGAGAGAGCGCGGCTCTCCCTGGGTGATGGATGGTTGGGATGGCATGATCAAGCCGACCGTGGGCCACCCATGCAGTCACGGATCGGGCCCACATCACAGATCCTAGCCACCTGTAGGTCTTTGGACGGTTTTATCCTAAATTCTTCGTTCCTTTACGTGGGCTTAAAAGCCTATACGGTTTTTCTTAGATGGGCCCACGAGTCTAATGAACCGTTTGGATCGCTCGGAAACTGCCCAGGGTGGGCCGCTTTTGAGTCAAAAAACCGTTAGATTTAAACGGTCTGTTGGCGGGAGAGAAATTTGGGTTTTTGGTGTTTTGGCACGGTCAAAGCTCGTTTGACTAGCAAGACGCATCCAGTGCACTTCGTGCACTAGCACTAGGGTGCACGTGCACTTCGGTTGGGGTCTACTACGATGTTTGTGACCAATCTACACCGTCCAATCGTCGTGGGGGCCCTGTGTAGGGATCCTGGCCCAGTTTGAGGCGGGACTGAGACTCAGGTGGGCGATATCACACTTTCTAGGGCTCATTTGGCCCATAAATCTCGATCCAAAGGTCGAATTGGCCTGAGATTTCGTTTTGAGGGCTAAACAGGGATTTGAACGACTTTGAGTGCTTGGTTGGCCACCACTAAATCCTCAAGATTTGATGGTAGATGCATCGTCCCAATGTGACTTGGTTAAGTGACCTATGAGTTGCTTTTATTTGGAGTATTTGTTGGGTTTACCTCTGTGACTGATGTCGGGTTCAACTTGGCTCCTACAGCCCCTGATGGATGGTTTCAACGTTGATTGGGAGCCCCATCCTGCATACGTTAGGTTCAAGTTATCTAGTTAATCAAATCCTAATTTTCACTGATGTAGGTTTAAGAGGTAACATCCATGTACCGAAGGTACGGGGTGTTATATGAGCCCCATGGTCAGAGCCCCACCAACATCGCTGGATTCGGGTTCATGGCTAATTCGCCTCCTCTAAACAACCGGAAAGCCGGGAGTTAATTTTTTGTTGGGCCACTTGATGTGCAAGTGAAATCCTCTCTAACTGTTATATTTGTAATTCCAATTTAGGCCCAAACTCAAATAATCAAGCTGACTTGTGATTCATGTGTGCCACACCAAAGAAAGCATTTGGGAGAGAGACATTCTCCACCTTTGAATTTTACAGGACCTACCGCGATGATTATATAAGATCCACTCAAACCATTAGATGAAAAACCAAACTTTAGCCGGAGGCCTAAAATTTAGGCTCATCCATGATTCAAGTGGGATATACCATAAACAAAGTGATGGGGTTGTCGAATAAAATGATGGGATTACACTGAAAAAGCGATGGGGTTATCGGATACCTATTATTGGACAAAATGACATGGTTTCAGTAGACAGTGATGGATCACCAATAAAGTGACAAGGTTGTCAAATAAAGTAACAGTGTTCCACTAGATAAAGTGATAGGTTGCCAAACAAAGTGATAGGATTCCATTGGACTAAGTAACGGAGTTACTAGACAAAATAATAGAGTTGCCAGCCAAGTGACAGGGTGATTAGACATTTTGGCATGAATTTCATATGGACACACCAATACGATGTCTCAGGAAGTTCCTCTAATCAAAAGTTAGGCAGGCCCACCATGAAGTTTGTGAGAAATCCACCCCATCATATATGGACAGGGTGGATTTCTCACAAACATCATGATGGGCCCACTTATCCTCTGAGCACAGGAACTTCTTGCTACACGGTGTCATAAGCAATCCCTGTTCATTTTATATAATCATAGTGGGTACTATACAATTCAACAGTCGATGTCTCTCCTAATTATCTTCTTTGATGTGGCCAACATAAATCACAAGGCAGTTTGATTTATTATTATTATTTTTTAAAATTTGGGCCTCAACTAAGATTACGCATCTAATAGTCCAAGTGGATTTTACATACATATCACAGTGGGTTGACACACCTAATGGTTGGGGTTGATTTTACATAAACATCAATATGGAACCCACCCAAGCCACCAACCCATTTGTTGGTACAACCGTGGTGATGGAGGGGGACTCCATTGCGTAGGACAGCACACACCATGATGATGGTACTATGTACTATTGAAAAAGTTCTGTAGGACCACCATGATTTATGTGTTTTATTTATGTCGTGGATTCATTTGAATGCATGAACATAAAATTGAGGCAAATCTAAATCTCAGGTGGACACGATATTTTAGTAGCGCATGATACCAACGTCGGTGCTATTTGCTACACTGTCAATGGAAGTCTTGAAAGAGGATGTGACTTTGCGGTGTTGGAATACACAATTTGGGAAAGAAGAGGCTTATTTCATTTGAGCCGCACATAACCCGTATTTATACAAGAAATGGAGGAAAACTAAAAGTAGAAAACAATGAAGAAGAAGAATCTACAGAGATTACAGAGATATATATGGGCTAGAATGGATACGATGTTATCACGAAGAATCTGCAGATGAGTTGGCAGATGGATTCAAACTCGTTCCTTCAACACTCCCCCTCAAGCTGGGTCTAAAGATATTCGAAAGGCCAAGCTTGGAAGTGATTGCGTCATGCTGGTCACGTGAAAGAGGTTTAGTGAAAATATCTGCCAGTTGGTCCCCGGTGCGAATATGTGGAGTTATAATTTCATGGGATTTAATTTTCTCTCGAATAAAATGGCAATCCACTTCCATATGGTTTGTGCGCTCATGAAAGACCGGATTGTTAGAAATGTGAATGGCAGCCTGATTATCACACATCATCGGCATAAGTATATATGGACAGAAGCCAAGCTCGGTCAGAAATTTCTTTAGCCAAAGTAACTCACAAGTTATATGGGCCATAGCCCTATATTCGGCCTCGGCACTAGATCGAGTAACAATCGGCCGCTTCTTACTTCTCCAAGTAACCAAATTCTCCCTCACAAACGAGTAGTAACCGGCTGTAGATTTTCGGTCATCTTTGGCACCAGCCTAGTCTGCATCAGAAAAAACGAAAATAGACAAGTGTCCATGTCTGGAATAAAGAAGGCCCTTACCAGGAGAACCTTTGAGATAACGGAGAACATGATAGGCAACATCCAAATGGCAGCCTGTGGTGAGTGCATAAACTGACTAAACACACTCAGAGTATGAAAGATATCGGGTCTTGTAATAGTTAAGTAAATAAGACGGCCAATGAGTCGTTGATACGTACGGACCAGGATCTAAGAGAGACTCACCAAGGAGAGAGGAGAGTTGATGATTGATCTCAAGAGGAGTAGCAACAAGTTTACAGCCCAGCATACTCGTCTCATTGAGTAAGTCCAATATATATTTCCTCTGATATAAGGAAATACCATAGCGAGAACGAACAATCTCAATGCCAAGAAAGTAATGTAAGGAGCCCAAATCTTTTACCTCAAATGTACTAACAAGATGAGACTTAATGCCGGATATAGTAGTAGAATAATCGCCTATAACAATGTCATCAACGTAGACCGAGACCACTGTGAGCCCATTGGTGGTGCGCTTCCAAAAAACAGAATGATCGAAGCTACATTGGTGAAAATGGGCAGCCCGCATAGCATGAGTGAATTTGTCGAACCACCCCCGTGGTGACTACTTAAAGGCCATAGATGGACTTGCGAAGGCGATAAACTTTATGTTCCTCCCCCTTACGACGAAACCTAGGAGGTAAGGACATATACAATTCTTCATGAAGGTCACCATGTAAAAAAGCATTCTTGACATCAAGTTGATGCAGTGATCAATCCAAATTTGCAGTCATAGATAAGAGAACTCGAATAGAATTCATTTTAGCAACTGGAGCAAAAGTTTCTGTGTAGTCGATGCTATAAGTCTGTGTGAAACCCTTTGTAACAAGGCGTGTTTTGTATCGATTAATGATACCATCAGATTTATGCTTGACAGTGTAAACCCAATTATAGCCCACAACATATTTACCGACTGGTAAATTAACAAGCTCCCAAGTTTGATTTTTTTCTAAGGCATTCATCTCCTCAAACATAGCATGCCTCTAGTGAGGGTGTGTCAATGCCACATCCACTCGTGTAGGAATAGATATAAAATCAATATTGGCAATAAAAGTTCTGTAGGATGGAGATAATGACTGATAAGAAACGAAACGCTGAATAGGATGAAACGTGCAAGGACGAATACCTTTCCTCGGAGGCCGTGATGTAATGGAGAGGTCGAGTGTTGGGGAGAGTGGAGCGGCGTGGTGGCGGTGGTGGAGTCGTGGAAAGTGATGACGGAGAAGGTGAGGTAGGGGATGGTGAGTTGAGAAATGGGATAGGAGTAACATGTGGGGATAAAAGAGGAGATGAAGTCTTCGGAGAAAAAAAAACTGAGAGACTAAAAAAATGTTGCATATAGAGTGACATAATGACGACTTGTATACGGATCCACAAATTTATAACCTTTTTAGGTAGGTGAATACCTAAAAAACATGCAATAGATGGATCTATGTGATAACTTTGTTCGAGATGAAGAGAAGTCATGCACATAAGCAGTGCAGCCGAAAACTCGAAGAGGAATATCAGTGACATGGTGAACTTTTTTAAACAAAGAAATCAAAGTCTCAAAGTTCAAAGCAAAATGAGGTAGTCGATTGGCCAAGTAGCATGCGGTGAGAATTGCATCTCCCCAATAACGTTTGGGAACATGCATCTCAGTGAGGAGGCAACAAGTGATATTCAATAATTGTTAGTTTTTTCTTTCTGCTATCCCATTTTGCTAAGGAGTGGAAGCACAAGTGGTGTTTGACTCGATGCCATGCTGACGAAGGTAAGAAAGAAAAACAGTGGAAAGGTATTCGCCACCATTATCATAGTGAAGGACCTTGACTTTTGCATCAAACTAATTAATCAACCAAACATGAAAATATCTAAAAGTAATAAACGCATCACTTTTATTTTTAAGAAGATAGATCCATGTCATCTTGGTAGTACAATTTATAAAAGACACAAAATACCGGAATCCCATGGAGGAGGGAACAGGAGTAGGTCCCCAAACATCAGATCGAATGACAAAAAATATAGGACCAGAGTCTTTATTCAAGACTAAAGGAAATGAAACACGTTTCTCCTTGGATAAAGCACAAGTACTACACTGAAAGGTCTTGGTGGGAAACTAAAGTAGGAAATAAATTGCGTAAAATGAAAAAAGTGGGATGACCACATCGACAGTGTCATCGAAACAAATCCTCCTGAGTGACTGAAAGAAGATGGGTTGTTGTTCAAGGTTGAACATCAGCATCGAATTGATAAAGACCAGCACATTCACGCCCACCACCAATTATCTAATGCGTCTTGAGATCCTGAAACATACAATGAGATGGAAGAAAAATGACAGCACAGTTAAATTGTTTGGTGAGTGCACTAATAGAAAGCAAGTTGAGTCAAGACCCAGGACTAGAAGGTTCTTGTCGAGGGAGACAGTAGAGGTTAGAGGAACAGTTCCTAACCCCGTAATGGGTAATGTTTCCGTTTGCTAACTTTATTGATCCTAAAGTAGAATTGGGATGAATAGATGAAAAAAAGTGAGACGTACTAGTCATATAATCTGTGGCCCCGGTATCTATGACCCAGGGTTGGGAAGAGGAGGCAGGAATGGATGTACCGGACATTGGGGAACTGGAAGTACCCATGGATTTTGAGACTGAGAGGCCGGCCTTCTGGGTGATCAGGTTATCATATTCTTCTTGGGAAATCTGGACCATAGGAGTGGAGGAAGCTGACGGTGTTTTCTCGGATTCAGTAATAGACAAATTGGCCCATCGACCACCTGACGAACGACCACATCCACAAGCGAATCCTCCCCGCATGGAAGGTCTACCATGTTTGATACAGCAATTGTTAATCATATGGTTGGTATGTTTGCAATGAGTGCAAAAAAGAGAACCAAGACCACGGCCTCGAGTTTCACGACTATGAGCCTTATTATTAGAAAAAGGAGCTTCAACCTGTAAGGCAGACTGTGTGATTGAGACATGTGGAATCATAACCTACTTTTAATTTTCTTTTCTTGCAAGCTGAGCATAAACCTGATTCAAGGTCATCGTCTCAGCGTTGTGGATGATTTGTTGTTGGAGTATCTTGTACTCATTATTAAGGCCATCTAAAAACTTGAACATCCGACATCGCTCCTGACATTTCTTGATAAGAATCACATCTCGAGAACAATAGGTATCTTCCTCATCATGATAGGCGAGTTTCTCCCATAAACTCCGGAGTTTAGCATAGTACTTTGTGAGGCTTTTGTCATTCTGTTAGAGAAAGGCGATCTCCTTTTTTAATTGAAATATGCGTGACATATTGTGCGCATCACTATAGAGTTCGTGGACCGTGTCCCATATTTCTTTCGCCGTTTTTAAGAAAAGAAGGTCACTTTGGACATTGTCGGCCATGGAGTTACATAACCATGACATGACAATCATGTCATCAGATTCCCATTATGCTTTCTAGAAGTCTCCATCGGCTGGACAAGAAAGGGTCCCAGTGATGTGGCCAAGTTTCCATTTGTCGCCAATAAACATGTGGACAGCCTGTTGCCACTGTGGAGAAAATTGGGCCCTGTGAGAAGAGATGATGTGATCTTCGGTCCTGGATTTTCAGACTATTTGAAATCCTCATCATGAGAGAATGAAATATCGTCAAAGACCTTAGACGATGCCATGGAGAAATATCAAGGCTGAGGGGAATCAATTTTTTGTTTTTTTTATTTTTTATTTTTTGTTTTTTGTTTTTTTTTTAATTTTTTGTTTTTGAAAAACTAGATTGATATTTCTTTGTGAAATCTAGTCAGGAACCGGTTCCCAATACAATCATCCATTAAATGTCCACCACACAACCATGTTGGTAACGCCACATGTACAGTTTCCAGCGCATTAACCATAGCAGAGCCGAGTATCAGGTCGCTTGGGCCCTACCCTCTGTACATGTTCCACACTCTTGCCAGGCACGTGTGGTGTGTGTACGTAGAGAGAGAGATAGAGATATAGAGAGAGAGAGAGAGAGAGAGAGAGAGAGAGAGAGAGAGAGAGAGAGAGACATGTGGGACTCTTATCTTCTCAAAGGTAAGAGAGAGAGAAAGACGTGTGAGACTACCCAACCTTTAAAAAAAGTACACTTATCTTCTTAAAGGTGAGAGAGAGAGAGAGAGAGAGAGAGAGAGAGAGAGAGAGAGAGAGATGGTTGCTGGGTTTGCTGGTAATCTCAAGCTACATCCCAAATTTCTTCAGTAATTCTGCATAGTCAAGGTGCACGGCTTCAGTTCTTAAAGGGCATTCTCAATCTAACAGTGTGGCAACCATGTGATGAATGGATTTGAATCTTCAGATCGGATGGTGTTTTCCGGGATGATGGTGCATGTTTTTGGTGAAGGTGATGGCGGTTGTGGGGCTGCTCACACCAAGCAAACAAATTTGGTGAAACAGAGATGGCTGAAGATGCAATCGTTAATTGTGGTAGAGATGGGTTTGATGGTGCTAGAAACAAGGGTGCTGGCAATGGTGACTGACGGGCTTAGAGCAATGGTGGCTGACGACAGAGTATTGATGAAGAGCATAGATGTGATTTAGAGATCTGGTAGACAGAGAAGATGGAAAGATTGGGGTGCCCCTATGCTCTCGGCTTATGAAGCTAGATCTGACCATCGAAAATCAGATCAGTGGCTCAGGTCGAAAATCGCTCTGATACCATGTTGGAATACACGATTTGGGAAAGAAGAGGCTTATTTCATTTAAGCTGCACACAACCCGTATTTATACAAGAAATGGAGGAAAACTAAAAGTAGAAAATAATGAAGAAGAAGAATCTACAGAGATTATAGAGATATATATGGACTGGAATCGATATGATGCTATCACGAAGAATTTGCAGATGAGTTGGCAGATGGATTCGGACTCGTTCCTTCAACATGCGGCACATCCCGTGATGTGGGTGGGACCTGACCATGGGCCCACCTTAATGAATACATTGTACATCTACGCTGTGTATATGTTTTTCCAAGCTCATTTTAAATAATGGGCCCAAAAATAAAGCATAGCCAAATCTCAGGTTGTCTACACCACAAGAAACAGTAGTGATTGACCATTAAAAACTTATGAGCTACAAAGGTTTTGTATCAAGCTTATGTTTGTGTCTCCTCTTCGTACAAGTCTATATTACTTTATCAATAGGTTGGATGGCAAATAAACATTATAGTGCACACCAGGAAGTTTTCAATGGTGAGCATTCAGTGACTAGTATTTCCTGTGATGTGGTCCACATGAGATTTGTATGTGCTTCATTTTGGGACTGCACTAAAATAATCTGAAAAAATGGATGGACGGGTACGATGCATACATCGAGGTGGGCCCTTGGTCAGGGTCTCGTGGACATCACTGGACCCTGGGTCTCAGCTAAGACCGTCATTGAAAAAGGTAATGGAATGTAGCATTTATTATTAATCAGGCAGTATTTTGTAAACTTTTTTAATCTTATTAAATTGTCACTGCAGATGACGTAGCCAATTAGATTCAATGATTCCCAGTTATGTCGAAACAGAATATCTGCGCTTATTTGTAATGTTAGCTGAGAGGCCGCCTTACGCACCCAGATATTTCCCAACTCCAAAACGCTTGCCGGTTTCCATTCCATGATAATCTTTTACATTTTGCTTTGTGAAGTTATATACACTTGATACGCAGCCATTCTCAAATTTTGTATGTGGTATACATTATCTCAAGCTAAATTGATCAAATTGTCCAACTTATTTTTACTATTTCAGTCCCAAGATCATATTTTGTTGAACCATCCTAGCTAGGGTGGTAGACTCTCAGGAGTTTCAACTCCCGGTCAAGGGTTCGAGTACCCATAGGTGGTGAAATTCCCCTAGCGTGAGTGTGTGGGATGTGTGTGCGTGTGTAAAAAAAAAAAGTTGACCCTTGCATGTAGAAACAGGACCATTGTATATATTTTAACAATCCAATGAAGATCCACCAATCCAATAGCCAGATAATCAAATTACTGTAATTTTTTGTCCAAACTGCAAACCGGTACTTGACAGCTAAAATTGAGTAGCTGTATTCCATGTATGGAATTTTCCAGTAATTTAGTAGTGTTTGCGTATCATCCGTCACACTCTGGCAGAGTATCATTGCTTTTTTCAGTTTTAACAGGGGTATTTTTGGCACGGGCACACGGCAACCACTAGCAAGGGCGTTGATGGGGCCATTTCGTAACTCCACTTAAAAGGATTTGGAATTTCGTTATTGTTTTTAGCATGCACAATGTCGTTTTCACTATTATTGAGCAGTACTAACCACACAAAAAATGAGTCCCAAATAATACAAAGTTCCAAACATTTACATGACACATCTTTTTGTCCAACTTCTCTCGACCACTAAAAGATGTGGGTCTCTCTCTCACACACACAATCATTCATTCATTCTCTCTCTCTCTCTCTCTCTCTCTCTCTCTCTCTCTCTCTCTCTCTCTCAATCAATCATTCATTCCCCCTCTACCACCCTATATATTACCCTAGAGATGCACCCAACAACAAGATAACCATTGCATGCCCCATCTCTCTCTCTCTCTCTCTCTCTCTCTCTCTCTCTCTCTCTCTCTCTCTCTCTCTCTCTCTCTCTCTCTCTCTCTCTCTCTCCATGGTAAGTAACTTCAGGTGATATCCTTGTATCAATCTTATATATGCATCTATGTGTTGTTCTATATATCGATCAAATGATGATTGGACCTAATTTAGTTTCTCTGCTCCATCTTGATTGTCCATTTTCCTTGCTATTGATGGGATGTTTAGGATCATCTGATTAGCATGATTTTTGTACCATATGTTTTGTTTCTAGTTGTACTAATGAATGGATGGTTTAAATTCACAATTGATCATCCCATGTGTCATTTAAGATCATTATAGTGGATTTGCTACCCTCCTATGAAGGTGGGGACGTTAGCATCTCCTCTCTATATACAGAGAAACAGACACAGAGAGGAGCAATGAACTGATATCTTCTCTTTGGACCCCATTTTTCCTGGGCAGGTTTCCACGGGAGCCCATGTTGTGGATGATGATGCAACAATAGTAGATTTTAGAGGCAACCCAGTCGACAAATCCCGAATGGGTGGATGGCTTGCTGCTGGTCTCATCTTAGGTACCCAATATTTTTATAAAGAATAGAGTACTGAGACACTAGTGTGTGCGAACCATTTATATGTGTTGGTTTTGGGATGCTGTTGTTTCAGGTACCGAACTTTCGGAGAGGATATGCGTGGTCGGGATTTCAATGAATTTAGTCACTTATTTAGTTGGAGATTTGCATCTTCCAGCTTCCGAATCAGCGAACATTGTCACCAATTTCATGGGTAGTCTCAATCTCTTGGCCTTCCTTGCAGGCTTTATAGCCGATGCCAAGTTGGGACGATACATGACAGTCGTAATCTCGGCGGCCATAACTGCTTTGGTGAGTAAGACATCTCTTGATTGAATAACATAGAGACATACAGAAGTCCAACCAATTTGACACCAAAACAGGTTGGGCCACCCTAAAATCTCAAAAATGCAACTTCTTCCCATAAATCAGACACCGAGAAAACAGCAATATTAGTTGTTAGTTTTCTCTGTTCTCTGCTATACTCAAAGAGAACAAATCACTTGCAGGCTCCTGTACCACTCATTGCTGTAGAAAGCCTTTTTTATCCATTGATGAATTAAATGATGAGGATATAAAAATGATGACTAAATGCATTCAATGGCTAAAAAAGCCCTATCCAACAAGGACTAGTGCATGCATGTTTAAAGCGTTAAAAAATCCCTATATCGGTCGGACCCAACAGTCCACAAAAATGGGTCTTGAGGTCCTGTCCGTATTTTAAAACACCCATTACTGTTATGGAGAAAATGTCCCAGAATAATTAATTACTGACTACATCTCTCTCCCTGCGTGTATGTGTTTGTGGTAGGGTGTGACTTTGTTAACCATCAACACATCATTATCTAGCATGAAACCCCCACCATGCGACGATTACAGAAGGCAACACCACGAGTGTGTGACGGCCTCAGGCAAGCAGCTGGCGATGCTCTACACCGCTCTCTATACCATAGCATTCGGAGGCGGGGGTATAAAAGCCAACGTCTCAGGTTTTGGCTCGGATCAGTTCGATGTGAGAGATCCTAAAGAGGAAAAGTCGATGGTCTTCTTCTTCAGTCGCTTCTATTTCTGCGTTAGCTTGGGTTCCCTCTTCGCTGTGACGATTTTGGTATACATACAAGACAACGTCGGAAGAGAGTGGGCGTACGGAATATCAGCAACGACGATGGTGGTGGCTGTCCTCATACTGCTTGGAGGATCATTGGTGTACAGATACAAGAAACCACAAGGGAGTCCACTTACTGTTATATGGAAGGTGATTTACTTGGCTTGGAAGAACAGGAATTTATCATTGCCTTCCGATCCCTCCTTGTTGAATCAGTACCACAACGCCAAGGTGCCTTACACCCAAAGATTCAGGTAGATAACTAATCTCCACCGTTCATCACCTTCATTAGCTAGCTGCTACTCAGGATCACCACCATGCGTGGTCCCTTTCGGGCCCACATACCGTCCTTATTCCGGGTGGGACCAGAATCTTCTACGGTACCAGTTTATGTGGGGCCTATCATGTTTTATACGTGGAATTCACTCCATCCATCGGATGAGAGCCTTTATGTTCGCCTTGCATGCAAAAGATCAGCGCGATAAAGAACTTAATATGGGCCACACCATTGGCACTAAAACCTCTAATCTAAGTTCAAACGGTGTGGATCACATGAGTTTTGGATCGGGCTGATTTTATTGGTGGCCCCACTCACAGACTTAAAGTTGGGATCCCATCTCACTCTCCCCCGCGGTGTGGCCCACCTGAGTTGTGGATCTGGCTGATTTTTTGCCCCAGGGCCTAGCATTGAGTTGAGAATCTGATGTATGGAGAAGATGTCATACAGAACATATAGGCCCCACAAAACTTTATTGTTGAGGATTCCGGTCCTGGGTGTTGCCCTGAGCTAGCTGCAGAGAGAAATTTCCGCAGAATGAAGGATTCTAGTCATTGATATGTATAGCTGAATGTGGATGGTCTCCCTATCAACTCCACATATCAATGGGCAGGATCACCATTCCATTGTGATTATTGGATCATGTGCAATTTGAAATTATACCCGAATATGGACGGTTCGGATTACCACACCGTCTCTGCATGCATGCTCGATCATGAGCAAAGTGGTCCACACCGTTTCTTAGGTGTGCAGCTGGGCTTAGCATTCACTTTCTCCAATTAAAGGTGTGGATATTGACACGACCTTCAACCATGTGCTTTGCTCTCTCAGGCGTCTCGACAAGGCCGCTGTCATACCTGACCCATCCGATGTGGAGGGAGTTGAAGGGGACCGCGGCGCTTGGAAATTCACCACTGTGACCCAAGTAGAAGAGGTGAAGATGGTCTTGAAGCTACTCCCCATCTGGTCCACCTGCATTCTCTTTTGGACCGTCTATTCCCAGATGACCACCTTCTCGGTGGAGCAGGCCACGTTCATGGACCGCAACGTGGGATCTTTCGTCATCCCTTCAGGCTCCCTCTCCTTCTTCCTCTTTATCTCCATCCTCCTCTTCACCTCTCTCAATGAGAAGCTCCTTGTGCCGTTGGCTCGGCAATTCACCGGCAGCGTCCAAGGCATCACGAGCCTCCAGAGAGTTGGCATAGGTCTCATTTTTTCCATGATGGCCATGGTCGCCGCTGCGATCGTCGAGAAGCAAAGGAGGGAAGCCACAATTCGACACCAGACCAAAATGAGCGTCTTCTTGCTTGTGCCTCAGTACTTCCTAGTGGGTGCTGGTGAAGCTTTCGCATATGTCGGGCAACTTGAATTCTTCATAAGAGAGGCTCCCGAGAGGATGAAATCCATGAGCACGGGTCTCTTCCTTACAACGCTTTCGATGGGTTTCTTCCTTAGTAGTTTGCTAGTGTCCTTAGTTGATAAGGCAACCAAGGGAGCTTGGATCAAGAACAACTTGAATAAGGGGAGGTTGGAATACTTCTATTTGATGCTTGCAGTTCTTGGGGTATTGAATTTCTTGGTTTTCCTTGTGTTTGCCAGGCGCCACCAATACAAGGTGCAGTCACATACTTCTGATCAAGTGTTGGAGAAAGATGTGGATATCCGGAGAAATGGGAGTGTTGAACTTGAACAAGTGCCCAAATCGGTTGATGCTCAGTAAGAAGATGAAAGACAACATTCGTCTACAGTAAAACTGTTTTATGCAATTCATAAAACACCCAACCTCTTCGGGCCCACCATAATGTATACGTGGAATAAGTCCGGATCCTCTGCTTGCCACAAGCAGGATTTCCAGCTTCTTGCAGTGTGATTGATCCACATCAACTGACTGAATTTAATGCAGCAGTGCGACAACATCAGTGATGACGTGTACTAATCACATTGCAACGAGCAGAAATCCAAGCAGAGGATCGGGATTCATGTGGAATCCACTCTATCCATCAGGTTATAAACCATATGTGCACCATTAAAATACAAATGATCAGCCCTGTTATTAAATTTAAAAAAAAAAAAAGCCTCATATGGGACACGTCAATGGGAACAATGTAAATTGCACCTAAAACGTCGAAGTTCATGCGCTGTGGCTCGCCTGCATTTTGGATCAGGCTGACTTTTGTATGTTTTTTTCATCCTGGTGAGTAAAACCTGATGAACGGGTTTGATGAAAGATGCAAGCTATGGTGGCTCCACTATTGAGTCACAGATAAAGCTATGGTTGACATCCCACCCCAATTGTTCCCCGTGTTGTAGCCCACTGGTGTTGGATCCAGCCGATATTTGCATCCAGAATCTTTAATGGAGGAATGCACCTGATGGATGGAGTGGATTTCACATATACAACAAGGTGGACCGCAAAGAGCTCGAGTGTTTTACGCTTTGGGTAGAACAGGATTTGTAGAGGATTCAAACAGGAAGATGAGAGGGACTATTTACTACGTGTGATTTTTTTTAAGGCTTGTGAATTGATTTTGACAGCATAGATGTTCTTATTTTGATTTGTTTTTTCTTGTGATTGTACTGCACTTTATATACAATATTGATTTCTAGTGGTGGAGTTGTCTTTTATTTGCCATCCACGTACAATGGTAATTTTATGGATAAGTTTTTTTTTTTCCCTTTCTGTTAGCTTGTTAGTACACAACACTTCACTGTCAGTTCACACTTCACTGTTAGCCGCCCCCTCTAGGGATCGATAAGGTGTATGGATAAGCCGCGTAACTCACAAATAGTATATAAATCTTTATGAGTTTAGATTTGTAGAGATGAGAAACATTGTTTATGTGATTTATAATGGTCTATCATGTTGTATATTTGAAATCCACTCCATCCATCGAGTGATAATTACTCTTATCATTAAAAAAAAATTAAAAATTAAAAAAAACTCGAGTAGTTCATTCTAGCGGAACAATGTAAAATTACAGATAAAACCTCTAAGTTCATGTGTTTTTTTATTTTTATATCTTCCTTAGTGGGACACACCTGATGATGGGGTTTGATAAAAGGTGCATAATAGTTACCCAAACACAAACTTATGGTTGGTGTGGTAGCCCAATTGTTCCTTGTGGTGTGGCTCACTTGAGTTGTGTGATTTTTGACCACTTGAGTTGCGTGATTTTTGGCCCCAGTGCTTAGCATCAAGGAGACCTGTTGAATGGAGTGGATTCCACCTTGTTTCACCCGGTTACACAAATTTATATCCAATTACACTCAATTGCATGCAGTTATAGTACCGTGTGAAATTCTGTTCTATCCATCAATTAATTGAGCAGTCTTATGTTCACCGTGCATACAAACATCAGCTTATCCAAAAATCAGGTTTTGTTTTTCTCCATTTCTAGTAGATGGGCTTTAAATCTAACTCTAATTGGTATCATGATCTTTAATCTCCAATAATAATGAAGGGAGAAAATTATAAACTTAGTTTTTATTATGTGAGGCTTTCCATCAATTGCATACACAGAGACATGGGGAGAAGTAAGACAAACGCCATCCACACTATCAAACATGTGAGTTGTCAATTAAGACTTCTCATCTTCAAGACCACTCATCATCAAGCGTTGTCATATTTGTTGTGTCAACATATGGCTCAAGATACACTTTAGATCTCTAACCCTTGTGGTTGCAATTGATAAACTCGTCGCAATCTTAAATCTAGAACGTTAATCATTGATTGGTTCTAATTATGGTTTATACACCCATGATACAAAAATCAATATCTCGTTTGGATGAAACAAATCCTACAAAAATCAGCTCAATTCAAAGCTTAAGTGGGCACACAATGTGAACTTAGAGGTTTTACGCATAATTTTTACATTATTTTGCATGGCTTGGCCCACCTTAGTTTTGGATCACGGTAATTTTTTAGATTTAGGGTTAACATGAAGAGGCAAACTTAATGAACGGAGTGGATGTCACTAGAACAACAAGGTAGACCCCATCGAGCTTGGGTGTTTTAGCCTGTGGGTGGAACAAGTGTTGGAAGGATTCCAGCCAGGAGGCGGTTTGGCTAGTGACCCCAACACCAGTAAGCTAGTTGATGTCGAAGCTATGTGGACCTAACATAAAGTATGTGTTTTATCAATGTCGTTTATTCGTTTTTTCCGGTTTATTTTAGGCATGGCCTAAAAATGAGGTAGATCCAGATATCAAGAGAACCAAGCCATAAGAAACAGTGGAGACTGTATGCTCATGGTTGAAATTTTTTTTGGCACAAAAGTTTTGTGTCAAGCTGAAATTTGTGTTTTTCACTTCGTCCATGTTTGTGTGGCTTTATAAACAGGTTCAATGGTAAATAAATATTACAGTGAGCCGTATAAAGTTTTTAACTGTGGACGTACGCAGGGGAGGACGTGAGGTCGAGCACCGTCTTCCTCAAGAGGATAACTATTCCGAATCCACGGAACTTCTCTGGACTCCTCGCAGAGACTTCTCGAATCCACGAGAAAAGAGAGTAGAAAATAAAAATAAATTCTAAATAAATTCGAAATAGCTTAATTAATCCATAAAAACGAGTTCACAATCCTTTAAATAAGGGTACTAAGCAATGAGAAAGAAATCAGAATCAAACTACAACTAGGACTCTTAGAATTCGCGACTTACTATAAATAGTAAACTTACTATTTATAGACGGTCGCGATGTCTACTAGTGCGCGAGGTTTTCGGCCAAAAATAGTAAGTGTCCTATTTGGCTTCACCAACCCGTTCTCCTAATTATTCTAAGCTCTTTTCACGTTGGGGCCCGACGGATGAAGAGTTATAAGCAAACTAAAACTTACTATTTATAGTAAAAACGAAATTGAAAGGGGAAACGACCGTCAAATCAGGGGTTTCTCGCAATTCCGAGCGTCGCAACCCTGCATAGCGGGGTTGGTTGGCTAAAGTAGCTCGTTCTACCCCAAAATCATATATTTTTCGTCGGCTAACTCATCCCGGATTGCGAGATACACCTGATTTAAGGTCTGATGGTCCAGATCACTTCTTTCGCCGACCGGGCCTTTTCTGATCCATCTTTGCCATCTAATTGTCCGCAACCCGCTCTACATCAAGTTGGGTCACTAGCGAAACCGCGTCCACCCCTGGGATTCCTCGTTCCCGCCCCGTGACAGATGTTTTCACGCATGCTATCTGTGAACGGCTACAGTCCTGCACCCTAGGAATTACTTGCCTATATGGTATTATGAATTGTTTCAAACCACGCGTATGGTGGACCACTGCGGGTCCAAAATCACACCAGCTTACGGCATTCAACATCCTGGCGGTGGCACTCAAATGGACGGCTGAAATAACTCCACGTCCACAGTTGATTGGAACAAAAAATCACTAACTAGAGATTTCGGTCGGCTTGGTTTCTGAACAGTTTACTGAGATCATCCAACCTGTCACCCTCGTGGGCCCATCCAGCAGAACAAGCCGGATGAGTGTAACTTGTACGAAACTCCTTCTTAGCAATGCCAATTCGGACGCGGTTTGGCTGGTGAGCCCAACATCAGCCAGCCAGCCGATGGCAAAGCTCTGTGGGCCTACCATGATGCATGTGTTTTATCCATGCTGTTCATTCATTTTTTTTCACCAGCCTAAAATGAGACAGATCCAAAGCTCAAATGGACCACACCATAGGAAACAGTAGAGATTGAACTCCTACTGTTGAAAACTTCTTGGGACCACAGAAGTTTTAGATCAAGGTGATATTTATATTTCCCGTTTATTCAGGTCTACGCGACTTTATTAACTGGTTGGATGACAAATAAACATCATTGCAGACCCTTGGAAGGTTTCAACAGTGGATGTCATTGTCCCACTATTTCCTGTGGTGTGCTTCACCTGAGCTTTGGATCTGCCTCATTTTTTTAGATCTTGTCATAAAATTATGAGCTGGAAAAGGATGGGCAGCGTCAATATTCAATGGGTGATTGCGTATGGATACAAACATTTAATGTTTCATATTCAAATTCAAAACTAAAAGGTCAGATCTTAAATTAAGTATGATTATAAGGTTCACGTCATTATAAGGAACGCGGATTAGGTGTTGTTGCCGACACAACTCCCAGGGGCGGTGTGTTGATGTGTTGGTCGCTCTGGGACAACGTGATGTATATGTTTTATATCCATGCCATTCATCCGTTTTTTCAACTCATTTTATGTCAATAATCCAAAATGAAACAGTTTCAAAGCTCTAAGTGGACCACGCCACAGGAAACAGCGAAATAATGATACCTGCCATTGAAACCTTTTCCCGGGGCGACCGTAATGTTCGTTTGTCATCTAATCTGTTGACGAGGACTCTCATACCTGGATGGAGGAAAAACATATATATCAGCCCCATCCAAAACTTTTGTGATCCCCAAAAGTTTTTTAACGGTAGGTGTTAAATCACCACTGTTTCCTGTGATGTGGTCCATTTAAGCTTTGGATCTGATTCATTTGTTGGTTCATGCTGTCAAAACGGATGGACGGCGTGGATATAAAACATATGCATCACGTTTGGACTCCACAGCGCCCAACACATCTCCGCTCCACCGCTTCCAATTCTTAGGAGGCAATCCAGGGAACGGACTGGCTACTCCCCCTGACACTAGCCAATGCCGAGTGGTCGGTGCTATGTGGACCCCAACATGATGTATGAGTTTTATCCATGCTGTCCATCTATTTTTACATATTATTTTACAATATGAGACCAGAAATGAGGTATATCCCAATCTCAAGTGGACCACATTACAGGAAACAGTGTTGAATAGCGTCGCCCATTAAAAACAATATTTTGGGGCCATAGAAGCTTTGGATCAAGATGATTTTTGTTTTTTCCCTTCATCTGGGACTGTATGACCTAATCAACAGATTGGATATCAAATAAACAGTACAGTGGGCCTTAGGAGTATTTTAACGGTGGATATTCAATCACTATTGTTTTCATGTGGTGTAGACCAACTAAGATTATATACCTCTAATTTTTGAGATCGAACCCTAAAATAATATTTAAAAATGGATGAACGGAATGGATGAAACACATACATCATGGTAGGGCCCACAGAGCACCGACCACCAGCCACAGGGCTGGTGGCAGGGGGAGTAGCCAATCCATTTCCGGCCATCTGTCTACAGCAACGTGCCAGCGAGCAATTTCACGGTACCATATCAAAATTCAAAACCCGTCGATTCCATCATATTCCGCTACGTCACGTGGTTCACAATTCAGCTGCAACAGACTTAAAAATGGGAGCGGATCAGGTGTTACCCACCCTTACCGTGGGACCCACCTTGATGATGTGTTGTATATCAATGCCGTCCATCCTTTTTCAGCCCATTTTAAAACATGGTCCCAAAAATTAACTAGATCCAAATCTCAGGTGGACCACACCACAGGAAAGAGTGGTGATTGAACGCCCACCATTAAAAACTTCCCAAGGCCCACCGTAAGCAGATCTGTAAATTTTATTTGACATCCAACCCGTTGATAAGGTCAAACAGACCTAGATGAAGTGAAAACACAATGATCAGCTTGATCCAAAACTTTTCTAGCCTACAAAGAATTTTTAATGGTCATTCACCACTTTTTCTTTTTCTTTTTTAAACCATTACTGTGGTCCAAAAGTTTTGATGTAACGTCCTAAAATTATCTGAAAAATGGATGGGCAGTGTGTATATACAAAAGGTTGATCAAGGTGGGCCCCACACTGCAAGAGTAACACCGACTAAGGTGTTATAATGATAATTATAAACACCTCCTCTCTCTTTTAGATAATTGCAGTCACCTCCCCCTTGTTAGGGATGTTTTAGAAATCTTAACCAAATGACAAAATACCCTAGTTTGGGGAGTTCGTTAGGAATGGAAATTGACCAGGCTATTATGGCAGTGCCGAGGTTGGTCCTAGCCCGGACCTAGAACCCTAAGTCTGGCCTTGGCTTGTCCCTAGCCAGGTTAAAACGGCCCCATCCCTACGAGGTCCAAATGAATGAAATGATATGATCGTTTCAAATTAGTCCATCCTAAAAAGATTTTAGGGGTACTCATCTATTGATGGGAGTACTCAGTTTCCATAAATGGTTTTCATCTTTGAAATATATAATCCTTGATGTAAGAGTGCCTTTAACTGCACATGCATGTTAAATTGAAACCGCCTCACGAATGTCTTTAAACGGTCCATTCCTACTAGATGCTTGGATTTGGCTGGGCCAGTACTCGTCATTAGCCCAGGCCCTACCTTGCCTGAACACTCGGCTTAATTTCAAGCCAGGCCTTCCAGCTAAGTTCAGGTAGCACAGACTATACATCATTAGCCTATGCGCAATCCACATCCAGAAACTTAGGTTATTTTAGTTGAAAAACAATGGACAACCACCTAAAACCTCTGAATTCACATGGTAGACTGCCTGATTGTTAGATCAGCTCAATTATTATTATTTTTTTGTCTTACATTCTCATGGTAAGCCGGCCCACATGTCTATAATTACTTAAATATTAGTCACATATGAGACAAGGATAGAATGGTCAATAACTTAAAGATAAGGTATATTGTTTCCTTGTGCGGGAGAATCTCTGATCCAGTCTTTAAAAGAGGGAAGGAATATGTAACAATCCAAGACAGCTGGAGGTGTTTACAAATAATCAAGAACTAGGGAAGATGTTTTTATAGTTACCGATGAAGAAGAGGACAATGCGTCTAAATAACTACAACTCATCTTCGCTCCTTCCAATTAAATCGACTCTGATTGTTGAAGCCGGGTTCACCACAAAGCTTTGTAGGATAAGCTTAAACCGCAAATCAATGTGTGGGGCCCACCGTGATGTTTTCATGACATCCGGTCCATGCATCATGTGCAATGTTTTCCCTGTCACTCAAGTGGGACACCAACCTTGCACAAGGACTCGCCCAAAATTCAGACATCAGATGGCCCCCATGAGTAATGTTTTAAAATCATCCATGTTTCTTACCTAATGGTCCACCTGATGACTTGATAGGCGAGGTTATGTAAACAATGGTCCCAACGCCGCACCAAATGCACGCAAAAGATAACATTGCAAAGGGAAGACTTGGATACCTACAAAATTTTGACTTAGTGCTGTTGGATAAACTGAGAAAATAAGCTTTGAAAATAAATTTAAGTACTGAAGATTATAATTTTGAAATAATTTTAAGAACATTTTAATAAAAAGTAAAAAGAAATTTTAATGTACTGATTATTTTCAGCATTCAACTTTCAACATTATGTGAAGGAGGGAAGCTAAAAAAATAATAATAATAATAATAATAATAATAATTTACCCACGTTTTCAATGGAAGTTAATTTAAGCCCTTAGTAAATTGGATTTGTTAAATGACGCAAGGAAGTGGATTTGTTAAATGACGCAAGGAATGACGTGTAGAGGTTAAGCACTGTCTTCTTCTAGGATAACTATTCTGAATCCATGGAGTTTCTCTAGAATCCTCACATATATTTCTTGAGTCCATGAGAAAAGAAATAATAAAATAAAAATCAATTTTAGAAAATTCGTAATTTGATTGACATCTGAATAAACAAATTTACACCCCTAATTTATATAGGAGTACTAAGCCATGGAAGAAGTTCCGGAATTAAACTACAAGTAAAACTCTTAGAATTTGTGACTTACTATAGTCCAACGGATGAAGAGTTATTTATAGGTGGTCCTGATTCCTACTAGTGCGCATGGTTTTAGGTCAAAAATGGTAAGTATCCTATTTGGCTCCACCATGCTATTCTTATAATTATTCTAAGCACCTTTCATGTTTGGCGCAACTCCTAAAGCTCAACGGATGAAGAGTTATGCTCAAACTAAAACTTATTATAAATAGTAAAAACGAAATTAAAACAGGAATACGACCATCCATCTGATGGTATTTTGCAAATCGGCATGGGCAACCCAGCTAAACTAGCTCATCCTACTCCAAAATCATATATGATATGTCCGATGGCTCATTCCAGTTTGCAAGATACGTCCGTTTTAAATTCTGACGATCTGAATCACTTCTGTCATCGACTGGGCATTTTCTGATCCATCTTAGCCATGAAACTGTCCGTGACCCGCTCTACATGACTAAACAATCTGAATAAGTGAAAATCACCAAAAATATCAAATTTCAGCGATAAGTATTGAAAATAAATCTTATCAAACATCTTCGGTAGTCAACATGGTTATTCACAAAAATCATTTTTTGTAATTAAGGAAGCCATTAGTGCACCAAATATCCTAAAATCCATGTTATTCTGTGATTAATCAGTCTACTTCAGTGCAAAATTTCTGATATTACAAAAATTTTGGTATAGCCAAACACACTAAACAATTTTATACTCATAAAAAATTATATATAAATTATAGGGGAAGTGACACATCCTACACACCTAAAGAGGATGAGAGAAAGGTAGGAGAAACAGAAAAAGGAGAGGAAAAAATGGAGAGAAATTGTAACAAAGGTGTAGTGCAGACTACATGTGGAGAGAGGAGATATCACAGTTTCAACAGTTGGAGATCTATCTCCTTATTTTCAAGTGTTGTGGCCCACTCGCTCCTTAGGTCTACCTTCTTCTAGGGTTGACGTACGTCTTAAAATGATTTGGTGCAACAGATTTGCATAGCAGATTTCACATGGTCATCACAGCAGACCCCTCAATGGCCTTTGTTGCATGGTCACTCTATTACTACCTTTGTGCAAGTTATGCTTAAAGTTGAGATGCTTGAACTAGGCTACTCACATCAAAGAACAAAAAAGATAAGGGAAAAATCCAAGCTTTTGCAAGTGAAATATTTTTAACCATACAGCAGAAAACAACTACTTTTCTAATCTCCCTATTATTGTGCTTTGTACATGCCTAAACTTCAAGAGGAGGAGAAGCTTCAAGTAAGCTACCCGCATCAAAGAACTGAGAAGATGATGGTAAAATCCTCGCTGTTGTAGGCTTTGCGGGTGAAATTTAAACCATATGACAAGCAACAACCACGATTTCAGTTCCGAAAATACCTCTAACTGCATTTAAAATATTTTTCCATATATATATAATCGCTCCAGGAACGAATTACAGGGAAAATATGTGACTTAGCATTTTTTTTTATTTTTTAAGTGGGCTTCTGCCATGCAAAATTCATTCAATGAAGAGAATTTACATCCATTCGGGTCGGTCCCAACAAAAGGAGTGGACCAGACCTATCATATCGACTACCACTAGGATAGGCGAAGGGCCCAAAAAAAAACTTCTAAACATGGACGAGGTCAAAGGGATCTAATAGCTCCTAAGCCAACATTATCTAACACAAGAGCACCTTTGACATTCTTTGGCAGATGAGCATGGTTTCTAAAAATCTGGTCTGGGCACCCCTCGCTTGCCGAAGACTTGGCATTTACATGGGTCAGACATCCCATGCATATGACACTTTGGCAGAAAAGATGGGTTGTTTGTTTCCTCACCAAAGCGTCACTTTTTGCAGGACATGTGACTAATGCATTGGTGGGCCTTACTTGGGCTAAAAAAGTAAAAAAGAAAAAGAAAGAAAGGTCGGACCACTGATCGCTGGTCCATGGTGTTGCCGGCCAATGGTCTGAGCCAATGTACATGACATCTCTTTATTTCTTGACAGAAGTAATCTTGATGGTTGGTTGTCCTATACATGTGACACACCAGCTAACGAATCTATCATGTACCGACCACTTGGTGAATGATAAACTGATTTTTATTTATTATTATTTTATTTTATTTAATTTTACACAAGGTTTTACTTTTACATAAAATTAAATTTCTGGTCATTACAGAGCCACGAGGGAGAAACAATAATACATTCCTTTATATGCAAATATAGCCAGAATATCTGTAGCCGCTTTCTGTTCCAATAACATATGTCTGGCTCTCCATGAGCTGCATCTATATCCATATATAGGTACGGCTCCCATGTGGCACCTATTTCCTTCGTTGGATTGCACATATATTACTAAGAAATCCGGGCCCCACATTCTGTCAAAACCCATTTGGAAGAGCATCCGAGTTGGGAGAAAATGACATGGGAATCTAATAAAAAGAAGCTAGGTAGGATAAGGATGTCAATGGGCCAGAGGCTAGCTGCTTTCTCAGGCGTGCTACGTCCTGGCCCCTAATTAAACTTGTCCCATGAACCAGGCCTGGGCTTGAAATCTAGTCCCAGTGTCCAAGCCAGACCAATGAAGCTGCCTGTACGGTTTTTAAGTGCGTGCATATCAAGCGTCATTATATATAGTGGCCGGAGTAACAAATTAAAAACTCGCATGTACAATAATTTGCAGCTGGCACAGCTAGCTGTTTGTTCATCATGTGATGGGGTGGAGCACATGGTAGATATCCACGCAGATGGAATACGTGTCTGACATTCATAAGGTATTGGCCACCCTGAATATCCTATATCCCAAAGTTTTGCCAGTCACATGTAGGTTGAATTTGGATTATTGGACTTTTTCTAACCACTCTTTTTTTTTTCTTTTTCTTTTTTCCTCTCATACAACATTTTGATCAGCCTATGGAGGAAAGCCTGATTTTTGGTCTTGACGATTTTTAATCATAACATCATGTGGTCCATAATCAGAACAGCTAAAAGTGAGATATATGCTAATTGTAAAATTTCTAGGTGTTGTGTATCATCCCTCACACTTTGCCCGAGTACAAAGTAACTCTTGAGTCCTTATATGCGGCGGGGCCACAGTGATGTGAATGTAGATGAGCCCACTTAGGTGTAAATACCAAATTTCATGATGATACATAACTCAGATGTGCCACACCTAGAATTGATGTGGACATTGGGGAGGGTGATACCCACTATCAAAACTTCCAGAGGAATGTGGGGTCCAACAGGTTGTCTGTATTCCATTTAATGAGGTCATCAATATCTATCCTGGCCTTGTTCCGCCAAGGCTAAGGCCGAGACCTTTTTATCTTGATTAGGACTAAGGCTAGCGCTAAGTGGACTGGGGTCAGGTGATTGCCAACTCTTAATCTTAAGGAGCGTTTGGTTACACCAAATATTATGAAATTTCATAATATTTAATAATTAGTTAGTTTAATATGATGCGAAATTAGGTGTGACCAAACACACCCTTGTTGGAGAATAATTTCTTTCTTAAGATTGATCATGTAAATAGCTATATGGTGCTAATCTTGACAGCTCATAAAAAGCTACAATGAGAAGAAAAAGAATGAAAAGAAAGAGGAAAGAGAGAGACAATGAAAGAAAGTGGGGAAAGAGATAGCAAGAACATGAGGTGCTTAGCTAGGGTATGTTGAAACCTGGTCCACTACTTTTATTTATAGTAGTAAGAACGTAAATTGGCCTTATGGGCTTTACTACATGGACTTGTGAATGGGCCTTATGTGCTTTATTACATAGATTTGGGCCTAATGGGCCTTGTTCCTTTCAACACTCTCCTTCAAGTTGAAGCATTCTAATCATGCCCTAAGAATGGCGAACATAATTAATCCTAAGAAATAAAGAAATTCTTTTCTCACATCCCCTTAAAATCAAGGTGCTCTGAAAAGAGGAGCTTGAGTTTGAAGAGATACATAAAAGTTTTATTAAAAGTAGAAAAAAAAAATAGCATGGCTACAAAGATGAAAATCATTGGCGGTGATAAAAAATGAGTAAGCACATGAGAAGTAGAGGTGATGAGAGGATCAATAACTAAAGTGAATATGCACTTTACAACTTGAGTAATACGAGTAATTGGACTAGCTATCCGTCACAAATAAACAGGGATCATCATTCAGCTCAACTAAGGCTAGGCCAACTGACCAAAATAAATGAAAATCCAAACCAATTATCCATAACAAATAAGGATTGATCAACTATTGAACATAAATATGAGGCTGAGTCAACTGCTCAGAGTGAAAGCAGTTAGGGCAACAACCCAATTCAAACACAAGTTTGAACTAACTGTTTAGTAAATAAATAAGTATGAGCCAATTGTCATGTATAAAATCTATTTACATCACACATATTAACAGGTAGAGACTGAAAATCACATAGAATTTCGCTAATCGAGTGGACTAAAAGAAAGCTAGTCTGATCATGGGGAACAACATCTCAAAACAATTAAGTGTGATGTGCAGCCCTACTTGATTTTTGGGCAACTGCAAGTTAAGGGCAGGTTCCAGTTCCACATGTTGAACAACTTGGATCATACACTCAACTTTTTATCAGTTGGATGTGCTGTGCATGGATCAAGCAGTTCCCTGCTGGCTCACATAAAACGAGACTGGGGAGAGGTGACCTTCCAACTGATGAATGGCCAGGATCTCTTAGAATTGGAATCCAACTACGATTTTGAAAATGATTATGCGTGGACATTCATGCCTTCGTCCGTGGACAGTGACAATGGGAGAGTCGGATGAAGTGTTTTTTCCGAGAGCAGCAATAATCTCGAGTGACATGTATGACTATCTGCGATTGCAATTTGCAACAGCATCACACTCTCCTACTGGACAATCTTTCAAATGGTTGTATTGAAAGTTAGTGTACAGCTGCTCAAATTGGGCACGTTGGATATTTATGCTCTAGCTTGAGGGGGCAGTCCTGTTTGTAATAGATTGGGTTTAGAGGTTTAGTTGTTCATGGGCTTGGGCTTATGTTATTATAATGGGCTTGGACCCATAACCTTTAGGATTTTTCTTCCATGCATTAATTACGTCGGTAAGGAGTATCAAACATGAGACATATGCCACTTTGACGCAAGACAATTAATCACTTGCTCTAAAAGTTTAAATTGACATAGCATGGTGAATCAATTCATTTTATCTTATAGCTAAGGTCCCACATCCCATGGTTAGGACCTCGGCCGAACCCCCTCATGGGCCCACTTCACATTGGGTTCCAATTCACACGAGTCAACTGCTTCACATGGGTGGAGCCCGCCTCACACGGGTCATCTATCCCGAGTATGCCCCTGCATTTCACAGGCCACCCCACTCGAATCCAGTATGAAAATGCTCCTGCATTAATTGCTCATCGGCTTGCAATGAGTAGAGTGGGTCTGATTTGATGGACCACTTGTGTTCCATATAGGCACACCTTGTAAAATCATGATAAATGTGTTCAAAATCACATTTTGGGGCCCACAATCTTTGAACGGCTTGATTTTTGGGGTGTCCATCTTAGTCACGAGAATCTTCTGAAGACGCATACAAAACACATGCAGTAGGCCCCACATACAATCTTGCAAAAAAACGTATACAAATCTGATGTAGAACATGTCACAGATACGTTCCTAGCATGGTTGGGCCAAAAGAAGGTGGACCGTAAATTGACTATAACTTTGATCGGGTATTGTTACGGGGCGCACAAGCTATCAATCTTTACTGAAACGGGCCATCTGAGGTGAACCGACCCACAAAGTGGGTCGCATCTGTCCGTTTCGTCAAAAAACACGCGCTTTCAGCTCAAAAACGAATTTTTAGGAAGATTTTACTATTTTTAGTAATTCCGAATTTTTGATATTTTTTAGAGTTTTAGATTTTCTTTCCTTATAGAAATAAGTTTTACTTATACTAGGACTCTTCGAGAGAAAGTTTATTTGTATTTTTATTTTTAGAAATTAGGCTTTAGAAGAGTTGTATTAGAATTAGGATTTTTATTAGAGTTAGAAATTTGCTATTTTTGGTAATTACGAATTTTAGTTTATTTTTTCTTTATTAATAGTGTAAGGAGACACATTAGAAATTATCAATGATTCATTAATCTATTTCGAATTTACTTAGAATTTATTTCTATTTTCTGCTCTCTTTTCTCGTGGATTCAGAGAAGTCTCTGTGAGGAGTCCAGAGAAGTTCCGTGGATTCGGAATATTTATCCTCTTGAGGAAGACGGTGCTCGACCTCACGTCCTCCCCTGCGTCAGTTTGGTATCAAAGCGAGGTTTCTCCTCGGGTCGATGGCTTCTAACGACGGGTCGGGCAACAATCCCATAGGCGGTTGCCAGGAAATTTTTCTTTAACGGCGACAACTTTCCAAGCAGCGCAGCAAGAGAATCGACAAGCCATGCAAGGGCTGCAGGCTTCCATGGACCGCATAGCGAATCTCTTGGCAGAAAACCTAAGGCAACTCCATGTTCATGGTGGTGATCCACCACCAGCAATTGGTGAAAATTCGTAATTATACTGATCGTAGGGCGATGCTATCAATGAACCACAGGATGGTTCAAGAATTCAAGATGAAAGTCGATCTTCCTAGTTTTAATGGTCAACTCTACTTCAAGGACTTCCTCGATTGGTTGCTCGAAGTCGAACGTTTCTTCGACTATATGAACATCGTAGAAGAAAGGAAAGTTAAACTCGTGGCATACAAGTTAACGGGTAGAGCTTCAGATTGGTGGGAACAACTTCAACTCGAGCGGGCGAGACAGATGAAGGCGCCAATCCGCACGTGGTCGCGGGATGAAAGAAGTTATTGTGCATGCGATTCCTCCCTCGAGATTACGATCAGGTATTATTCCAACAAAACCAAAATTATTATCAGGATAGCCGATCAGTAAAAGGTTATGCAGAAAAATCCTATTATTGGTCCATGAGAAACGACTTCATCAAAACGGAGTTGCAACAGACTACAGGATTCATCAGTGGCGAACATGTGACCTCTATAAGAATGGAGAACCAACCCAAGACTTCTAAAGTGGAAGGACAATATCTCATCATGAACAAGCCTTTGTTAAACAATATGAGGAAACAGGAAATATATATCCATTAGTTGAAAAGAAAAAATATGTGGAGCCTGTGAATATCTTAGAGGATTCGGAACCAGTATCACAGGAGTTCAAGAGGGTTGTGCTCGATGAACTCCCTAATAAATTACCTCTCATACGAGATATACAAAATCACGTTGATCCCGTCTCAGGGGCAAGTCCGTCTAATTGTCCACATTATCAGAAAAAATATGAGATTTGAAGGCAGATGTGAAGGAACTAATCGATATTAGTCAAGTCAAGGAAAGCATGAGTACATGTATTGTGTCAACTCAAGAGCTTAATGTCAAGTACAAAAAAAGAGCTAATGAATATCGACGTCGGAAGTTATCTCAGACTCATGTGCCAAGTCTCTTGCGTAACTCGAGGACGAGTTTTTTTCAAGTGGAGGAGTCTGATGTAGAACATGTCACAGATACGTTCCTAGCATGGTTGAGCCAAAAGAAGGTGGACCGTAAATTGACTATAACTTTTGATCCGGTATCGTTACGGGGCGCACAAGCTATCAATCTTTACTGAAACGGGCCATCTGAGGTGAACCGACCCACAAAGTGGGTCGCATCTGTCCGTTTCGTCAAAAAACACGCGCTTTCAGCTCAAAAACGAATTTTTAGGAAAATTTTACTATTTTTAGTAATTCCGAATTTTTGATATTTTTTAGAGTTTAGATTTTTTTTCCTTATA
Source organism: Magnolia officinalis (assembly GCA_021015155.1). Lineage (NCBI taxonomy): Eukaryota > Viridiplantae > Streptophyta > Magnoliopsida > Magnoliales > Magnoliaceae > Magnolia > Magnolia officinalis. The sequence goes on along the minus strand of JAJHSJ010000004.1, from coordinate 16,668,135 downwards.
GAAATAAGTTTTAGTTATACTAGGACTCTTCGAGAGAAAGTTTATTTGTAATTTTTATTTTTAGAAATTAGGCTTTAGAAGAGTTGTATTAGAATTAGGATTTTTATTAGAGTTAGAAATTTGCTTTTTGGTAATTACGAATTTTAGTTTATTTTTTTCTTTATTAATAGTGTAAGGAGACACATTAGAAATTATCAATGATTCATTAATCTATTTCGAATTTATTTAGAATTTATTTCTATTTTCTGCTCTCTTTTCTCGTGGATTCGAGAAGTCTCTGTGAGGAGTCCAGAGAAGTTCCGTGGATTCGGAATATTTATCCTCTTGAGGAAGACGGTGCTCGACCTCACGTCCTCCCCTGCGTCAAAATCACAGTAAGCCTGTATGTGGAAGGTTTTTAACCGTGGGCATACTTATCCCAATTGTTCCCTGTGGTGTGGCCTACCTAAGTTTTTGGATCGGCCTGATTGGTGGCCCCCACAAACTGTTTTGTAGAGGCTACACTTGACCTACAAAGCTTTGTAGTGTATCCATCCTTTACGAAGAGAATGAGAAATGCTAATTCCTGCGAGATGGTGTGTCCCATCTCGTGATGATTCGTATAGTCATGTTTGATGGGTCCAAGCAAACCAAAATGATGAAACAATCCAAGCCGTTGAATTTTCTCTTAGATGTTTCCTGCTTGAGGTGGGATTTATAGGACCCAATATCGGTGATGCGGATGATCTTCCAATTTCAAAGATAGAGATCCTCACGAAAACCAACAAAATTTTTGACCCTTGGATGGTTCAATAGTGGTCAATAATAAAATCAATGATGGAAGGGATGTGGCCCATCTGTGGCCTACATCAGAATTGGTTTCGTGGGGCTCATGTGCCATGTATACGACATCCGGTCCAATCCATCCCACAGGTACGCCGAACCGCATACACAGCGCCAAATTCATTCCAATCCGATCATCAGGACACACCTTGGGAAACCATGTTCAACCGCCACTTCTGAAAGACCCATGGCCATGGCCCATGTAGGACCCTTCCTCTCGGAAGCGAATTGCGTGGTGTGCTACACCACCAACTTCAATGGTGTGTTCACGTGGCAAATCTATGTGGGTCCAACCATAATATATGTGATATATCCACACCGTCTATCCATTTTTCAAGATCATTTTATGGCATGAACCCAAAAATTAGGCATATCCAAAGCTCAAGTGGACCACAACACATAAAGAAGTGGGGACAATCTTGTCCACTTATTTTCCATCTAAACTGTTTATAAGGTCATACAGATATGGATGAAGGGAAGATACAAATGTAGTTTTCAATGGTAGGCTTTCAAACCCCACTTCTCTTTGCATCTGCCTTTTTTTATCATAGTCTAAAATGATCTCTAACAAAACGGATGGGCAGCGTGGATATATGAAGCAGATTTCGTGGGAAATCGGATTGCGTGTGCTTTTACAGTACTGAGTAAACTATGTTAGGCCCACCGTGAATGTATCTGGTCTATCCATGCCGATCATCTGTTTTTCCATCTTATTTTAGTGGTTGAGACCAAAATTTAAGCATACTGAAAGATCAAGTGGACCATACCATTGGAAACAGTTGGAATAATGACTTACACCGTTGAAACCTTTCTACGGCCCACAGTGATGTTTATTTCTCATCCAACCTGTTCATAAGATCAAAAAGACATGGATGAAGGGAAAACATAAATACTATCTTGATCCAAAACTTCTGTGGCCCCCAAGAAATTTTCAACAGTAGATGTTCAACTCACACTGTTTCCTATAGTGTGGTCCACCTGAGGTTTGGATATACCTAAAATTATCTTTTAAAATGGATGGACGGAGTGGATAAAATACATAAATCACTGTGGACCCCACAGAGCTTACTGAGTACGCAATCCGCTTCCATTGCGCTGGAACTCACTACGCTCAGCGTACTGAGTAAACTCTGTGAGGTCCACCATGATTTATTTATTTTATCCGATCCGTCCATACATTTTACAAGATAATTTTAGGTTCTCAGACAAAAATTGCGGCATATCCAATGTTAATGTTCAAATGGACCACACCACAGGAAACAGTTGAATTGAATGTCTACCATTGAAACATTCTTGGGCCAAGAAGTTTTGGATCAAGATTATATTTATTTTTTCCCTTCATCCATGTCTGTATGATCATATGAACAGGTTGGATGACAAATAAACATCACTGTGGGGCCTAGAAAGGATTCAACGGTGGAAATCATTATTCCCACCGTTTCTAGTGGTATGATCCACATGATATTTGGATATGCTTCAATTTTGTAATCAACCCCTTAAATTAGATGGAAAAACGGATGGACCGTGTGGATAGACCACATGCATCCATGGTGGGCCCAACTGAGTTTACTCAGTACGAATAAGAGCCTACTGGGTTAGTACGCAATCCGATATTCGTGGATATAACACAGACGTCATTGTGTGGCTCACAGAATTTTGCCACGTCAACACACCAAGGAGGTCATGGTGTGTTGCACACCACGCAATCTGCTTCGTTACCGTGATCCACGATCAGTTGCTTTGAGCTGCTTTTAGCAAGCTCGAGGTTGTGGCTGGGTCCAACATCCCATCGACTCCAGTAGTGACATCCTCACATATCAATTCAGCACTGATCATATGTAGTCATGTTTCTATTTCAAAGAGAAGGAGAACGGTTCCTTCCATTAATCGTGCTTGACCATTGGCATTCATCACTTCTTCCCCTGGCCTTGATAGGCCCGGTAGGCTGCATGGTCAACGATCCAGATCAATATCTGTTGGATCCAATCACAGACGGGCCAAGATCCAAAAATGACACGGATCAGACGATCTCATCCTTGCCAACGGACGTGTTTTGGTTGAATATACACCGTGTAAAATCATACCTAAAACCTCTAAAATCACGTATTGTGGCCCACATGAGTATTGGAAATGTCCTGATTTTTAGTGTCTATTCATCCTTGTCAATTGCATCTTCTAAATGGAGCATATATCATATTAATGGTCCCAATCCCAACTGTTCACTCTGGTGTGGGCCACCTGAGTTTTGAATCAGCCTGATTATTGGGTATCAAAGCGAAAACTGGGAGGCACATATCATGGACCGATTGGATGTCATGCACACATCACAGTGGGTCCCACACATCGTGTTGTAAGTTAAGCTTAGCCTACAAAGCTTTGAGGCCTTCACCCTTTCTACAGGAGTGCTAAACAAATCACAATTTGGTTATTCGCATTTTAGCCCTACAATTGCAATTCCATTTGATAGTGCATCCAAACACACCCTTACGTTTAAACCACAAAATGCAATTTCTCCTCCTAAGCATTCAAGCATAGTATAAAAACACATGTAACTAATTCCTAGTTAATACGATTCTACTCTATTGAAAATACACATATCATACAATCAGACCCCATGCTATAGAGTTCAGGCCGAAATACATATCGGCAGAGATGTGTAGACCAGGGGATACGTAAATCTTATACTAAGGAATTCTCATCAAGCTTTCGTTTCACATTGAAATCGGTTACTTCGATTCAGCTTCAGCTGCCCTCTGCTTCTTGTTCATCCTGTAGTCTCCATAGAAGTAAGAGGTGAAGCCCCATAGGCAAAGAGCCAAGGCCATGCCTTTCTCTCCTGTGAACTTCTCACTGAAGACGATGACTGCAGCGATCTCCGTTACAGGAAGCAATGTAGCAGTAACAACACCAGCAAAGAGAGATGAGGTGCAGAAGATGAGGCCCATCGATCCTAAGAACACCATCTGGAAAACTATCGCACCCGAAACAAGCACTACGTAGTACTTGGCCTGCCCAAGCTCATACTGGTTTGCCTCTCTTGGAATAGCCTGAATATTTAAAAACCATGATTCGATTAGTTAGAAGCTTTAAAAAAATAAAAATAAATAAATAAAATCTGATTTATTTATTTTTATTTTTTTTTTCACTTCACAATCGTATATATGGACCCGTGTATCATGTGTCCATGTGACTGTGTGTATATGAAGGAGATGATTATAGTACCTGGAGTTGCACTTTGGAGATGTGGAAAAATCCAATCATAAATCTAGACTATACATGTGGTCTACCTCACTCTCAATGGGCCACTGCTGAAAACTCATACTGATCGTATGATCCTAACCATCTGAAATATTGGTATTGGATTACAAGATTCCAGTTTCCACGTCGGTTAGTATCATTTGATCAAAGTTATTATCAAGACTTGTTGGTAATCCAAGAAGGATCCTATCAAATGGACGGTTCAGATTGATGATACGACCATTTTAGTTATTAAAATGGTCTATTACCAACTTGTTTATCGAAAATGAATTGATGGTTGTTAGTAGTCGAATCAGCGTGACTTATTTCATGGTAGCCTATGTAAATTGAGCTGGAACATATGGACGGCCCAGATCGAAGGTTGTGATTGTCCATGCCTCAAAAATGCAACTAAACGTACTGATCACTTCTCACATGCATGTATTTATATATGCTGTTTTGCTTACTTACCGGGAAATCCTTGTTTACCACCATCCCAATGGTGCAAAAAAGGGTGGCGAAAATCATCACTCCCAACTGAAACTGCATCACCACCGCATAGTTAATGGCTTTGCTGGCCTTAGCGTAAGTAAGCTCGATGCAAGGAAGCACGAACCCAAGCAACCCTGCAGCCCCAAGGGTGACGACAAACCCCACCATGTACTCAGCATTCGAAACACCAGGCGGCCGATCGCCGCTCTTTCGAATACCAAGAAGGACAGATCCCAGCGTCATCAACACCACAGCGTTGATGGAATAAGGGGTAAATCTCTGCCGCACGATGATGAACGCGAAGAACGCAGTGAAAGCGAGCTGAGTAGCGAAGAGTAGGGATGAGGTGGAGACGGGAAGGACGGATAGACCGTGTGAGTACATGAAGTTACCGACACCGATGAGGAGGCCCAGAACCGCACTCGACGCCAGGAGCTTGGGCTCTGCGATGAACGACATCCCACGGGCTTGGCTGCGTTTATAGAGGATTGAGAGAGGGATGATAAGGATCGGAAAACCGGCGGTCTGCAACCAGCTGGTGATCCATTTCCTACTCCCTCCATGTAGATAGTAGAGCCTTAGGAGGAGTGGACCGCCTATGGTCCCCACCGCCGTGAAAGCACAGTTCATCATAACGAGCCACCAGTTGGTGGTGCGTTTATGGGTTTCGGTTGGAAGATTGTTATGGCCGTCCGTTGTTGGGACCCCATCTTCCACACTCTCTATGTTCAATGCCATGAGTACTTCCTGCTCCTTTTTGAGGATGGACGACACCTCTATCTGTAAAGAGTATAGCAGTAGACAGTTGAAGCTGATGGTGTTAATCGATCCATGAGTGGTTTATATAGACTGTCTATCATCAGTGTCGACGCCTTTGATGAAATTTTGACCGTTCAAACTCACTAAGGTAGGCAGTCGGTCTTGACCGTGGAATGCTTCATGCGTAGATTTGTTAACTCACCGGTCATCAGCATCCACTAGAGAGAGACTATAAACATATATAGTGAGATAGTGACGTTGAGAGAGAGATTACGTACGTCGCAGGTTGATAGGAAGGTTTGCGTAGTTGGGCACCTATCAGATTACAGCGACTGGACTTATCTTAGTCGTTGCATTGTGTGCTTGACATCCAATCCGCCCATCATGTGAGCTCCCTCTTGTTCTCCTTAGTCTCCAAAAGATCAGGCCGATCCAAAACGCAGGTGGCCACACTATGTAAAATCAAGCCTAAAACGGACGTGGGTTGCTTGGAAACGGGTCTCCCTGGTGACCCAACTCTATGGGGCGGCCATCATAATTTATGTGTTTCATCAACACCGTTCACTCATTTGATTATATTATTTTAAGGCATGAGCCAAAAATAAGGTAAATCCAAATCTCAAGTGGACCACAGTACAGGAAACAGTAAAGATTGAACGCCTGATGATGAAAGCTTACATAATTATTAGGTGAAACCGATATTTGTGTTTACCCTGCATCCTTTTCATCCAGGTGAGTGTGACTTTAATCTCCACAGTTTCCTATAGCATTATTATTGTCTACGTTTGCTTTGGATTTGTTTATTTTTTGAACCACCGGATCCTCTTCCCCACAATCAGAGATTTCATACTTGTTGCGATGTAATTGTGTGACATCATCACACCGCATTTAATGCAGTAGTATGATGACATTAATGTCTGTGATATGTGGACCAATCACAATGACGGAAGAAAATCCATGCATTTGACAGGAAGAGGATCCTTATTCTTCCTTGAAACGATACGGCGAAGCAAATGAACAGCATGAATAAAACAAATACATCACAGTCACAATAGTTTTTTGAATTCGGATTTAGTGTAGCAGATGGAAGCATGTTTAATCCATGATATCCATACATTTTGCTGGCTCATTTTAAAGCAGAACTCAAAAATTAAAGTAAATCCAATTATTTTGTGGATAAACTGGTGACTAGATGCCCACCATTAAATTTTATTAGGCCTACCATAATGTTTATTTGTCATCCAATGTGCTGATCAGGTCACGCATTCATCAAAAACTTTTGTAACCTCAGATAAGTTTTTAATGATGGCCATTTAATCACTACTGTTTCGTATGGCATAGCATATCTTAGATTTGGATCTATCTTAATTTTGAAATCTTATTTTAAAATAAGCTGGCAAAATGGATGGACGAAACACATGCAGCATGGAGGGCCTACCTAGCTTTTTCAGCACCCCATAGCATGTGCTACACTGCGCGATCCGAGTCTCTTTTGTTTCTCGGATGCCATTCATCCTGAGATGGTAGCCGAAGGTGTCTTGTCAGTTGTCATCAGTGTTTGATTCCCATGCAGAAATTCAGTGCTTACAAGTCCTTGGCACTCGAGACGGTGCCTTCACGGTCGGGGCGTTAGACAGCGGTCAAATGGTCAGTCGTCACCACAGCGGAAAACAAGTCGAATTTCTGCATGGGACGACCGACCATGAGAAAACTCTGGTGGCATGTAGTTTACCACCAGTTTAGAGGTGGACTTGACTCATCTCACATGTGGCATATTTACAGCCATCCAGACTATCCAAATTGTGGGGCATATTTGTGGACGACGGATAGCTAAAAATTCTTACATATTGCACAATCCTAACGGTTTGATTGGTGGGTATCAAGCATATAGTTATGAATAAAATAATGAATGGTACAAATTTAAAAGATTAAACTAAATTATTGGTAGGATATTCTTGTTATACCATATTTCTAATTATTTTTTAAATTTTCAATTAAAAATAATACGTGTTATAGTAAGGAAAAGATATTACAGGTTAAATATTTTCAAAAATACTTGAAGTGCTTTTTACATAATCAAAGCTGATAAAATGATAAGATAGAAAACAATTGGGAGGAATTCAAAAGAAAACCAAGCAATTGACTAAGCGGCCGATGGCCATTCAGAAGATCGATCAAGCGGTCGATGGTCATCCATGAGCTTGATCAAGCGGTTGATAATCATTTAAGAGCTCGATCGAGCGACTGAGTGGAACGCGATCGAGTCAGTAATAATGACTGTACCAATTACTAAGACATGGACATGTGGGAAGTCTCCAAAAGATTGTATAGTGTTGAACAGTTATAGCAATTGTTAGAACGTGAGACGCATCTTGAAAGCCAAGTAGTGCTGAAACGGTTGCGGCAACCATTCAAACATGGAAAGAATCTAGATGACCGCAAATTTAATTCTAGCATACCCGCATTCCACTAATCAAAAACCAAGCAGCAACAATTCTCAAACCTAAGCCGGAATCCGATCCGATCCGCACAATGTTTATTTAACACTATTTCCTGTAATGTTGTCCACTTGAGATTGGGACATACCTCATTTTTTTGTTTAATACCATAAAATGATTTAGAAAAATAGATGGACGGCATGGATGAAATAAATACATCATGGTAGGGTCCACAGAGCACCATTGGCTAGTGGCAGTGGAGTAGTTAGACCGTCTTCTCACTTGTGACTCAAGGTGCATCGAGCACCGAGCTCTCTGACAGACATGGATTTCAAGCAAAAGCCTTTCACATGAAGTTCCTGCGCGGGATGCTAGGTGTGTCCCACCTTGATGTTTGTGATCAATCCACATCGTCCATTCATTTTGGGAGCTCATTTTAGGACATGCGGCCAAAAATGAAGTGTATTCAAAACTCAAGTGGCCCTTACGAGAGGAAACAGTGTAGATTCAATGACCACCTTCCTCGATTTTTCCTCTCGTTCGGCACACTTAGGCTTTGGATTCACCTATTTTTTGGTATCATGTCCTAAAATGAGCTCTCACAGCTGATGGATAGTGTGGATTTCTTACAAATATCATTGTGGGCCCACATAGCATTCCAATGCAGCCATGCAAGAAATCTTTATCCCAAGAAAAAAATTGGAAGCGGATTGGCAAGTGTACCACGCACCAGGCCAGACGTCAGCAAATTCTGTGGGTCCCATCATGAGGTATGTGTCTATCTAAACCGTCCATCCATTCGGCAGGCTCGTCTTAAGGTTAAGCTGAAAAGTAAGACAAATCTAAAGATTAAGTGGACCACACTGCAAAAAGCAGTGGGGGCTAAACCTCTACCATTGAAACTCTTTTAGGGGTCAAGAAGATTCGATCCGAACTGTATCTAACCCAATCTGACTCGATTTCCCTTGCCGAGTTGGACTCAATTCGGGTCAGGCCAACAGTTCAACGGATTGGATCAAGTCAGAGGACCCGAACTTGGCCCCGGATCGGATTGAGTTTAGGTCAGGCATTAAAAATTTCGAACCGAGTCGAGTTGGCCCAATCCGGTCTGACTCGACTCAATGCCCTCCTCTACTCTAAAGCCTTTACAACGTGCAACAACAGAAGTGATCATATGCTCCTTAGTCCATATCATTGGCCTGTTGTGACCTTAGATTGGTGGGAGCTATGAATCTTCGGCCCTTTTCAGTTGGTTGCGGACCGTGGCTATTTTTCTCTTTTCAGCAATTTACTCCACAAAACTAAGGCTGGGATTATCTTATCAGGGAGAATTTTGGGTCATAAAGAGCGGTCTATCAAAATTGATTTTGCTTCTAAGAAAGCGGTCACAGCCGACAACTTACCTCATAGTGCTATGTATGCACCATCATACTTTTACGGATATCATAGTTTTTTAACTGTAAAGGAAAAGTAAACATGCATTACAGTCATTCAACTTTATGGCTTCACTAAATTATTTAATTGACCGTTCTTTTAATTTAAAATCTTTCTCATATTCTTTATTTACCCATTTGTTTTATCCCCGTGAAATTAAAACTAATTGTGTGAGAATCTTGTCCTTGGCTACGAATGTTACATGCATTGAAATTGGCCCAATTTGTTAATTTGCTGATTGGACAATTTTTCTATTGTACCCTATTTCTACCTTACGTGGAAAAGAGAACCAGAAGAACCAAGAATGAAAACATGTCATTGCAGGACAGATATAGCAGGCCCTAAATCTTCTTAGAATGCAGTTGAGAGATTTAGAGTGTGGTCGCGCGGGACATCTAGAAGCCAATTGCAAACCACGGTGTAAGTGGTCAAGCAACTAAAGGGTAAGATGCGGCTGAGCAGCTGAAAAGCAAACACACAGGCGAGAAGCTTGGTCGAGCGCTCAGAGGTGGATTGCGGTCGAGAGGCAAGACACGAGTGAGAAGCTCAAAAGCAAAAGTGGTAGAGAAAAGAGGAATGTTGAAAGAGAAACGTACAGAAGATAAATCTAGATGGTTACTCTTTAGCTACTATAGTTGACAAATTAAAAAAAGAAACGTATGAAAAATAATTGTAGAAGAGATATATAAATAGTAAAAGAACTCAACAGAATAATAAGGTGTCTCACACTAATCAAACTAAATCAAATTTATCAATTTAATTTATCTTCGTCTATCCTAGGAGTAGCGATAATATTCTATTAAAAGTAATTTTCTTAATTATATTCCAAGTATCTGCCCATATGTTAAACTTGATTCATATCTAATATCAAGTAGTTCTTTCAAGCGGCACTTTCTTATTGTCGCTCTTAGTGATCAATTGTGAAATTTTTATTGTCTTATAGTATTGGCATAGTATGAAACTCAAAGCACAACCTACTTTCAGAAGAAGAACCCGGCCCACCATTTTATTATCACTTAATCATTACAAAATTCTACAAGTGGTTGAGTAGGTGACCAATATTCTCAAATTTTAGTCATACACATTTATATCAGCCATATTTGTTTATTTCAGTGGTTGTGGTCAAAGTTGATCAGTTTGAATCAAGCCGCCATGTGCAATATCAATTCTAGTACGTCACACACAACACACGTGACAAAAAAAAACAAACCCAGTGCCCACACTTTCAATGCCTACCCAAATGGTTGAACCAAGGCTATGATGTTAATGATTACCACCACCACTGTAAAATTGGTTGGACCAGTGTGAATTTCAATCCCTTAATCTGGAACGTCAAATTAGCTTGCAATAACGTGACGCAGGGGAGGACGTGAGGTCGAGCACCGTCTTCCTCAAGAGGATAAATATTCCGAATCCATGGAACCTCTCTGGACTCCTCACAGAGACTTTCTCGAATCCACGAGATCAAAAGAGAGCAGGAAATATAAATAAATTCTAATAAATTTGAAATAAATTAATGAATCCATAAAAACGAGTTCACAACCCTTTAAATAAGGGTACTAAGCAATGGGAAAAAAATTAGAATCAAACTACAACTAGGACTCCTAGAATTCGCGACTTACTATAAATAGTAAACTTACTATTTATAGACGGTCGTGATGTCTACTAGTGCGCAAGGTTTTCGGCCAAAAATAGCAAGTGTCCTATTTGGCTTCGCCAACCTGTTCTCCTAATTATTCTAAGCTCTTTTCACGTTGGGCGCAACGCCTAAAGCCCGACGGATGAAGAGTTATAAGCAAACTAAAACTTACTATTTATAGTAAAAACGAAATTGAAACAGGGAAACGACCGTCAAATCAGGGGTTTCTTGCAATTCCGAGCATCGCAACCCGGCATAGCAGGGTTGGTTGGCTAAAGTAGCTCGTTCTACCCCAAAATCATACATTTTTAGTCCGCTAACTCATTCCGGATTGCTAGATACGCCTGATTTAAGGTCTGATGGTCTAGATCACTTCTGTCGCTGACCGGGCCTTTTCTGATCCATCTTTGCCATGTAATTGTCCGTGACCCGCTCTACATCATAACGTCACCGGATTAACGTTGATGGGTTGATGAAGTGATGTTAATTCCAACACGAAAGCTAGTGGGCCTGCTGTTGGCCACACCTTTTAAAATAAAATAAAATAAAAATAAAAAAATTTAAAAAATTCCAACATCTTTGGATGCAGATTGCGTCGTGAACCCGACACCGTGGTGAAAGGACTGTGTGGAGCCCACCGTAATGTATATGTTCTATCCATGCCGTCCTTCCATTTTTTCCGCTCTTTTTAGGGCTTGAACCTAAAATTGAATCATATCCACAGCTCAAGTGGACCACACAACACAGGAAACAGTGGAATAATACTACTACGGTTGAAACATTCCTAGGGCCAACAGTGATGTTTATTTGTCATCCAACTTGTTCATGAGGTAACACAAACCTGGATAAAAGAAAAACACAAATATTCAAAACTTATATAACCATCAAGAAGTTTTCAACAGCAAGTATTCAATCCCCAAGACTTTCATTTTGAGCTCATACCTTAAAGTATATGATTAAAAAAATAAAAATAAAAATTCAAAAAAGACAGGCATAGATAAAACACACACATCACTATGGGCCCATAGAACCCTTACACAACGTAGCTCCATGGTGTTGGTTTCGTCGTGCAATTCGCATCCAACATGTTTCACTTACAAAAAGGCAAAGCGATGGCGAATGGTATGACAATTTAAAGTATAGTTTATATATAATATATATTATATATATTATATATATATATTATATATATATATAAGTGCTTCACTAGATGTCCAGCTCGCTTTTGTTGACTTGGATTATATTTATATTGACAAGAGCATATATACAATGGAGTTGTACATTGGATCAAACTCATTATGGAGTCATCAACCATCATGGCGGAGTGCATTTGTTTGACGGGAATGGATTCCGTACATACGCCATGCAGACCCAATTCCCTGACTTCTCAACCTTTTAGAAAAAAAAAAAAAAAACCTAAAGGTATATTTTAATAATTTGCTAACCGGTCCACATCCAAGATGAACCTCACATGAACGGTCCACATCAAAGGACGCGGGAGAACATGACGGATGACCCCATCAATGGTGAGCCCCATATAATGGACAACCTACATTGATAGTACTGGGCTCCACGACATAGATAATGAACATATCTAAGGTAGCCTCCTGTACAACTTAAACCGTCGGCCAGTGGTTGATTGACGAACAGCTAACCGTCGGCCAACCACTGGCCGATGGACACTTGGTCACTTGTTCCGCTGCAGGGCAAGTTCTTTACGAGTATTTATCGTAGGTCAATTCCATGGTCGCATGCGATGAAATTCCACCTTTCATATTCACAAAGGTGGGATTTGAAAATGATGGCACGTTATGTTAATGGGCAGTCGACCTTGACCGTAACATGCTTTCTTGAGGAGACTTTACCAACCCATCATTGTCATTGAGTATAGACTACAGACCTTATTACGTAGTTTTAGGTAAACAAGCTCATGTGAGTGTACTTTTGTTTTGTACGTCCTTGGCCTCTATACGGTACAGATGTAAATGTTTATGTTGATCAGTGCCATTCTTAAAGTGGGCCATCAAGTAGATGAGCCATAGTTTGAGGTGGTGTGGATGTGAGCGTTGGCACTAGGTTTGTTCTCTGTCACGTGTGGTGTGTGCAGGCATGCTAGAATCAATATAACGGCTTAATTCAAACTGATCAATTTTAACCCTAGGTACTAAAATAGGTAGATACGTTAAACCTGACAGTGGATCTCATCAATCCCCTACTCAGCCACTTGTAGAATATCTGCAATGATCAGGTGATAACTGGAAGATGGATTGCGTCTTGTCTTTTGCAAGAAATGAACTTTTCAGTAAACCAATGCAATCAACAAAAGGAAAAACTCGCAATCAATAAAAGGAAAAACTCACAATCAATCACTAAGAGCGAATATAAGAATGCATCTCTTAGAAAAACTGTTGATATTGAATAAGGATCAAGTCTAACGTATGAGCATAAACTTGGATTACAATTAAGAAATTATTGTTACTTGATTATCACTGCTCTTAAGATAAACTGAGCTAAGATAAATTAATAAATTTGATTTGTTTGTTGGATTTAAGTGTTTTTTCCTCTGTTAATCTTCTTACTATTTATAGATTTCTTATGTAGCTATTCTTCAAACATTTTTTCCTTTTTATTAGACGGTTATAAAAATTGAGGCGTTACCATCTACACCATTCTCTTGTTATGTTTCTCATTTTGACTGTTATTCTTCACTCGGCCAAGCTTTATTCCGTTCGGTCATGCTTTGCTCTACGACTACGTTCCACTTTTGGATGCTTCTCTATACAACCGCGTTCTACTTTTGGATGTCTCATTGTGATACTTTGTTGGTCACCTCATGACATGCAGCATTAAATATATGCCGGCTATAATTTCACAAAAAGCGCTCCAAATATGTCAAAAAAATTATATACTTTTGACGTTCAGTTTATTTTCTTTCACATGTAGTGTATGCAGGCATGCTATAATCGATAAAGCGACTCGATCCAAATTGATCAACTTTGACCCCAAGCGTTGAACTAAGCAAATCATACATCCAATATGAACTTATATGCCTAGAATCTAAGGAGATCAGTTGCCTACTCAGCCACTTACAGAATTTTGTAATGATTAGGCAATAATTAGAGGGTGGGTTCTTCTTCCGAATATGGATTGCACGGCCTTCCACAAGAATGGACTTTTCATAATACCAATGGAATCAAATAAAAAAAAGAACTCACAATCGATCAACAGGAGGGACTGCAAGAATGTGTTTCTTGAAAGAACCGCATGATATTGGATAAAGAACAAACCCAATGTATAAGGGTAGATTTTGATTACAACTAAAAACTATAGTTAAGAATTACCTCTACTCCTTAGATAAGTTAAGATAAAGTAAATTGATTGACTTAGATTGGTGTGAGACTTGTACATGATTATCGTTACTCCTACGATAAGTTGAGATAAAGTAAATTAATAAATTTGGTTTCATTGGTGTGAGGCTTGTAGATGATTATCGCTTTGTGGATTTCACTTGCTATTTATAAAGTTTGTTTGAGCTTATTCTTTCAAATGCTTCTTTCATTACTCTAGCGGTTATATTAGTCAAAGGGTCTCTCTCTAAATCTTTTTCTTGTTACATTTCTCTTTTGTAATTGTTCCTCTTCTGTCGGCCATGTTTCGCATCTCTCAGTTGCCTACCATATCTTGAACTGTTTGACCATATTTTACTCTCCACTCGTTAAATTTTAGATAACTTAGTCGTGTTACTTTGTTAGTCATCCAATGATGTGTCGCAACGGATTTATAATGCAGGAGCATTTTCACACTGGGCTCGAGTGGGGTCGCTTGTGGGATGCAGGGGCACACACGGGGTGGGTGCGGCCTATGGAGGAGGTCTCGTGTTTGAGACTCCTCACCATGGGTGATTAATACGCATTTCACACCGGGCTCGAGTGGGGTAGCCTGTGGGATGCGGGGACACACTCGGGGCGGCCCATATGATTTAGGGCCTACGAAGGGGGTTCGGCCGAGGTCCTAAACCATGCGATGTGGGGCCTGGGCTATGAGATAAAGGGATTAATTCGCCATACTCTAACAATTCGAGCTTTTAGAGCAAGTGGTTAATTGTCCTGCATCAATTTATGCCAACTATAATTCGGTAAAAAACATTCCAAGTATCTTGAATATCTTTTCATTCATCTCCTATCTCCCATCTCACGTGCTGTGCCACATATCTCTTTTCTATTGTCTTTTTAAGATACAACATATGCGCCTCATATCTCTCGTGTAATGCCACATGTCGCCTCCGACTGGCTTTTTCTGGAATGTTTAAAAATAAGGTACACAGTGAGTATCTTAGTTTTTGCATTGCCAATTGAAGACGGGCATAAAACTGAGGAATGATCTACTTTGAATGAGCTAAAATTGCATCAATAGGACAATCAGACAGTGTTGGAAAATCATAATGATTTTTTAGAGCTATACATTTGAGTACCATTTTAGTTTCCTTTGATGACTAGGATTGCTTGCAACCGTGGGTCACAGGGGACTCGTGCAACCCTAAGTACTATGGGACCCAGTTACACACGTTGATACTTTCATTCATTTAACCAGCTGATTTAAGAGATCCATGAAGCAAACACGAGTTAGGTCAAAAACTTAAGTGGACCACACCATAAGAATCAATGGCTATGGAAATACCTAATGTTGAAACTTTTTCGAGCCCAATCGTGATGTTTATATGTCATCCAACACATTCATAAAATGTTTGCCACCAGGATGAAGGGAAAATACAAATATTAGCTAGCCTTATCTAAAAGTTGTGTGGACTTAAATAAGATTTCAATGGTGAGCGATCAATCTCCACTTCTTCTTGTAGTATGGCAAACTTGAGTTTTAGATCATCCCCTACCTGTGTCCATGATCTCAAATGAGTTGACTGAACCGATGGGACCTAATCGATATAATACAAACATCATGGCTGACACAACGATGCTTGGGGTCAAGAATCCCCCACAATCCACGTCCTTTTTTCTCACAACTTGTTTATTGTATTCTCTTTTTGTTTCTTTAGTTTAGGTTGGTGGGCCCACAAACCATAAATTGTTGACCCTCGCCGACAAAATCACTAGATCAAATCACTTTTAAATGTGGTTTTTTAATTAGAGGTTGTGGCAAAGTCCAGCACCCAGGGCGTGTACATGCCACACATGCACTAGCATGGCATATAAGTTGGAGATCCATTTCATCCATTAGAGTAGCACCACCGTGTAAATGTCCTAGCCTAAGAATTCAATCAATCCCCTAGTCAGGAGGTGCACAGATTACCAAATAAAAGTACGACTGAGACAAGTTGGCCAAATTTTAATTTCTTAAGCATTTGCTTGTTTCTAATATTATAGCCCACGGGCTAGGTGGTGTTGGCACTAGGTTTGTTTTCTGTCATGTGTGGTGTGTACGAACATTCTAGAATCGATATAATGACTTAATTCGTTCAAACCGATCAACTTTGACCCCAAGCTCCGAAATAAGCAGATACATCCCGTATGAACCTATATGATGAGAATATGAGGAGATTAGTTGTCTACTCAATATCACTTGCAGAATTTTATAATGATCAAGCGACTATCGAAATGTAGGATTATTTATTCGAAAATGAATTGGGCCTTACCTTGTACAAGAAATGACTTTTCGGTATACTAATGCAATCAAACGAAAGGAAAAACTCACAATCAATCACTAAGAGATATTACAAGAATGCATCTCTTGAAGGAACGGTTTGATATTGGATAAAGATTAAGTCCAACGTATGAGCATAGACCTAAATTATAACTAAGGATTACTTCTACTTGATTATCACTACTCTTACAAAAGATTGAGATAAAGCAAATTAATAGATTTGATTTGGTTTGATTGGTGTGAGACGATTTGTTCTGTTAATTTCTTCTATTTTTTATAGATTTTTTCTGTTGCATCAGTTATGACAGTTGAATCGTTCCCATATATGTTTCTCATCATTTACTCCGTTAGTTATGACAGTTAAATTGTTCTCATATTGATCTTCTGGATCCTTCGGTCTCTTCGTTTTTCTCTAACCGATCTTTTCTGCTTGACTGCTTTCCACTTCTTCAACTTCTCAACCGCGCCTTGCCTTTCGGGTATGTTCCGCTTCTGAATGCCTCTGGGCTACTTGGTGCGCTTCTAGATGCCTCTCAACTATACCTTACTAGATACCTCTCGACCACTTAGTTTGCATTTAAATACCTTTCGATTCCTCCATGTCTTATCATCATACCAACTTTGATTCCATAAAAAAAACATTCCAAGTATCTTTAAAGATTAATTTTAGAATGTTATATCTTTTCATTATTATAACATGTCCATTCATGATTAACTACCTCGGGAACAGTAAAAAATATGATCTACCTATTTGATGGGTTGGATGGTGCACCCATTTGCATCACATGAACGTATTGGTGTCTGGGAGGTATCGCGTGGACGTAGCAAGTCTCTCTTCCAAATCAATCTTGAGTAAATGATACAATTTGTACGGTATCATTCTCCAAACTTACACAATCCCATGGTAGCATTTAATACAACCAAAGGCATGGCAACCAACCTAAAGAAAGCAAGGGAGAGAAAAAAAAAAAAAATGGCAAGAGAGAGAGGAGCAAAAGTGCACTGCTACCCGAGTGCCATGTGTTCACAGGCAGTGAGATAAGTCATAAGAGGATAATGAGCTAGACACAAGTATTGCCAGGACATCCTATGAGAGCATGTTTATGGCATCCAACCTGTCTAATAGAATTACTGACGCCTAAAAATTAGACTGATCTAACTATCTTATGGTCCCTTATGTGCATTAAAGTTTATAGATTTTTTTATTTTTTTATTTTTTTTAATTTTTTCCATGATGTGGCGCACCTGATACACCTGAATTTTTGGGTTATCCAACTTTTATGCTGGGATGACCCTGATGGATAGATGACGCCGGTTAGCTACTGAACCCAACAGTAGGGAGTCTCGCGATTGAAATGATGTGGGCCCCACCATGATGTATGTATTGTATCCATACCGTCCATCCATTTGGAGAGTATTTTAGAGCATGAGCGGCAGATCCAAAGCTCAAGTTGACCCACCACAGTAAATTGTGGGGATTGAACACCTACCAGTAAAAACTTCCTGGGGCCAAGAAGTTTTGGATCAACCTAATATTTTTGTTTTCCCTTATTTGATGGTCTGTGTTAAGTTATAAATAGGTTGGATCTTAAATAAACATCACGGTGGACCCAGGAAGGTTTCAACGGTAGGTGTCACTGTCCAACTGTTTTCTATCGTGGGGTCCACTTGAGCTTTGAATCTGCCTCAGTCTTTGAATGATACCCTAAAATGATCTCTCCAAATGGATACAACACATACACCATGGTGGTGCCCACAGAACGCCTTGACATCACTTCAGTAGCCACACTCGCTACTGTCAGGTTCAGTAGCTAATCCGCATCCGCTGGGTAGGTTGGATGCCGTACACACAAAGGGCCCCACAACGTTGTTCAGCATCTGTAGAATAGCACGTTCACCGAGACTTGCAGAGGAGCCGAACTCGGATTTTAAATGCATTTGGGTAGGTTGGAGGGCCCTCGTCAAATGCAATGACGGTCCGTCTCTACCATCTCAACGTCTAAACAAGTTAATATCAACGTGGACTGAGTAAATAATGTAGAAAATGGGATGACTTTTGGGAAGACCCACCTAACTTCCTAGCCTCAGCAACAGACTTAATAAATAAGAAAAGTGATGATAGGACCATCCGAATTGACGGTCCTGATCACATTGAAAATGCGCCACATTTATGGTGGAGCTAGTGGAAGGTGGCGACCGGCAAATCAAGTTAAGAACCTCCCTTTCAATGATGAGACCAAACAGATGAATGTTGAGATAGCCGTCTGCCCTGCTTCTCATGTAGATGATACATGGTAGAGCTGTTTCTCTGCAATACCCGTTGTCGATGCACTAATCGGTTCCATTCGTATACTTGGCACTAGTATGGATGGTTTATGTCCACAAAATAACACTGATTGGACATTCTTTTCCATCTGATCTCTGGCCATTAGAGCGACGGCAGAAAACAAAAGTATTTACCGGTCAAATATCAGTGAGCTAGTGTGAAATAGGATCGTCTTAGTAGGTTAGAATTTTGAAATGTGAGCCATACATGCTACGTCGTAGTAGATGGATGGATCCTATCTCTCCACAATATTCCGCTTTTTCCTGCTCGACTGTATTTTCACTCAGAGTTGGCCGTTCGTAATGGTTATAAAGAGCTTGGAAGCTCGATGGAGCCCGCATGGATGCATGTAAGATGATCTAGACCGTCCATCCGTTAGGCCCTGCTGTGAAAAAAAAAAAGGATCCAGAAATCGCATCCATTGAAGAATGTAAGCATCTAACGGTGGGCACTCAGACGGGGCTGTGTTTGTCTGGCCTGTTGGCAGCCCTTAACTCAGATGACCGCTTGAAAAAAAAAAAAAAAAAAAACCAGTACACATTCAAGTGAAAAAAGATCATGGACTAAGGTGTCCACTCAACGTGATTTTGGAGAATGGCCCACTCTAGTGGGGTCCATTGACAGAAAGGAAAAGAACACAGTGAGCATGACTGCTAAAGAATCCCGGAGGGCTTCCATTTTAGTCAAGCAGGCTTGCCCTAAGTTGGCAGGCATGTCTATATTCTCGAAGATATTAGATAATGACCAATTTTCCCATTGCTTGCAGCTTAAAACAAGCTTCCCCTTTAGGGCGTGTTTGGAGGGCGGGCCCACGTTGTACAATATTATATATTATAATATATTTCATGGATGCAACGGCTCTAACTAAACGTTTACACGTGGTATACTGACGGGGAGTACATCACTGAACCAATTTTCAAAATCCACGCCGCTCGATTTCGTTGTACACTGCAGGCGGCAGAGCAGTGCTTTCATTGCACGGTACTTCCATCGCAAAGAGACTAAAAAATTAATAAAAATAAAAAATAAAAATATGATGGTCGGTGCTATGTGGGCCCCACCATGATGTATATGTTTCATCCATGCCGTCCATATAAATTTAGAGATCATTTTAATGTATGATTCCAAAAATGAGGTATATCCAAATATCAAGTTGTCCACATTACATAAAACAGTGTTGAATGAGGGTCGACCATTAAAACATTTTGAGGGCCATAAAAGTTTTGGATTAACATGATCTGTGTTTTTTCTCTTCATCTGGGACTGTATGACGTAATGAACAGATTGGATGTCAAATAAACAGTATAGTGGGCCTTAAGAGGATTTTAATGGTGGATATCCAATCTCTACTGTTTTCATTTGTTGTGGTCACTCTTAGATTTATATTCCTATCGATTTTGGGATCAAGCCATAACATGATCTTAAAAAATAGATGAACGGAATGGATGAAATGCATAAAGCATGGTGAGGCCCACAGGACATTGACCACCAGCACGAAGAAGACTCTTTTTCCAAACATTGATTTTCCAAATCCAACTGTTTACATATACATTTCTCATCTAACCCAAATGATGTGACGGTTTTTTAAAATACTATCTGCAGTGCCACGATTTACTTGATGGGATAGTTTTACTTTCCTATACATTACTATACTTCGAAACCAAACACGCACTTAGAGACATTTACACTTCATAGATCATTAAAAGGTTACCAAGCAACAAAAATGCCTGGTGTATCAATCAAACAAAATTTAATTATTTTTCAAGAAATATTAAGCCAACTTTAATATTCCCCAAAAAGCATAAAAAACAATGAATGTATTCTTCAACAACAAAGGAGGACTTGGCATGAGACGGAATGTTATGCATGTATGTGTGTGAGTGTGTGTGTATAGAGAGGAATATTCGCCTGCACACCTTCTTACGTGAGCACCTATGCGCACCTTTGCAAACAAGTCATGGGCTATGGATCTGAACGGTCCACGTGATGCGACAGCCCTTGAAACCTCCTTATCCCAACTTTCAGCTCGATACAAAACTCTTGGTGAGCTATAGCAAAAGGAAACAGTTTCCTCCCTTGATTTGTATTTCTCTTTGCGATGGCCCACTAGAGTTTTGGATCAGGCTGAAAATTGGGCCCATAGAGTTTTAAAGGGTGCCACATCACGTGAACCATTCAAATTCTGTGCCCATGACACATGTACAAAGGTGCACACTGGAGCTCACGTAAGAAGGTGATATGAGGCCCGTCTAATACATCAAAGGTTAAGTCCTTCGTATGAAGGTAACGTAGCAGTGTGCAGAGAGAAATAAAGAGATCGCCATCTCTTACTTACAAAGTATACTTGAATTCACAAGGAGAGAATTTTTTAAAATAAGAACTAAAACTGATAACTTTTATTAAATCAAATGTCTTATCAAATATGTATCATGACCTAATCGACAGGCAACACACATCCAAAACCCTAACTCAATTAGACCAGACAAATTTTCTAAATAAAAATTGCTAAAAGTAGTAAATATGTTATAGATCTTAAAATCTTAATCGAAATTTCAAAATCAATATACTAATGCAAGCAATGATGGTAAAACAAAACATGTAAAGAAAAGACAACCACATAACTTTCTAAAAATAGTAAGTTATAACTTCAAGTGCAAAATTGACCTGGTATGTGATTTTTATTTTTTGACAAAATTGATTAAAAGCAACCATTGCCATCTTGCAGAGATTGTTGAAACTTTTCTAACTAATGATATATTATGAATGAATATTGAAGATTGGTGTGAAAAGTTACGCCCATTGGAACTCGCAGTGTGAGCTAACCCCTTTTGCCCTAGATCAAACCTTTCAACTCTCCTTTTGATCCAAACTGTCCATAAGTCCTCTACTACCTCGTTCTACGTGAAAATGGCTGTTGACATTGCAACTAGTTGTTTTGCTCACTCCCTATAATTTCTCTCTTCCTCATCACGAATTTCTCTATAATTCAGTAATATACTTCCTTTCTCTATAAATGTTGAGTGGTAACCACGTAGAACGCAGGTATAAGACATGTCCTTTGATTGACCTCATGGTCTACCTAAAAAACACTAGACAACGGCAAACCATATTTTTAAAACACTAAAACTAGACTGCTCATCAACTTGATCTGGTCTCTCAGAATCTCTTTAAGACTTTCTTCTAAGTTGTCGGTACCATTTTATATATATATATATATATATATATATATATATATATATATATATATATATATATATATATATATATATATATATATATATTATATATATATAGTTGATTCACCAGTTTTGTTGATTTTTTAGGCAAGTTGAGATTTGACCAAGTCATTACGAGATTGAGTTTCTCTTGAGTCTTGGTGAAATCTGGTCTGAGTGGAGTTGACTGGGTGATCGAGCTGAGTGTTCGAGTTTTTAAGTAATAATTAGACCACCTGATTTTTGGCCAAGACACCACCCATTGAACTACTTGAATCTTGCATGATAATTTATGGCTAAGCTTGCATGTGCACTCATGCACATCCAGTTTTCTGCTAGAAAATACAAGAGTAACCACCACATCCTTCAGAACTTTTGTATTCAGATGTATTTCGAAGAATGAAACATTCATTGATGAGGAGCGTACACTGCATGCTCATCTTCATTGAAAACTTCTCACAATACATACGGGCATTACTTTGTAGAGGAAAAGGAAAGAAATGCTCAAGAAATTCAAACGGTCTCACATAATGGTTAAAGTGACAGTTGGCCGCAATAGATCACATCAAGGGAGTCTGGCAAGCATTTCATGAGCATGGAGAGAATTTTCTGAAATCTATACCATATAACACACAACTAGCTTTTGGACATTTTTTGCCTTTGCAAATAGCTTTTCTATGGTAAAGAGCTTTGAACATTGACAGTATATAGGAAAACATTTTAAATGAAGCTGGTGATACTTTGGAACTAGAAGATGGAGCTAATGTTTGATGGACAGTTGAAATTTCACCTTCAATAAGCCCGTAAATGCGTGACTTAGATTTAAGTACAAAAATTAATTGATTCTTTCATGTGAGTAGCTAGCTGATTCTTATTTTCTTTGTATGTAGTTTGCCCTGGTAATTCTATTAGGAAGCCACACAACAAAGTAGGAATGGAGTCCTGTTGATATATATTGATTTTTAATATATTTTAAATAAAAAATATTATATTATATTATATTATATTATATATATATATATAAAGGTTTGCAAAATACATTTTTCTTGTGTTATGGGAATAGTCCCATATTGGAAAAAGAGAAGAAGGATTTTGAGTATATATGTGGTGAGTGGAGTATATAATATTTACTTACCTAGTCTGAGGAGAATCGGGTTTGTGGTGTTTCAGTGCCCGGGCTCGGTGCGAGGGCATGGACACGTGAGGCAGTGTGCCTATAGAGGCACTAGTGGCGCACTTCGCACGTCCACATCGTGTCGCGAGCAGAGGGTCGCTCATTCGCGACCTTACGCGAGACGTGTGCGAGTCACGGTGCGACAGAGAGCTAAGGCATAAAGCTGGGAGTCTAGAGGTTTGAATGAGACCTTGTGACTTACATATATATATATATACTATATATTATATATATATATATATATATCTATATATATATATATATATATATATAATATATATATAAAGCTAACCTGCAGAAACTGTTGCATGCGGCTAGCCCAACAGCTAGAAACGGCTAGTCAATGGGTCTAAACGATCAGAAATTATTGCATGCAACAGCATTATACCACATGCATAACAGTCAGAAACTGCCAATAACAGCTAGTTTCGACTCTGAACTAAAACTACCAGCAATCCTAGCCTATATAAACATGGCTTGGATGGGTTTACAATCCATCTTAAACATACTCCAAACATGCACACATGAAATTCCTTTCCTGCAAGCTAGATACTCTAGGAAGGCAGCAAGGTTCATTTGAATCATTGCTTGAAGAATAGACCAACGTCAAGGTCTAAAACGGTTCATCTGAACCATTAGCAGGAGATCAAACCAATGCAGTGGTCTAACATATCTTTCTTCTTCTTCTCTTTTTGGGACTTTTTCTTTTCTTTCTGTCAGAAAATTGTGTAACAGAGTTCCATTAGTGGGTCTTCGTGTTTGTTGAACGCAGATCCACACTAGGCTCGTCGTATCCTAGGAGCAATTTTTCTGTAACCTTTCAGCATACTCAGATTATTTGAGTATGGGCAAATAACACTTTAAGGACAGCGTTCTCATACGTGCTTCACTTGTCCTGATTTTAGAATATTTCGGTTTTTATGCAAATAACACTTTAAGGACAGCGTTCTCATACGTGCTTCACTTGTCCTGATTTTAGAATATTTCGGTTTTTATATTTTACAAAAAATATTATTTCTGTATAATTTTTCAACAAGCTCGCCATATGCTAGCCTGAAAATAAGGCTAGTCTAAAACTAGAGTGGTTTACAACATTAAAAATGGTGGAGATGGGTCGCCCGCTGTTGAAAACATTCCTGTTTCTCTACTTGTGTGTAGTGTACGTAACTGCATCCTTTCTTTTCGTGTCTCTCTCCTCTATTATCCCTCCATATGTGTCGCATGTGCCACGCCTCTAGTACTCTCCAAACAAAACAATGTAAATTAATTGAAAGGAAGACCTAACATCTTGAAGAGACATATTTGAGTATGATGCACATAAAGAATGTAAATTTTCGCCCACCTATCTCTTACTGAAGGCACGCATTCATGCTGCCTCTTGGATGGGCTCAAGGCCCAATTTTTGAACTATGCAAGAAGTATCCACGATGTCTGTCGAGTGGACAGTCAATATAAATTTAGCGTTTTACTCAAAATTTTAGGATAAATTTATATTCACCCTCCAATTACTGGTTATTTTTTGCTATTTTTGCATGGTGCATACCATCCAATCAATATGGGCTTGGCAGAGACATGTACATTCTAATAAATGCTCTGGATCGATGAGCATATATATTCATGGCCATAATGAGCATTGATAGACGTTTGGGCTCATGACGAATGTCAACAAACTCTTTTCTTTTTTTTCTTTTTTTTTCTTTTTTTTTCTTTTAAGAAAAGGATTAATTCTTTGTGGGAGAAATAATCCTATGTTCCTAGTGAAGAACTACTGGTTCTTCCACGGAAGTCTAATTTGCACGGTATTCTGGAATTTTCAATTTTGACAATAGGGGTCCATGATTTGGCAATCCAAACCACCGGTTGTTGCATCCACTGTGGATGAACATGCCCCAAAAATCTTTTCAAAGGGATAATTCTAATCTTTAGATTTGTGACCTATAAATGGGTGGTTGAGAAGAGATATACATCAATGGGCCATTCCAGCTTAAAAAGAGACCAAGATTGGTGGTGGGATCTTCCATTAATAATGTAACTAGATGTGGAGGGAACTACAATTGGGAGGTACCCTTCCTAGGAAGACACAACAGATCCCAACTGAATTTGGATTGGTATTTTTATTTCTTTCTATCCTCGTTAGATGAAAAGGGGATTTATCATTTTATCATGAGAGCTAACTGACTTGGGCCTTTGATATGACTATCCCAATGTAGATAGGAAAAATAGCCATAACAAATGATCTTTGCCATCTGACTGGTGCCCATCAAACCAATGGTTAACAATGGAATTGAAGAAATGGTCCAAATCAAAGAAAACTTCTCCATTTATCATAGTCAGGATCCACCAACCCATCTAATTAATCCTCCATTTATCAAGTTTAGGACCAGAACCATAAACTGTATTTCCATTAGATGTCTTCCACACTCAATGGGATATGTTTCTAATTTTTTGGGACCATCGAGTGGTGGCCACAAGTTATTCTCACGATGGAAACGTTGAGGAAAAGTACCCAAGTTGAAAGAGGTGCGACAGAGTCAAGCTGTATGGAAATCAAGGCTATGAAATGCTGCAGGAGACTCGATCATGTTATTCATAAATAGTGAGTTGGGCTACGGTTGCTATAGACATTGGTAGAACGAGAGATCCTAAGCTTCTACGGAGTTTTATGGAATTTTTTGTTTTTGTTTTTATGCTTTTTTATCAGTAAACCAAGTTGAAGGAAGAATTTTAGTTTATTTCTCTGAAGCATGGGTGAATCATGTTGGGATTTGTGCTGCAGAATCACATAAATATAGATCTAGGATAGCAATCCAGGAGTACTAAGCAATCACAAAAGAACACAAAGATTTAACGTAGAAAACCCTTTCGAAAAAAAACCACGACACAAAGCGACAGAAATCCACTATAAAAATAGAAATTACAAATAGAGAGAACTTATCTAATTCGAACAATTTCGAATCTCACCTTTGTTACACCCTTTGATAACCCTAGAACCCTTTTAGAAACCCTTGGAATACCATTAGAAGGCCTTAGCATGTATAAGAATGGCCTTAGGGACTCCTATTTATAGATGGGGAAACCCCACTTACGCACCTCCCTAGAATTGCCTCAAATTTACACAGTCTGCGCATAAACCGCGCACCGTCTGCGTAACCCTTAACTAGTCGAGCCAGGGCTTCGACTAGTTAAAGAACCCCTTCGATTAGTCAAAGAACCCCTTCGACTAGTCGAGCCTGTCCCTCGACTGGTCGAGCGTTTCAGAAATCCAAATACATTGTTGTTGGACTTCAAGTTGAACGGGCTTCAACCAGTCGAAGGGACCTTCGACTAGTCGAGGCAGTCCATTGACTGGTCGAGCAACTCGGACCAAATAGATTTAAGACATTTGTTTTGACAACAATCTCCACCATGTCTTCAATCTTTAACCGTGTAGTTTCTTGACATCTTCTCTTATTTCTGTCTTGCATCATAGCTCCATTAATGCTTCTTTTGCACACTCCGTCTTTCTTTTACGCCATCGCCAAGCCCATAAAAGTTGTACAGAACTTGAACTTCTCTATAGGAACGACCTTGGTGAGCATGTCTGCTGAATTCATGCTAGTGTGAATCTTCTCCAGTATTACGCCTCTTTCCTCAAGCACCTGTCGGATAAAGTGGTGACGAACATCAATGTGTTTAGTACATGAGTGATAAACAGAATTTTTAGCTAAATTGATGGTACTCTCGCTATCACAATCAACCGGCACGGCCTCTTGTTGAAGTCTCAACTGATTTATTATGTCTCTGAGCTAAACACCTTCTTTAAATGCTTCCATCACTGTCACATATTCTACTTCGGTCGTGGAAAGAGTCACCATAGATTGAAGCTTTGACATCCAACTGATTGCTCCACCTGCTAATACAAACGAGTATCCTCAAGTAGACTTTCTGGAATCCACACTGCCTGTGTAGTCTGAATCCACATACCCTACCAATTTTGTTCATTTCTTCTCAAAAGTTAAGACGTAGTTTTTCGTACCTCAAATGTATCGAAATAGCCATTTCACCGCTTCCCAATATTTCTTAATGGGGTTTGACATGTATCCGCTCACAACACCGACTGCCTGTGAAATATCTGGTCTCGTACAGACCGTGGCATACATTAAACTGTCAACTGCATTTGAATAAGACACATGAGACATAACCTGCTTTTCCTCATTTGATTTATGATATTGTTCTGAGGAAAGCTTGAAGCGAGCTGCGTGGGGAACGCTCACCGGCTTTGCTTGGTCCATCCCATACTTGATCAACACACTTTCAAGGTATGCTTCCTGCGATAACCAAAGCCTGCTCCTCTTCCCGTCTCTATGAATATTTATGCGGAGAACCCTCTTTACAGCCCCCGGATCTTTTATCTCGAATGTCCCTGATAACTGAGTCTTCAATACGTTGATTTCAAACATATAATGATTAACGATCAACATATTATTAACATACAATAGTAGAATGATGAATCTGTCATTACTTAGTGTTTTGTAATAGACATAGTGATGGTATTCACTCTGAGTAAATTTCTGACTTAACATGAAAGAATCAAATTTTTTATACCAACGCCTAAGCGACTGTTTCAGGCCGTACAACGACATCATTAACTTGCAAACTTTTTCCTCTACCCCTTTAACTTCGTCGCCCTCTGGTTGCTTCATGTAGATCTGCTCTTTCAATTCCCCGTGCAGAAATGCAGTCTTGACATTCATCTGTTCTAGGATCAGGGCAACCAATGCCAACACAAATCTAATAGACACCTACTTAATCATCGGCGCGAATATCTCTGTGAAGTCGATTTCTTCTCTTTAAGCATAATCCTTCGCGACCAACCTTGCTTTGTATTTATCATGTTTTCTTTTGAATAACCACTTGCATCCAGTAGCTTTTCTCCCCACTGGAAGCTCCAATAGCTCTCATGTGAGATTTTTGTGCAACGAGTCCATCTCATCGTCCATAGCCGCATTCAACTTTCCTGCATCAGACTCATCAAAAGCCTCCTGAATAGTAGACGGGTTCTTCTCATCTGTGATGAGTGCATATGCAATATTAGAGTCATCCCTGTATCTTGTCGTTAACTTGCGATCATGCGGTGGGTTTCTTCTCATATGTGGCTGCCCCACCTGATCTTGTACCTATGTCTGTGTATCTGTCTCTGCCTGAGTATCATTTGTGTCAATCTGGATGTCTATGGTCAACCTTTCTGGTTCCTCTTGCTCCTTTTGGTCATTCTTATGAAATAAGGAGCTTTCATCGAACCTGACGTCACGGTTAGTGATGACCTTGCGTGTGACCTTGTCGAATAACATATAACATTTCACATCAATACCATATCCAACAAAAATATACTTTTTGGCTCTATGTTCTACCTTATCTCTCTCGACTGACTGTACATGAGAGTAAGCCTTACAACCAAATATGCACAGATCTGAGTAGTCGATCTTATAACTGCTCCATACTTCCCCTATGATTTTACATTCATTTGCCGTTGAAGGAGACCGGTTCACTAAATAATAAGCTGTGTTAACGACCTCTGTCTATAGGTCCTTGCCCAACGTGACATTACTTAACATGCATCTGGTCCTCTCTAAGAGAGTCTGATTCATCCATTCAGCCACACAGTTTTGTTCGGGTGTGTGGCGCACTGTGTTGTGCCTAATGATTCCTTCATCCTTGCAATATTCATTAAACTCAGTGGAAGTAAATTCTCCACCATTGTCAGTCCTCAAAACTTTTATTTTTTGCCCTGATTGTTTTTTCACCATTGTCTTCCATTGTTTGAATATGGTGAAAACTTCGGATTTACGTTTTATGAAGTAAACCCAAACCTTCCTAGAGTAGTCGTTAATGAATGAAACTAACCATGACGACCCCCTAATAAAAACTTCTGGTGATGGCCCCCATATGTCAGAGTGCACATAATCAAGCACTCACTTACATACATGTTTTTCAGATTTAAAAGATAATTTAAATTGTTTACCATATATACAATGCTCGCATATATCTAAATCAGAATTTTTAAAAGCTAGAATCAAACATCGATCAGAAAGTATCTTCATGCTCCGCTCGCTCATGTGACCCAGACGAGCATGCCACATACGTAGAGACGTGGAGTCTCTAATAGCTGCTGTCGCTCCACCTGTTGAAGTGCTCCCGATCAACCTGTAAAGGTTTCCGTACCTTTATGCTTTCATAACCACGAGTGTCCCTTTTGAAACTTTAAGGACACCATCAATACCAGTGAACTTACACCCTATAATCTCGAGTGCACTGAGAGAAATCAGACTTTTCTTCATATCAGGAACGTACCTGACATCAATCAAGGTACGCTCCATCCCATCAAACATCTTGATGTTCGCCGTACCAATAGCCACAACATTACAAGCATTGTCATTGTCCATAAAAACCTGTCCACCATCGCATTCCTTATAACTGGCGAACCAACTCCGATGAGGAGTCATATGATATGATGCTCCAGTATCAAGTATTCACTCGTCTTTATGATTGTCATGTAAGTAACCAATCATGGAAATAGACATAACATCACCACCACTTGTTTCTTCATCAGATGTGACAACATTTGCCTCCTTAGAAGAAGTCGCTAAATTTTATTTCTTCGTTTTAGAATTTTTACAATCATTCTTCATGTGTCCAGACATCCCATAGTTCTAGCACTTTAATTTTCTTTTGCCCTTGCCCTTGGATTTGGATATACGTCTTAAAGATCCTGTACCTCACTCAGAATTTCTGCCCCTCGTAATCAATGCATCGGAAGATGTCCCCATGTCGTCGTTTAGCTTTCTCATGACCTTCCTTTGAAGGGCTAAGATAACAATGTCGATACTTAGGGTTTTATTTGTGGTACACATTGTATCCCTGAATGACTCATACGATGCAGGAAGAGAATTCAACAATATACATGTCTATTCCTCATCTTTGACCACTTCCTTCATATCCAACAATTTACACATCAATTTGTTAAAGTTGTTGATGTGGGCTTCTAGATTTTCACCATCTGCCATCTTGAAGGTATAACATCGTAACTTCAAGTGTAGGCGAATTTCAGAGGACTTCTTTGCATAGATATTCTCTAACTTCGCCCATAAACTTACCGCAGTTTTCTCCCTCAAAACATTATACAGAACCTCATCCGTGAGACATAAATGGATGGAGGCTAAAGCATTACTACCAAGGTTTTCTCATTCTTCATCTTTCGTGGTAGATTTCTGCTCCTCAAGAGTCTTAATCTCGCCTTGCTTGGCCAATAGACTAATCATCTTATCCTTCAATAACTCAAAATTATTTTTGCTTGAGTACTTCTCAATATCAAACTTGATGTTTTCCATTATTACTAATTTTGCAGATTCAGATTTGTACCCCAACGATAGCTCTGATACCACTTGTTGAGATTTGTGCCGCGGAATCACACAGATATGGATCTATGATAACAATCCATGAGCACCAAGCAATCGTAAGAGAATACAAAGATTTAATGCGGAAAACCCTTTCGGGAAAAAACCACGACACAAAGTGATAGAAATCTACTATGAAAATAGAAATTACAAAGAGAGTGGACTAATCCAATTCGAACAATCTCGAATCACACCCCTTGCTACACCATTTGATAACCCTATAACCATATAACCCTTTTAGAAACCCTCAGAATACCTTTAGGAAGCCTTATCATACATGAGAATAGCCCTTGGGACTCCTATTTATAAATGAGAAAACCCCACTTATGCACCTCTCTAGAAATCGCCTCATATTTACGTAGTCCGTGCATAAACCATGTATCGTCTGCATAACCCTCGACTAGTCGAGGCTTTCCCTTGACTGGTCGAGCGTCCCGGAAATCCATATACATTGTTGCTGGACTTCGAGTTGAAAGGACCTTCGACTAGTTGAGTCAGTCCCTCGACTGGTCGAGCAACTCGGACCAAACAGATTTAAGACATCTGTTTTGACAACAAATCATTCATACATGGGTCCATGAATGGAAATGAATCTATTCTCACTAAGATGCATTGAAAATAGATTCTAGTGAAGGGTTTGGTTTGGTCCAAGCGAAGGTCCCTCTAGGTTTGACCGACGAAAGTGCAGGTTTTATTTCTTAATCTTGTACGAAGGTGTATAGATAGTATTCTAATCACAATTAGGGTTAGTATATTTATGAGAGACAAGCTTCTAATGAATTCTAGAGAATTTTGTGAAAAAGTTAGGGTTTTTTATTGTAAGTTGTTCTATCTCTTGTAATCTTCTTCCAATTATAGTGCATTGATTGTTACAATTTGTGTTGCAGTTTTTTTCTACAGAGATTTTCTATGTAAAATCTCATGTGTTCTCTATGTTTGCTTAAATTTTCCATTCTTTACTAGTTTGACTGGATTTGAGATTACTTCCGTGCCCAACAACTCATTTGAGTATTGGATTTGCCTTACTTTCCAACACGATTTGGTAAAATTGATGAACATAGTAGATGTCACATGCACAATGCAGTGGGTCCCATGAAGCTTTAGATTACGGAAGCTCCTTGCAACTAGGTTATTGGAAATTCGCATCCCCACGCATAGTTGAAATGACAAATGCCCCTTGCTCAATATACTAGCAAGGCCTATTCAACTAATGTAACTGCCTGGTGGATCCTTACTCTTGCTCGGATGGTAGACTCTCAGGAGTTTCAACACCCGGTCAAAGGTTCGAGTATCCATGGGTGGTGAAATTCCACGAGCGTGAGTGTGTGGGGATGTGTGTGCGTGTAAATAATAATAATAATAAAAAAAAAATGTAACTGCCCGGTATCTAGGCAATGCGATTGGCTGAGGATCCTGGATCTTATACCCAAGTTTTCCCATGCAGGTGTAAATCTCCAAATAAAGGATATTCCTATTGGCATAGAAATAGTGATACCAGCATTAATTATTTTGTATTTGGCATGCGAATGGACTATGCTGGATGGGAATGAAATCAAGATATTGATATCTCCGCACACCTTAACTGAGGCATTATCAACATATCTGAATTCCTAGATCAACATTTATTCCCATTTGAAATGTAAAAAAATAAAATAAAATCCATTGGTTGAGATCCACATTTTAGTTAGTTTAATTCAAGCTAACTCATGTCATGGGTACGGTTTTTAATACATGGCTATCATGCATTTCAAGCTCCAGAGCATCAAATAACTCTATTCTTGGCTTTTTTGGATTGTAAGTTACTCTTCCTAAGTCACTTATGCTTCCAATAGCTTATTTTAATTTCTACTTATTCAATAAATATTCATGTTTAATAAGAACATATTTGAATAATGAGTTACTTGACATAAGCTATTTATTATTTAATTAAGTGATCTTTGTTTTTTACTTATTTAGCATAAATATATATTTAATAAACAATATATTTATTAGCGGAGAAGTAGAATAGTATATTTGATTTCTAACCTTACATAAGTATGTATCTTTTCATTTTGTATGGTCCACCTTTAATATCCACCCTCTATCATACAGTGCCAACTGTTGATGACGACTGTTCATTGTTTTGGGCCAATCTTGGTATTGTTAAGATTTTTTAATATCTTGAAAATTTTAAAAATATATTTTTTGACACGATGTTATCAGGATATTAACTTGAAAAATAGTGAAAATATTAAGGAATTTGTTAAATAAATGGATTTAAAATTTATATTTATATAATGATTTATAAAAAATGTTTTTATTTCGGGCAGATTTTTTCAATAATATACTGGGAAAACTTCAAAGTTTGACAATCTCTCGAGAAATTTCTTGGAAAAGAAATTGACGAGAGGCAGATTTGTCCCTATGTCCCCGGGTACTGGGCGCGGCTTCGGTGTATCAGGTTAGATGGATCTTTGGATCACCAAGCTCGGTTGATCCTTGACGGTGGGCCTTGTGACTTAAATCTATGCCGTCCATCCGTTTTAACAGATCATTTTAGGGTATCATCCCAAAAATTAAGCAGATCCAAATCAAAGTTGGACCACAACGCAGGAAAAAGTGGTGATTGACCATTAAAAGCTTACTGTGGGCCACCGAAGTTTTATATCAGGGTTATATTTATGCGGTTCCTTCATCCAGGTTTTAGTGACGTTATCAACAGGTTGAATGGAAAATAAATATTCCAGTGGCCCCAAGGCATTTTAATGGTTGTTTCTTCTGGTGTGGTCCACCTAAGATTTGGATTGCTTAATTTCTGGGAACATTTCCTAAAATGATCTGTTAAAACGGATGGACAGCATGGATGTAAGGCACATACATCCCTGTGGGCCCAGGGATCCACGGACCTTGGTGGATCCGGGGATCCACCGACCTGGGTGGATCCGGGGATCCATGAAAGCCTATCCGCCAACACCTCATCCACCCACCAAGCTACAGGGGTGGAACTTTCATGAGATCCAACCCGTCCATCAGGCACGATACCTCCTTTTAAAATCGGATTCCAAAGATCCTGACCATCCAGAACTTAGGTAGGCCACAGAATCTAAGGAAAAGTTGGGATGGAAAGCCCACAATTCAGGATCAACACCGAGGACGTGGATTCCCTGCCTAAGCATTTCCCACCGTGATATTCGTGAGAAATCCACCCCGTTTATCTGTTTTTTCGGATCATGTTAGGACATGTCCCAAGAAATCAGGCAGATCTAAAATCCAAGTGGGCCCTACGACAAGAAAAAGTGTGCAGGGAAATTCCTACCGTTGAAACCGTACTGAGGTCCGCCATGATATTTATATACCATCCATACCGTTCATAAGGTCATCCATGATGGGATGAACTGAAAACATAAAAACGTTAGCCTTATTAAAAAATTCTTTGGCCTTGCAAATGTTTCAACGGTGCACGTTCAATCCTCAGCGTTTCTTGTCATGCGGTCCACGTGAGTTTGGGATCTTCCTCATTTTTGGGCCTCATGTTTTAAAATGATTTGAAAAATCGGATGGACGGGGTGGATTTCTCAAAAACACTACGGTGGGCCCCACCTAGCTTCCCATCTCAGGAAGCTCATGAGAAAGGCTTTCGCAGGCGAGCCGCGTCACACTGGATCGGGACGACGGGGTGAAGCCCCGCGAGTCGGGACAGCGGTAGGACGAACTCTATTTTACCAAAATTGCCCTTCTCATGGTCTGTATTGGTAAATTGTAAGACTGTCCATCCGATCTTCTTCTGTTCTGCGGGATCCCACCCCGAACGAACGAGGACATATCGGTAATTCGGCAATCGCGGTTTGAGAAGCACGGCATTCTCTCTTCTCCAGCAACTGCAAGGCTAACGAAAAACCGAAAGGTATAAACCCTACTCTCTCTCTCTCACACAAGAAATACCCATCGTACATCTCTCACGCTGCTACTGTTCTTCGTCTCTCTCTCTCTCTCTCTCACTCTCATTATCGTCATCATCTTTCTCCACAGGACCATGTACTCTTGAAAACCCTAAAAAAAAGAAGAACAGAAATGGGTCGGCCCGAGCCCTGCGTCTTGTTTTCTCAATCTTTTATTCATCCCCACCTCGACGAATACGTTGACGAAGTAAGCCATCTCTCTCTTTATCTCTATGCAGACACGCACACACACTCAGGCGATTCTGTTGGAAGTTGCAATTTGTTATTTCTCCTTCTTCTTTTTTCTTTTGGGTTTGAATCTGGATATCTGTAATGCAATGGTTTGGTTTTTTAGTTTCTATATATTGTTAAGATTGCGTTTGAATGGACTCTTGAATCGAATCACTGTAACTGATAGTTTAGTGAAGTGGAAATAGGTCACCATGCCCCCCCTCTCCGGTACTCCCACTTCACCTTCCGCGCCACTCTGCCGCACCACCACATTTTTGTTATCAGAAAATACTAGAAAATTTCTGGAAAGATTTTAGATATAATCTGTTTTTTAATGAAAAACTTTCACCCATCACAATTGTTGCTCATTGATGTCAAGATGACAGTCTGCTGGCATTGTATGTTTTGAAAGATTTGAAGATCCAAAAGATTCCAGAAAACATCAGAGCCCTTCGGTCCCTTTATATTTCAATACAGTTCGATTGTGACTTTTTTCATCTTCATTTTTGTGGATCTTGGAGCTTTGTGATCTTCCTTTTTGTTTTATTAACATTTGTGGAAGATTCATGGGTTGCATCTACACAACTCTCTTAAAGCCTGCTAGGGAATTGAGGTTTCAATTGTGGTCAACT
This sequence comes from Magnolia officinalis, assembly GCA_021015155.1. Taxonomy (NCBI): domain Eukaryota; kingdom Viridiplantae; phylum Streptophyta; class Magnoliopsida; order Magnoliales; family Magnoliaceae; genus Magnolia; species Magnolia officinalis. The sequence continues at coordinate 16,632,731 of JAJHSJ010000004.1, read as the reverse complement.
TGGCTACTGTAGCAAAAATCTCCTGGTAATTGACCCCAAACTCTAGAGAATACCCCTTGTTCCCCAATCAAGCTTTGTACCGATCAATGGATCCATTTGAAATTTCAAGGAGAAAACTCCAAGAGGATCTCAAAATTGTTGGTTGATATTGAAACAGGGGTAATCTCTCAAAAAATATTGAAACAGGGGTGTGCTTGTATGTCTTGCTCGTAAGACATGAAACCCCCACTTCGTGTAGGGCCCATTTGGATTGAAGATTACCAGAATAATATAATGGAAAAGTGCCATCTGTAAGATTTTAATGCTGTGAAACCAACCAAAGGAATCGCTGGTCAAAAGTACATGTTTTCAAGAGATAGGTAAACAATAATCATTACACTTTTCAATTGCATTACCATGGAAATCTTAAATCCAAATAGGCTCATCATTGTATTTTATTTTTATGATTTCACAATAAATTATTGGAAAAGTGCTATCATTATGATTTTATTACCGATAAACTAACATGGTAATTGTCAGTCAAATGCAGATGTTTTCATGAGATAGGTAAAGAAATTTGTAATCATTGCACTTTTCCATTACATTACTGTGGTTATCTTCAATCCAAATTACTGTGGTTATCTTCAATCCAAACAGGCCCTTAGTGAAAAATTGAATAGAATTTGTCAAGATCTTGAAAATCAAGATTTATCAAATGGCACCTCTCTTCAAGCCTTGACCTTGTATCTACCCTTGTTGATTTGAAGTACGGTGTTATGACAATGTTAGAGATTTTGATAGACAAGATGAGGGAGGGCCTAAGCACAACTAGATTTATCGAGGGTTGCTTAAGCTTTAAAATTTGTCGAACTAAAATAGAGTATATGGAATTCAATTTTAGTAGCAACAAGAGTGGAAATGAGGAATTATTTAAGATTGCTGACCAAGAAGTTTCCAAAAATGAGCACTTTTGATATCTTGAGTTGATAATTCATGAGAGTGGAGACATTGAGAAAGATGTTGCCCATAGAATTCAAGCAGGGTGGAAGAAATGGAGATGTGCCTCTGGAGTTTCATGTGAGCGTTCTGTCACTCAAACTGAAAGGGTAATTTTATAGGATAGCTATAAGACAAGCCATGCTTTATGGGATAGAATGTTGGGCGGTTAAGGAACATATTCTTAAGATGAGTGTAGCTGAAATGGGATGTTGAGAATTTGAGATGTGGATGAGTGGCAAGGCAATGATATATTTAGAAAAGTATTCGAGGGAACTTGGGAGCCGCTCCAATAGCTAATAAGTTGGATGGTTTGGTCATGTGCAACGAGACCAAGAACTGTTCCGGTTAGGAGTGAGTTTGTACAAGTTGAAGGCTCTAATGTATGGAGGAGTGATCGCATAATCAAAAGAGAAAAGGTTAGGAGTGACTTGGATGATTTGACAAATGACCTGATGGTGGAGACCAAGACATCTTGATTCATCAGTGGTTCACTAAAACACACAATAACCCATAAGAAAAATGTTTCCATGCACAACTGTATCATCGCTAAAGGAAGAACATAATCGTAAAGGTCACTAATAACCAAATTCCATTCATCATAAAAGCTCACTCATGGCCAAGTTCAAATCAACAAAAAATTGGATTTCAAGGGCATACACAACCAGCGGTTGGTGTATGGTTCATCCATAGTGGGGCCATCAAGTCAATGGCTGGGAGCACAGAATCAAGGGCCCCGCCTGTAGGGTCTCAAGGCAGGATCCACATGTAGGGACACAAGACACAAGGACGCTATAAATATCCTTGGACTGAGGATCATATTATTCCTATAGGAATGCTGACATGGTAACAGTACCACCATTAATAGTGGTGGTAACTGGTTCTTACGGGGCCCATGTGATGTGTACATCAGATCCTCCCCAATCCCCATTCATTGGGATAATCCGTCAATGTTAGGTGCCATGGGTTAAAAATCAGCCCGTATGGAAATTCAGGTGGGCCAGATCACAAGAATGATTAGGAGGGGATGCCCAGCCAGTAAAACCTCCCCAGAGGGGTCTAGCGTTTGTGTATATAACACCCAAGCCATTTGTCAGACAGCCCACTAGGATGAAGGGAATAAGGCTGTTCCAAAATTCAGGTGGGCCGCATTATGTGAATTTAGAGGTTTTAGGCATGATTTGATGTTGTTCGCTGTGGTATGGCCAACTAAAGTCTTCTATTAGCCTGAATATTGGGTTATATGATGACCATGATGGGGCTAACATGATGGACGTACTAGATCAGATGCATATACCATGTTGTCCCCATGATAACCTGTTACGTCAAAAGTTGTGCTGTGCTGGTACTGGTATGATGTAGGACAAGTAACCACTTGCTCTAAACGCTCGAACTGTTAGAGTATGGCGAATTAATCTCTTTATCTTATAGCCCAGGCCCCACATCTCATGGGTTTAGGACCTCGGCCGAACCCCCTTCGTGGGCCCCAAATCACATGGGCCGCCCACCCCGAGTGTGTCCTTGCATCCCATGGGCTACCCCACTCGAGCCTAGTGTAAAATGCGCATTAATCACTCCTGGTGAGGAGTCTCGAACACGAGACCTCCTCCGTGGGCCGCACCCACCCCGAGTGTGCCCGTGCATCCCACAAGCGACCCCATTCGAGCCTAGTATGAAAATGCTCCTGCATTAATCACCCCCGGTGAGGAGTCTCGAACCTGAGACCTCCCGCTTTGATACCAATTTGATGTAGGACAAGTAACCACTTGCTCTAAAAGCTCGAGCTGTTAGAGTATGGCGAATTAATCCCTTTATCTTATAGCCCAGGCCCCACATCTCATGGGTTTAGGACCTCGGCCGAACCCCCTTCGTAGGCCCCAAATCACATTGGCCGCCCACCCCGAGTGTGTCCCTGCATCCCATGGGCTACCCACTCGAGCCCGGTGTGAAATGCGCATTAATCACCCCTGGTGAGGAGTCTCGAACACGAGACCTCCTTTGTGGGCCGCACCCACCCCGAGTGTGCCCTTGCATCCCACAAGCGACCCCATTCGAGCCCCGTGTGAAAATGCTCCTGCATTATGGTAGCATGTGAGCGCACCTCCTTGATATGTATACATGCATTCTTGTAAGTATTAGTGAATGATTCATAAGTAATCACATTATTTTATTATGGTAGAATTGGCTCATGAAATGCATGTGGAGAGAGGAAGTGGAAGTGAAGTGGTTTGCAGGTTGTGGAAGAGGGAAGAATTGGTTGAGAAAAGTAAGTTTCTTTTGGGAGGTTTAGGTTTTGTTGGGACAGACATAGAATTTGGGGTCATGTTTGAATGATCCAAGTAGTTTGAGGGAGGGAGGGAGTTTGAATGGCCCTTCTTTATATTGAATGGTTTAGTTATTTTGAGTTACTAAATACAGGTTTTTTTGCCCTAATTCTCGTTATATATAGTAAAGAGTGTAGTTATGTTCAGTATCATCAATATTTGTACAGTATGTTCCCAATTTGTTCATCTTTATTGTTTATTAGTTTTTCTTTTCATGATCGGGACATTTTTTTCTTGGAATTGTTTACTTCCAACAGATTACCTTGTTGATGAAGGAGCAGAAAGCAATTCTACCTCAGATTTGCTATTGGAACGCAGTCGTGAGCAGAGCCTAATTGATCTTATGATTCCTTCTCTAGTACTACTAATTACCCTCCTGCTGAAGTTACAGGTACATGGTGTCAAATTTTCATGCCAAATTTAGCTCATCAGGATTCTACGTGGTTATAAATGGCCTTCTGTACTGTTATTTATCTTTTTTCCTTTCCTGTTTTGATCTGCAAGCCAAAACTTTCTACAATAAAAAAGAAATAGGTAGCTAATTGTGTTCTTGGTGCATAGTTCCTGCATTGATTCACTCTGACTAACAAAATCATTCACTTGGAAGAATAAATTAGCTTCTAAGGTAATGTGCACCATCTTGAATCCAAAGTGGTTGTGGATGTCAAAATCAGCAAACTTGTGGACCATGGTAAAGGGCCCTCACCTCTGTTCGTCAATTTTCGCCTATCTGACTACATGGTTTCCCTCTCAATTGGTATTTTAAGCTATCACATGTGACCAGCATCTTAGCTTCTGCTCATCTTAAGGAATTGGCCCTTAACAGCATAAGGTTTTGAATATCTGTTATGTTTTGGCCGTATCTCTCTCTCTCTCTCTCTCTCCTCTCTCTCCCTCTCTCTCTCTCCCCTAAAAAAAGAGAAAAAAATGGGTCGTATTAGTGCCAATACAAGGCCTTTACGGCCTACATGGGCAGATATGGCCATAAAGGCCTCATTTTGAAAATTTTAGTTGAAAATTTCTCTCGTTTTCCCACCTTCTTCATTTCATGCGTATTTAAATAACAGTTATGTATTGGCTTATACATGAAGGAAATGGTCACCCCCTGTTACTTGATATAGGGATGACTTGATCCAATACGGAAAAAAATGGGCTATATCCGCCGATACGGGCCAATACTCGGCACCGTTATGGGGATGATACGGCCATTACAGGCTGATGTCATGTACCCACAAAAGGGCCACTTCAAACATTTTTATTTTCTGTTTTTATTTTTTCTCATTTTCCGCTTCTTTCTTCATTTCAACCATAAAGCTAAGAAACCAATTTTAAAACTAGATCTGTGCCTATTTTAAGGATCAAAAACACAAAATTTGAGTCGGATTTGATGGATCGAAGCAAAGTGGACTATTTTGGGAAATATCTGAAGGGGTAAGCCATCACTTTTTGCATTTTTCTACCTTTTTTTTTTTCCTCTCTATTTGTATATAATAGCCACCTCTTCCCCCAAATCAAGCAAATTTGTGTTCGATTCTATGAATCGAAGCAAAGTGGACCATTTTGGGAAATATCCGAAGAAGGGGCAAGCCATCACTTTTTGCATTTTTCTACCTTTTTAGTGGTATTTGTATCTATAGGACCTAATCCACCTAATCATGCTTGATTTGTGTTTGATTAGGGCCAATTATCGTGACTTTCATCAGGTCAAAGAATGTCCCATTAAACCGTTAAATGCATGTCCAAAACCTGGAAAGAATATATTTGGGATCCTCACATTTTGTTTTTGGAACTTAACAGGTATTTTTTGAGATTTCCGACATTTTTTTTTTTTGCTGTTGCTGGGCTGCTTGCCATCAGCCAGATATGCTGGCTGATATTGGTATGCAATACCTTGCTTCATTTCAACCATTTCAATCTAGGCCCAATTCAAGGCTCAAAACATAAGATTTGAGTGGGATTCAACAAATTGAACTGGAATGAACCATTTTGGGAAATATCAGAAGGGGTAAACCATCACTTTTTTTTTTTTCAGTCTTCTTGTTGTTGTATTCATGTGTATTGGGGGCTAAATTATGCTCAATTTTTGTTCGATTAGGACCGATTTGGTTTGCTTTCACTAGTTCATGCTGACAGACAACATTCCGTTTAAAGAGTTCTGATACACCATTGGGTATGTATTAAAAACAAAAAAATGATGCATGGTGATGTTTGACATTTTTTCCTAGTACCAAATATTTTTTTCAAGATTGTTTTTTGTGCTAAAAAAAAACCCACTGATACAGGCCTGTGTTGTCTGATACGCTCCATTTCATACCTCTTTGGGCCTGGCCTATATGCCCACCATTATGCAAAACCTTGGGTGTGGTGCATGGTGGCAACCGCAAGCTCCTTATATTGGAGGGCAATATCAGGTTTGTAACTGATCTCTCCCTCTCTCTCAAAGAAAAAATAAAATTGGGGGGGGGGGTGTTCAACTTCAGACAAACCAGTTAAGCCCTCGCTAAACAGAGGGAGGTCTACACAAGAATAGAGAGGTAAAACAGAGGAACTTTGTCTACAATTTCCATTGCTGCTTATAAAAATACTTTGCATGGTCTTTTTTGTGCCCTGGTTAAGAGTGAAAAGAGAAATAATCCAATCTTTGATGGATTTAGAGGATGAGCAGAACTTGGTGGAAAGAATGAAGAACTGCTTGTTGAAATGGGTTCTCCCTTCATGTTAGTTCCTCAGGATCTTGGCCTTTGATGTTTTGAATGACTTGTTCGCAGTGGTCATGAGTGAACTTGAAGAAGTAGAAACCATTGCGCAAAGCTCTGCACCTCTTGCTGGTCATTACAAATTGAACTTTGACGGCTCTTCCTTGTTCAACACAGGCCTAGTAGAATCGTAGGGGTTTTGAGGGATAGAAGGGGATGTTAGTAGAAAGAGATTTAATGAGGATAATGTGGAGAGGAGATGAGAATGTTGAGAGAGGAGAAGAAGAAGAAGGAGAGTTTGGGAGAAAATAGTGTGTTGAGCTTGCTTGCCCTAACACAGTGTTTTATTATGATAAAGCATATAGTACACTGCAGGAGAAAGGAGAGGTGTGCATATGCACTTACATTAAAAGAGCCCACTAACCACACACAATACACAATACAATACACTAGTATTCTCTATACTCCCCCTCAAGTTGGAGCATAGATGTTGGTCATGCCCAACTTGTCACGAACACGATGAAGAGCATCTCGACTCAAGGACTTTATAAGAACATCAGCAAGTTGATCCCCAGATCAAACAAAAGGAGTGACGATTTCCTTGGAAGCGACTTTCTCCCGAATGAAGTGACAATCGACCTCAATATGCTTGGTTCGCTCGTGGAAAACTGGGTTACGAGCAATATGAATGGCCGCTTGATTGTCACAGTGAAGAGGAATAGGATCCGAAGGAGGATAGCCAAGTTCTTCAAGAAGATTGCGAAGCCACACGAGTTCACACGTCGCATGAGCCATAACACAATATTCTGCTTCAGCCGAGGACCGGGCAACAACCGGATGCTTTTTCCTCTTCCAGGTTATAAGATTGCCACCTAGGAAGGTACAGAAGCCGGATGTAGAGCGGCGATCAAAAGTACTACCTGCACAGTCAGCATCGGAATAGTCAGAAAGATGAAGATGACCATGCAACTGAAAGCGGAGGCCAAGACCCGGGGCTGATTTTAAATACCGCAGTATACAGTAGACAGCCGTGAGATGAGAAGTCGGGGAGCTTGCATGAATTGGCTAACAACCCCCACCGCAAATGAGAGATCTGGTCGAGTAATAGTCAGGTAAATAAGCCGACCTACAAATCGTCGATATATCTCAGGATCAGTAAGGAGAGCACCATTATCTGGTCAAAGCTTCTGTGAAGTATCCATGGGAGTGGTAGCAGGCTTGCACCCTAACATTCTGGTCTCCATGAGAAGATCAAGCGCATATTTTCGTTGTGACAAGACCAATTTGGATGATGAGCGAGCAACTTCAATTCTGAGGAAGTAGCGAAGAGGACCAAGATCCTTGATCTCAAACTTGGTCTTCAAAAAATCTTTGACCTCCCTCATTCCAGCAAAATCACTACCAGACAAAACTATATTATCCACATAGATAATGAGAACCATGATGCCCGTCGATCGACGACATATAAAGAGAGAATGATCGGCATGACTACGAACAAAGCCAAACTCCAAGAGAGCCTGACTAAATTTTTTGAACCATGCACGTGGAGATTGCTTGAGCCATAAAGAGCCTTCTTCAACTGACATACAAGTGCAGGGTTGTAAGAAGCAACGAACCCAGGAGGTTGATGCATGTAAACTTCCTCTGTAAGATCCCCATGGAGAAATGCATTCTTAACATCAAGCTGAAACAAGGGCCATGATAAATTAACGGCCAAGGAGAGCACAACGCGAATGGAATTAAGCTTAGCCACCGGAGAAAATGTCTCGAAGTAATCCACACCATGAGTCTGTGTGTAACCTTTAGCAATAAGACGGGCTTTATAGCGATCAATTGAGCCATCTGGAAGAAACTTGATTGTATAAACCCATCGGCATCCAACAGGTTTATGGCCTACAGGAAGTGGCACAAGATCCCAAGTATATTTCTTCTCAAGGGCAGACATTTCTTCCATCATCGCCTTTGTCCAATCAGGACTCTAAAGAGCATGTGAGAGACATCTAGGAATAGTCTGTGATGACAGGGAAGCTGCAAACGACTGAAGAGACGGTGAAAGATGATCATATGAAACGAAATTACTAATGGGGTGTTGAGTACAAGATTGTGACCCTTTGCGCAAGGCAATGGGAAGATCTAAACTCGAGTTAGGAGAGTCACCTGAACCAACATCCAAAGTGAGCGGAAGGGTGGATGGCTGAGCTTGTGAAGATTTATCTCGACAATGATACACCCGCAGAGGCTTAGGTTCACCCATATCACCAATAGGATGCTGAATAGAGGGGAGGAGTAGTTTTTCCATGATCAGGAGTGGAAAGAGGATAAGAGTCATACTCCCCCTGACTCGCAAGAGAATCACAAAGGGAACGGCCTGGAGAGGAGAAAAAGGAAAGATCCTCAAAGAAGGTGACATCGGCAGAGACATATTTCTTGCGAGTTAATGGGTCAACATTTATATCCTTTCTGACTCCGAGTATACCCTAGAAAGACACATTTAACCGCCCTGGGGCTAAGTTTATCATTACTCCCATCCAAAATTTGAACAAAGCATGTACAACTAAAAACTTTAGGTGGTAGAGAAAATGGATTATCATGAGGATACAATATAGTAAATGAAGATTTGTAAGACAGAATACGTGAGGGTATACGATTAATAAGAAAAGTAGCAGTTAAAAGAGCATCACCCCAAAAATGTTTGGGTAGGTGCATACCAAGCAGAAGGGTGCGAGCAACTTCAAGAAGATGACGATTCTTTCGTTCTGCAATACCATTTTGTTGAGGAGTGCGAGCACATGACGTCCTAAACAAAATACCACGTTCCTGCAAGAAGGATAGAAAGGCAGTAGACATGTATTCTCCCCCATTATCAGAATGGAGAAATTTGATGGAACAGTGAAATTGAGTGCACACTTCATGATAAAACACTTTAAACGCATCAAACACTTCACTTTTAGATTTCAAAAGGTAAATCCAAGTCATGCGGGAATAATCATCAATAAAGGTAACAAAATATTTAAATCCAAAAGTCGATGTAACTGGGGCTGGTCCCCAGACATCCGAGTGAACCAGAAGAAAAGGTTGAGATTTCCTCCCAAAAGAGCTAGGAGGAAACGTAGCACGATGATGTTTAGACAATTCACAGATATCACAGCATAATGGTTTAGTGACAGATAAAGAGGGAAACAAAAGTCTCAATCTAGCAATGGATGGGTGGCCTAAGCGGCAATGCCACCGAGTCATGGATTCTCGATCTAGAGAGAGAGTACTAGAAGCGGCAACAGGTCTATCATCGAGAAGATAAACGCCTTCTCGCTCATGCCCCCCACCAATCACTCTCTTCGTCTGTAGGTCCTGAAACAAACAATAAGAAGGAAAAAAGATGATGGAACAATTGAGGGATTTAGTAAGAGAGCTGACAGACAATAAGTTTAATGGAAAACGAGGCACATGCAATGCGGGAGGACAAAGACAACAAAGAAGAGAGAGGGATGGAACCAATCCCAAAGATGGGAGATTGAGTTCCATTGGCGACTATGACATACTGAGTGGGAGAAGAAGAAGAATAAGAAGAAAAGAATTGCAACTTACCAGTCATATGGGAGGAAGCTCCAGAGTCGATGACCCAGGAGGTAGGAGAGGATGACGCAAGAAGGGCAGTACCTGACTAGGCCGAAGCTGCGTGAGAAGGCTCAGGAATATCCCGAATGTGAAGCCGCATAAGGGCATCATATGCTGCCTGAGAAATGATAAGAGACTCCCTTGAAGTAGCCTGCTTAGCTGTCGGGATGGAAGATTGTGTCTCAGAAGCAACAGAAGTAGCGGCATACGTAGGACGACCATGTAGTTGCCAGCAATAATCAATCGTGTGATTAGTTCCACCGCAATGTGAACAAATGCGGGAACCATCATGACCGCGTCCACGTCCACCACGACCACGAAGATTACGGCTACCACGACTGCGATCTCCCTCACGGCCTCTACCACGACCAGTAAAACCAGAAATGCCCCCTGAGCTCAAGGATGGTACCCGAAGACCAAGGGATGACTGATCACCAGCAAGATGTGCCGAACGCTCGGGTGGCAGAAATGAATGAGAAGGAAGAGTAGAAGCCATAGCACGCTGACACATGGCATAGACTGTCGTCAATGGGGGAAGAGATCCTGTATAACAACCTGATCGCAAACGTGAACATAATCAGAACTCAACCCAGCGAGGAACTGCATGATACGAGTATCATGGTCATGATCCGCTTTACATTTGGAAGGAAGAGGCTGATACATATCCAACTCATCCCACATACCCCGAAGCGTTGAATAGTAGTCTTTTAAGAATCTAGAGTTTTGTTGAAACCGACCAATTTCTTGAATAAACTGGAATACCCGTGAAAAATTCTGAGATTCCGAGAACATATCATGAAGCGAATCCCAGATGCCTTTAGCCGAGGATAAAAACATCACTGAGTGGCTAATCGAGGAATCCATGCTATTCAACAACTATGCAATAACTTGATAATTCTCCTTTGTCCAAGACTTGTAGGTAGCATCTGTAGAGTTTGGGGGATCATCCAAAATATACGATAACTTGTCACAGGCTCCTAAAAATACTTTTACAGATTGTGCCCATTGAAGATAGTTGTCACCAGTCAACTTAATGGAGGTAATCTGTAAGGGGATGGACTCAAGAGACCCTATGCCAAGAGATGAGGGTCCTTTGTCAGCCATAGTAGAGTCTAAGAGAAATAAACCTACGCCAAGAGACCCCCTATGCCAAGAAAGACTGATTCAAACAAGTCTATCTTACTCAATCCTTCAAGATAACAAGAGATAGACCTCAAACAAATATCAATCATCCAAAAAACCATGAAACGCAGTTAGAAAGGGCCTGACCGAGTGAAAAATGGCCCAGCCGCACGTCCGTTTGAGGTTCAAAACCTCTCAAACAGTGATCTTAAGTAAAAATTCCACCATGAGTAGCTTGGGAGGAAGATTTCGGTCCATCTTTAGCAAAGAAACCAAAGAAAAGCTTACCGATTTGAGGTAGATCGAAGAAAAACGAAATCTGGGACCGATTTTCGAATTTCTCTATTTCGCCCAAAAACTCATGAAATGAGGTCCAATAAATTCTGAAAAAATCATGACAAATCTTCTAAAATCGAGATCTATCAAACCCCTAAACTTTCAGCTCAAACGGAGTCCATACGTCCATACAACGCTGACGTCAGTCGTACGGCTGCTGACATCAGCAAGGTGACGTGTCGCCTCTCAACCTGGTGGATGCGGAATGCCTGGATCTTTGCTCTGATACCAAGTAGAAAGAGATTTAATGAGGATAATGTGGAAAGGAGATGAGAATGTTGAGAGAGGAGAAGAAGAAGAAGGAGAGTTTGGGAGAAAATAGTGTGTTGAGCTTGCTTGCCCTAACACAGTGTTTTATTATGATAAAGCATATAGTACACTGCAGGAGAAAGGAGAGGTGTGCAGATGCACTTACATTAAAAAAGCCCACTAACCACACACAATACACAATACAATACACTAGCATTCTCTATAATGTCCTTATGGTGTTTATGGGCCACCTAGTGATGGTATTGCATATTTCATAGAAGCTAAATCCTTTTGTGTCTTTGAGAATTTTTAGCTCTAAATTTATGTCCTTTGATTGTTGAAGGTGACTGTAGAAACCATTACCTGGCAGTCTCCACCTCCTGCTGTCTGTCAGAAATCAAACTTGGATGGCTTAATCTTTCACAACGTGGGTCCTAGTGGAATGGTAGGGGTCTTGAGGGATGATAAAGGGCTGGCCCATATGAAGTTCTTGAGCCCGCTTAATGATGGCATTGCCCATGTTGCAGAAGCTAAAGCCCTCAAGGCTTTGAGGACGTTTTTTGCTCTAAATTCTCGCGTCTGATGATCATTGAAGGTGACTTGAAAAATGTTACGGTGTGGGTGTCTAATGACAGCCAAGTAACTGTGTGAGTTTCTAATGAATTAGGTTAGTCTTGAGAAAAAAAAAGGAGTATCTTGTATTCATAATGCACAATCTTACAAATGAAGTTAACATATTTATGTTGTCATATGTATGCTCCTGCGCTTACTATGCTAATTCTTTCATTGCTTAAATCACACAAATAAGAAAATATCTAGTCTTGATTAGACTAATATAGAGTATATCAACAATTTTGATACTCTCTGGTCATTCCAGATTTTTCCTGTGAAAGATTTCTTAGAAACTACCTTTATTCAGATGAATTATTGGTGCAATAAACTATGATGGGTTATTAACATTGTGTTATCTTAGCTAACATGTTTGCCATGACTGCTAATGTAAAATGTATGATGGCATTGGTATCTATTATATAAGGTCGTACCAATGTTTTTTCACATCCATTCACACACACACACACACACACACAATGAATATTCCTTCAAATCTGAGGATAATTGTATTTATAGGATATGTTATCTAAGGAAGCAGCAGCACGGAATACGCACAGAAGCACATCCTTGTGTTTGCATTGCATCGAGAAGTAAGGTGATTCAAAGTCACTAATTAGTGTTTCTATCATTTAGAGGAGATCTTGTTGTTTACATGTAACACTTATTATTATGACTGCAGTCCCAAATTAGCAGCACGGGCAGCAGACTCATCATCTCCATATCCTTGTTCTGCGCTTGGTTTGGGAGCTGTCTGCCGTCTTATTGTGTCTGCACTTGCTTGTTGGCCAGTATTTAGTTGGACTCCTGGTCTATTTCATTGCTTACTTGAAAGCGTGCAAGTGACTTCATCATTAGCCTTGGGTCCAAAGGAAGCATGCAGTTTGCTCTGTCTTCTGGTAAGTATTTCTCTGCTCTCTATAAATTCTTCAAGGGGCTGTTTGGATTTGTGGAAAGCGTGGGAATGGAAATAGGGTTTTGGGGAAACCTTGTTTCCCATGTTTGTGATAGTTGAAACAATAGGTAAGTGTGTTTCCAACACAATTTTCCTCCAAAGTCTCCAATTTATTGTCACCTTCCACCTTTAGAAAGCATTTTTTCCTTTCCTATCCTTTCCCATTATTTCTCATCACTTGCTATACAACATTTATAGAGTAAGCTTTTTATTTTGCTATTATGTGGGGTCCACTATCACTTGTTTATGAAATCTACTCGGTCCATCATGTGAACCCCCTCATCTTAGTTGGATCATCTTATGAATGGTTTGGATAATTTATATAGAATGCTATGGCCCCCACACACATTTTGGTAGATTTTAATGGCAGGCATCCACAACCCAACCGTTTGTTGCAATATGCCCACTTATGTTTTGGAGTGGTCGGATTTTTTGGGATAGTGGGTGAACTTGAAGGGCCACACGTTATGGATGGAGTGGTTGTATTGTAGGCCCTCCAAATTCACATGGTGGCCCACATGATGGGGCCCACCCAAAAACCATCCAAACACCTCCAAATTCAAATGGTGGCCCACATAATGGGGCCCACCCAAGAAAACCATACAAACACCTCCAAATTCACATGGTCGCCCATATGATGGAGCTCATGTAATGTACGGCTTGCTGCATATGCAGGCCTGTCTGCGGCCATGCCCAACACTAGTACAATAAGCTTATTCTACAATGACTTGTAGAGGAACTACCCTCTTTAACTTTCCATAAAAAGATAAAAGAAGAAGAAAAACTATAGAATCCTCTCATCAGCATATATGGGTATAATAATGTTCCATTGATCTATTTTGCATATGGCCCTTCCACACGTGGGCCATGCAAATGGCTTTCAATCCAAACCCATTTTGCCCACTAGGAAAATTTTCTCAGAAAAGTTTTGTTTTCCCAAACATCTGATTTGAAATTAGGACCAAATTTTTTGAGGAAATGTTAGTGATAAACAAACATGAGAAACAGTATCTAGTTTCTCGTGCTTTCCTGGAAACAAAGTTTCTCGTGAAATGGTATTTCCTTTCTCATGCTTTTTACAAATCCAGACAGCCCCTAAAGTTCAAGCCCTATGCATGCTGGAGCTTGCAATCGTAGATCTTGACTTGACTCATTATGGTCAGGTCAGGTCAACTCCAGAGACTTGGTTTGACTGGACTCCATATTTAATAACCAAATTACAAATAAGATTTTACTAAGAATAGGTACTTGCAAGTATGAGTATAAAAATAGGCAAGCAATATCAATAAAATATTGCTTGGTCTACTGGAAGATACCGTTGCCCGTATTGCTTGGGTTGTCAGTTCGATTCCCACCAACTATCTAATATATTATTATTTATAAATGCATCAACTTGGCGAGTGACACAGTTTGAAGTATGCCTAGTTGTGTCAAGTTGCCTGAATAGGGAAGACAACTCAATGAGTCATGCCGAGTCTGAACCGAGTCGAGCTGGCCAGCGAGTTTCATAGTGACTTGGCTTGATTTATGGCTGAGTTGAGTTGCTGAGTTTTAGAGCTATGTTTGCAATAATGAAAGCCTTTTACGCAAGCAGTCAGTGTCTGTTATTTCTATCTTGCGTAGTCATGGAATAGGATGCTAACTTACGGTATTGTGCTTGTTCAAATCTTCTCTTTTTGCGAACCTTTTTTCCCTTTCATTTCTGAAGTGAACTTTCTTGCGTCGAGAATAATAGAGGGTTATTCACAGCTGTTGCTGTAATCTCAACTAGCTTTAATTCAATGATGACTAATTATTATGATTTATTTCAATCACTAGGGTGATCTATTCCCAGAAGAAGGTATATGGCTTTGGAAGAATGGGATGCCATCATTGAGTGACCTAAGATCGTTGAGTATTGCAACGTTGTTAGGGCATGAAAGGGAGAGGGACGTTGACTGGTACTTACAACCTGGACACCTTTCAGTGCTGCTCAGCCGGTTGACACCATTACTTGATAAGATTGCACAAATTGTCCTGCATTTTGCTTTTACAGTATGTACTATTTCCTGTTGTCTTTATGTTATTGTTTTTCCACTGACAAGGAGAAGATCTAGCAATGCTGCTCTTTTGTATGGATCTGGTTGCTTTGTGCACTAGCCTATGTCAATTAACACAATTGTGACTTATACAGGCTTTGGTTGTCATACAAGACTTGCTGCGAGTTTTTATAATTCGCATTGCATGCCAAAAGGTTGACAGTGCTCTTGTTCTGCTTCGACCAATAATTTCATGGATTGATGACCATGTTTCCAAGTCTTCTGTTTCTGATAAAGATATTTTCAAGGTGATTTATGCTGCCTCTTTTTTTATTTTTTTTCCCCCCCTTTTCTAATCATGCTGGGACATTTAATGTCAGTTGTTTTCTCCTTCCAGGTGCTTAGATTGCTTGATTTTGTTGCGAGTTTGTCAGAGCATCCACGTGGCAAGGTTGTTGATCTGTACTTGTGTATCATTTTCATTTGAAGACATTGGTTCCCTTACTATAGCATGCTTGTTCACCAGGCACTGCTGTTGAAGGAGGGTGCTGTTGGGATATTCATAAAAGCACTGCAGAGGTGTATTGATGCATTTGATTCAGATGGGAAACTGATTCCAGAAAGCAGAATTCCAGCGAAAAGTGATGTCAGCTTTCTTAGTTGGTGTTTCCCTGTATTCAAGTCCTTGGCATTGATTTGTGATCCTCAAACACCCCTGGATCACTCTGCAGTATATGATAAGTGAGTATATGCATGATTACATTTTGAGCTCTTTTTGGTAGTTGTAGTGGAGGGTATTCAGCAACTTGAAGTGGTTCCATTTTCCTTTGACGTAGGTCCTCTTTTGAAAAATTGAGCATTGAAGATTGTTCCTTGATCGGGTGTAATCTCCTTAAATTATGTCAGGTAAGCTTTTTGGGTGGTCTGCAAGATGTGCTGATTCTGCTTGTATGCCTATGAGAAGTTTCACCTGTGATTTTCATCTCAAGGAGAACTAGGACACTACCTGGTTCAAAGGCAAGCTAGAAAAATGGCCATGTTTTTTGTTTTTTGAAGACATCACCATATTTGCCATGGTTTGAATGGAAGGATCAATGTTACTGGCATTTCTTGCTTGCTTACCAGGATAATGAGGCCCTCTTGCATAAATTTTATTGTTAATCTCTTGTTGTCCAACTGACAAATAAATGAATGGCTACCTCGTCAGCGAATCACGTGGACTCGTAAGAAATTTATAGACTTTGCGGATTGTGAGTTTCAGGCAAACTTCTAAGTGACGTTACCTGCTGTATCTCCTCTAAACATGTCTTTCTATCTACAACATTGCCTATGCACTCAAAGATCTGTTTGAATAAGACATTTGTCGCAATATTGGGCAGATTCTGCTTGTGCACCATTTAGAAATAATTTTAAACATTATTCTGGAAAAAATTTAACTGTCAAAGTCAACTTTCTTCCTTTTGCTTATGATATTGTGGGTAATAAAAGGAGAGGCACATGTTTCTACTGTTGTGTGCTTTAGCATCTTGTAGTGTTATCATTACAACAGTCCCCCCCCCCACCCCCCCCCCCCCCCCCCCCCTCTTTTGGGGTGATGGAAATGTATGCACAGGTGCATGAATAAACAAAGGTTTCTGCCTTTGTGAGCTAACTCCAAGAATGATTTCGATAATGCTGAAAGGAGTACGTTCTCTCTTTGTTGCAAAGTGGATAGTTATAAATGAGCTATTTAGGTGCATTTGTTTTATATATATATATATATATATATATATATATATATAAAATCTTTCCACAAAACCAGTGAATAAGATTTCCCTTCCCTTTTTCAACCAATAATTAGGACTTGGCTTAGGCAATTTACATAACTCTGCTTTATGGGCTCCCATCCCATGTGAAATATTGAATATCACGGCACTATTATATAGGCTTTAACCATGTAGAGCGTCATGATTGATTTATACTTTATAATGAGGCATGTTGGAAATGTTTTCCATGATATTTGATTCGGGAGTTGGTTTTCCATGTTGACTATTTTATTTTATTTTTGCATCTTATACCAGTCTTCTTGCTGTGATTCTTCGACCCATAACCCGGATTGTGTGTTTATTTCTTGTCCTAATAAGTTGCAGTCTCCTTTGATAGCTAATAGCCTACATACTTTTGAAATATTCTGACACAACAATGTTACCTAAATTGCCAACACCACTACATTTTCCAGTTTGAATTGCCCCCGATTATGGACCATTTACAATCCTGATCACTGATTTTACAGAACTGAAATTATAGTCTACACTCTTGTTGCTGATGTAGTTGTTATTTAAGCAAATATTTAGAAGAGTTGCCAATGTCCCCACCTTTGATCCAAGCCGTTCATTCCCTCATACGGCTAGGAGCAATCATGGGGCAAAAATCATGCCAATCAGGTGATCTTAAGTTTCTGATCATTAGAATGATAATGGTCAGTCAAGATTAACCGGAGAAACAAAATAGGCCCAATCATCGTCTCGGAACATCTAGTAGATGGAAGCCACTTTGTATTTCTGAAGATTCCAAAGTAATGCTTTGATTTGATGATCCTAAGCATGCGATTTATGGCTCGGAAGCAACGGACGGTTGTAACAAATTGGCCCCATTCATTGGGTTAGGATCATTCGATCAGCATGATTCTTGCACCATGGCTTGCTCCAAGTTGTATGAATGAATGAATGGTTCAAATCAACAATAGGTCACCCCATGTGCTGTTTAAAAGGTTTGGGGATGTTGCTAATGTCCCCATGAAGGTCGAGGTGTTAGTAAAACCCTTTGGAAGATAATGTTTTGTTGACTATATGTTTAGAATGTCTGTTTAGATTTTGATTTGTGCAATATTAGCATGTACAATATTATTATGCATGCAAGAGTTACAATTATGTCATTTAATATGTAAATTACAAGACTAATTTTGGCTATAAACTATCATGTATGCTTGGTAATGTACTGGAGCGACTTGGATGATCCTACCTCTAATGTACCATGTATTGGTGGGAGTAGGGTACTGGCATGCCTGTTGTCCTGCCATGTACTGGAGAGTCCTATTGTCCAGCTTACTTTGCTACATAATACACGGTCATTTTGTAGGCTAATTTCCTAAAAAACATAATATCCTTCTCTGAACATTCTCATATTAAAATGTCAAACTAAATTCCTGATTTCCTGCACCAGTGCCAACTTTTCTCATCATCCAATCATAGTTCTTACCTTTACATATACGGTTGTGCTTTAGATCATTATAGCTCACATGGCTTGTTAATTTTGTCCTATTATGTTTATTTTTTGATGTGACAGGCCAACAGATGAGTTTACTTTCTCTTGAGTTATTTTAATTTCTTAAGATGCCAATTGATAAGGGAATTGCTTATTGCATTCTTTTAACTACAATCTCTTGCATACTAGTAATTCTTTTAGTTTCCCTTTCGTAGTTTCTGCCAGTTGGAAGGGAATTGCAAGCTTGTCTAATAGCCTTCAAAGAATTAGCCTCCACCAGTCCAGGTAGAAGTGCTCTTGCTTCCATCTTTGGAAAGGTCCAATCTTCTTCTGTTGAGGATGTAGAAGCAGGGAGAGGAAAAGAAGTGGACGTAAATGATAATCTCTCTGATGAATACAATTGGAGAAGATGCCCTCCTTTACTAATTTGCTGGAAAAATTTATTAAGATCGATTGAGGCAAAGGATGGTTTCTCAGTATATGCCATTGAGGCTGTCAGTGCACTGTGCTTGGTTGCTTCATGCCTGTGCGGCGAGGGTAAAAAGTGAGTTCTCTTCTGGTAGTGTTTGTTGTACTCTATTCCTTGATATTTTTTGTGGCAACTTGGATTTGAAATAAGATTGCACCTTTCGCTCTATTAACCAGAAAAAGAAAAGAGGAAGGACTGAATCCCGTTATGATCATCTGATCCTTCAATCCATAGCTCGTACATGCCATATTTCTCCCTTGCAGCTCATCTTCTGCAATGCATCACGTGTTGTGGGGACTTCCAACTTTTTTTCTTTTTCTTTTTTGAAAGTGCAAAAGCAACAACCCTAAAAAAGGACAATTACAATCTTTCAACTCATCTATTCAAGAAGCCCATTCCACAACATATAACATCGCCCTACTAGTGACCCACTCCCCTGTATTGCTCTCATTTTGAAAGTGCCTCCCATTCCTTTCTCCTTATTATTGCCCAAAGGCGAGCCAACAGTCTCCAAAGAGGAGAGCTTTTTGAACTTTGAACTTTGCAGCATTCCTCTCTCTCTCTCTCTCTCTCTCTCTCTCTCTCTCTCTCTCTCTCTCTCTCTCTCTCTCTCTCTCTCTCATATATATAATGCATCTCTATTGTTAACTTCCAGTCACAAGTGGATTCATATGCATTTATCAAAATCTTTAATATTAAATTGGGAATACACTCGTAACCAGTGTTTGAAGCATCGCTACAAGTTTCACTAGTCGGGGGTATGGAAACAATATCAATATCTTTGATAAATGGAAATGCGGGGAAACATTGGGGAAAATGGTGGAATTTTTCAGTGAAACTTTAGGAGATGCTAAAATACACATATTTGCATATTTAGGAATAAAAAAAACTGCAAAAAGAATGCATACATAATAAGTTTCCTTTTAATGGGGACCTAAAGCATGTGTTGTCATAAGAAATCAATCCAACCATCCCATCTATCCATCCAACCATCAATCCAAACATCGATCGATATTTCAGAATATCTACAACACGATATTTCGCCAAGAAATTGTCAACGACTAGAAATGAAACAAAAGATTGTTGTCTTAATATCACGCGTGTTGCGATGATGATAACATTGCGATATTGTCAATATTATCGTCGACAAATTGAACACTGCATACAACCATGCGCCCATGATACAGGACATGAAAGTTAAACATGATATACAAGATTTCAGGCTTTAGATCATACTAATTTAGAAACAATCACAAAAATTCCACATCCCACATAAGATCAAGCATTCAACAAGGGGAATCTACAATGGTCCAAGCCTACACATGTTAGGGCTGGATCAATTAAAAATTATAGACCAAACAATGCTCAAAGGAGAGTAAATTCATCCACTCTTGCAAGGATTATTCCCCATTCCAAGGGATTCACATGTTTCAATTCGGGAAAGCATAGGGTTTGCAAAAGTGGAATAAAACTTGGGATTTAGGATTATCTAGGGTTAGGGTTAGGGATTTAAGGCGAGAGGAGAAGATTAGAGGAGAGAAGAACCTGTAAACAGTCCACATGTGTGAACAACAATTTGGCCTAGACGCATGTGCGTGGGTTTCTGTCCGCATATATGTGGGGCCCACGAAGTCGAGATTGGCCACCTAGGGTGTGGTCGACCAGGGTTGGCCCACTCACAGTCTAATTTTCAGGCCGATTGGATATCCGGTTGTGCACGGTGCTCCGCCAAAGTTTCAACCCTCCTGTAGGGCCTGATTCTGTAAATCTGCTGTAGAAGAAGGATTGGCTACAAAAGGGGGTGGATTTGGAGAGTGGATGGCTGTGGGAGATGATGAATATAGAGGGTAGGAGGTGGGGGCGATTTGGGATGGGTGTGACTTCGCACCATGGTAGTTAGCCCTTCGAAGAAGGAATGGTTTCGCACCTAATTAGATTTCCACAACGCAGAGAATTAGAGAAGCAGGAAAACGAAAAATTTTATTCATAATCTTCAATTAAAAAAAAATCTACATGGGGTTTCCTATTTATAAGAAAACCCTAAACCTCAAAAACCGCGCTATGTGCGCACACTATTACTTAGAGACGAAGTAACAAAAATAACAACTAATCAACGCAATCAAAACCGTTCATGATGTTTCTAATAACGATAATAATCAAAACTCAAAATCCTAGATCATCTAGGGTAGTGGGCCACGATCATGAGATCCAATGGTGGAATCCACATGATGATCGGGTCCACTTCAATGCTCCATAGCACAGCCCCCTAACTAGGAGGTCCTTCATAGATGTCGTCGTCGATCCAGATCGATAGTGGGGCCTTCCTCCTCCTTGAGTATGTGCGTAGGGTGGGGGGCGTGCGTGTGCGCATAATGTCCTCATGTAGGTTCTGATCTAGTGACTTCTTGGAACTGCATTGATGATATTAAAAACGAAAAAAAGTTATGTAGGATCTGATTTCTAAGAGCGGGGTTACCTAAACAACTGTTGGGAGTTTGAACAGTTTTGATAAGTCCAATTCCAGACAATTTCTAAGTTCTAACAAGTAGAACTGTCTAATAAAAAATCATCAGATAGTTCATTCATTTAGTAGATATTGATTGAAGCCTTTTCTGTATCATATTCTAATCCTTCATTTGCTTCCCAATCAGTTTGGAGGGCGTTTTGTTATTGAAATGCCTCTTTGGGCTTCCTTGTGATTTGAATGGAACTGGTGACTGTCCTGAAGAAAAGTTGAAGGATGTGCATGAATTGTTAGCTCTGTTGGATATGACAATAGGTGAGGATGAATACTCGAAGTCTCCAACTACGAAGACCTCTTTATGTCAGGTATAGCTACTGTGACATAACTCTTGTCACTGCATCTTTTTCTATAGACCATCACTGACGTTACAATATATGTATGTTACAGGTTAAGGAATCTGTAGAATCAATGTTGTTGTTGCTAGAGAAACCCGTGGATTCAGTTAAGGTGGAAAATGCGACTTCAAGTGAAGGTTTTCCTTCATCAAATGAAGTTTCCATTCCTTCAAAGATCTTTTCACTCCATTCACTAATGCCTTCTGTAATTACGACAAGTACCTTGGATGATGAAGCTGGATTGGCTCTTTCAAGGATCAGAAGGTCAGAGGGGAATGCAGAAAAAGCTGGCAACTACATTTCCTTGGGAGGTCTTGCAGACAACTTTTTGTGGGAATGTCCTGATACATCGCCAGATAGGCTGTTGATGCCAGCTCTGCCTGTCAAGAGGAAAATGGCATCGGTGGAGAGCTCGAGTAGGCGTTTGAGAGGAGACAACTTGGGGCCTGAAAACACAGGAACAAATGCCTTTCCGCGAGGGTTGGGGCCACCCACAGCCTCTTCTGGTCCCACTCGCAGGGATACCTTTCGACAGCGCAAGCCAAATACAAGCAGACCTCCGTCTATGCATGTGGATGATTATGTTGCCAGGGAAAGAAATGTTGATGGTGCAAGCAGTGGCTCCAATGTGGTAAGTTCTGTCCAGCGTGGAGGATCTACTGGAGGGAGGCCCCCATCAATTCATGTGGATGAATTTATGGCCAGACAAAGGGAGCGACAAAATCCCGTGGCTGCATCAGTTGGCGAAGCCACTCAAGTCAGAAGTTCATCTGTTGAGAATGACAATGATTCAGATAAGATCGATAGATCTCGGCAATTGAAAGCTGATCTTGACGATGACCTTCAGGAAATCGATATTGTGTTCGACGAAGAATCTGAATCTGATGATAGACTTCCATTTCCTCAGCCGGATGATAATCTGCTGCCTGCTTCTGTAATCATCGGGGAAAGTTCTCCACATCCAATTGTCGAAGAGTCTGAAAATGATATAAATGAAAGCTCTCAATTTTCTCACCTAGGTACATCGCCTGCAACCAAAACTGATGGAAACTTACACTCTGACCTTCCCTTGAGAAGGTCAGTTTCCCGAGCTGAAATGCCAATAGCTCGAGAACCAAGCATTTCTTCCGAGAAGCACTATCCTGGGATGAATTCAGAGAAAACGTTCTTTCATGAGCAAGGTGATGAAACAAAGCACACAGCTCTACTACCTGCCTCCAAGGGATTTGATGCCAACACAGCTACACACTCGCCTGCATTCTCTTCTCAATTCTACAACAAGGGTCCTGTATCATCACCTGTACATCCATTAGGAGATTCTAGGCCGACCCAGCCTGCTTTTTATCAGAAGGACAGTCCACATCAAGCAACTAATGTTCCTTTAGCTACTGGATCTCAAGGGTTCTATGACCAGAAGCTTCCAGTCAACCAGCCACCTTTACCCCCTCTCCCCCCACCGCCAGCAGTCTCACCCATACCATCTCAATCTGTCGAAGCTGTTCAAACCCATTCATCTCCTTATGGCCACTCTGTAAGAGATGCGTTGCCACCTCTTCCTACAGTTCACCCATTGCAAGCATTCAATGTCAGTGGTCCTAGCACCATTCCTGTTCTGCATGTTAGAGAAGATAGACATGGTGCAGCTTTATTGTTGCCTTCTGCTAGCTCGTCTGCGTTCTCAGATTCGCTGAATCCTCCTTTTCAGCCACAGATCCATACAGAGTACCAATCTACGGCTGGTACTTTATTAGCAACTCCCCATCCAATGCTTGAGTCGAAATATTCATGGGCTACTATTTCTTCCGGTAGTAGACTGCAAGATGAGGCCAACCCTTCAACTGGATCTGGGAGACCACCTCCACTCCCTCCTATGCCTCCTCCATACTCAGCTCCTCAAGTTACACAATCATCTATGAAAAGTTCCAGCTCCCAGTCTCCATTATACAATCAGACGAGTGTTGGGATCCAGCTCCCTTTACCGTCCACACCCTTAACTGATTCGCGGTTAGGAGCTTTTTCTGCAACATCTGTAGGCGGAAGCAGTCTATCTTATCCGCTTCCTCCATTTGGACCACCCTCGATGGTTGCTAGGCCCACTTCTATACCTGGATCTCTCTTTACCACCGCGCCGATGATGCAGCAGCAGCAGTCGCAGCAGGGCCAGAATACACCAAGTCTCTCACTACCTGGCCCCAATCCTCAACCTTCCATTCAGTCGATACAACCTCGTCCACCATTGCAACCCCTTCAGCCACCGCTGCTTCGACCTCCGCATCTTCTTCAGCACCCTAGGCTGTCTTCTATTCAAGTTTCTCAACCACAGTCGGAACAAGGGATTCCATTGCAGCACAGCCCTATTCAAGTGCAGCTGCCGCCATTGCAGCAGATTCAGCAACAGCTCCCAATTTCTCAGATGCATGTTTATTACCAACCCCAACAGCAAGATCACCTTTCTCTACTTTCTCAGCAATTGCAGGCAGAGCAGATTCAGCCACAATCTCTGCATCAGCAAGGGGATAGTGCATCGTCCCAGCAGCAACAAGATTCAGGGATGACACTGCAGCAATACTTTTCCTCTCCGGAAGCCATTCAGGCACGTTTTGAATTTATCACACACAGGATCTTCTGAAAATGCATTTGACCACCAGTATCATTGGTTTCTTTTTCTTGTTTGACGGGTTCTTTTTGTTTTCCATTACAGTCTCTATTGAGTGACAGAGACAAGCTTTGCCAGCTTTTAGAGCAGCATCCAAAATTGATGCAAATGCTTCAGGTCGGATACTCGTTATTTTCATTTATTTAATTTCTGCTCCAAAATTCTTCGGAATTAAAATGGCAATTTGAGCAACAATAATGGTATTATTGCTCCTTTGATTTCTAATAAAGGGAATGACAGAAAAGTAATTGCACAGGCTAAAACATTGACTGAGAAGATACATTGAAAAGACCAAACAAAACTATGACAAGTATGCAGAAACTGGTCAAGGGTTTGAGTACCCATAGGTGGTGAAATTCCACCAGTGTGAGTGTGTGGGGGTGTGTGTGCGTGCGTTAAAAAAAAGAAAAAGAAAACAGAGTATGCAGAAACTGTCAATTTCATATCCGGCTGCAGCATCATGAACCAGATGCTGTTTTTATGTGTATTTACTGCCAGCTAATGATTTTCTCGGTTTTCTGTCTAATCGTGAAAAACCAGATGCTGTTTTTATGTGTATATACTGCCAGCTAATGATTTTCTCGGTTTTCTGTGTCTAATCAGGAAAAACTGGGTCAACTGTAGCTGGGTCTTTTGGAGGCAGCTTGTTCATGCTATTGTATTGGAAGCTTATTTCCGGGGCAGTGACAGACTAACCACTAACAATTGGAATTCACGGTGGGTATTCAGGTTTAATGGATATTATGTAGCGGGAGCCAAGCAAGAGTCCTCAAGCGCCCTTTGCAAGTATCAATGTATTTCATATGTGATTTTTATATGCCCGTGTTCCATTTTGTACGGTATGTGAATAATTTTACTTAATCAATTTTACTTTTTTTAAAAAAATTTTCCAGTTATCGAATTTTGAAGAAATGGCCAACTGGTGTCGGTGGCAGTGTTGTGATTTACGTTACTTCGAGTACTCTCCTTCTCATTTCTAGACTTGTATGTGGGACATGAAGAGGACTGGTTGGTCACCAATTAGATAATTGTGTGGCCAATAATACATGATGGGGTCCACATGGCAGCATGATCTGGACGTTGATCAGGTGGGCCCTGAACTGGTTTTGTGACTGTTACAAGTATCATCTCCGTTGGAGAATTCTCCCCATCAAATTGATAACCTTGAGTGACCTGTCGAATACAAGGCACTATTTAGCTGGTAATTTGCAAAACAGTAGTCCAGGGCAGCAAGAACTCACATCTGTGTGATTTTTGGACAGATTCCCTCTCAAGCATGGTCAATGAATTGGACACTTTGGATCAGCTGATGATACGATAATTCAGGCCCATCATCATTCAAGGTGGTGGATATGAGAACTGATCACCCCTGGCTAGCTTCGTGCTAACTTGGCATGTGTTGTGTGTAGCCGTCACATGTTAGGCTGCTTCTGCGACTAACAACGAATCAAACACACGAACAGATAAATGAAAATCGAGCAATCACAGAGGAATACAGATATTTTTACGTGGAAAAAACCTTGAAAAAATCTTGCCGGAAAAAAACTACATCATGCAACAAATGATTCACTGCAATTAGAATTTCCAAGACATGGAACAACTTACATAGAAGAAACCCTCTCTCTCAAGATGAATTCCCCTTGAAAAACCTTATAAATTGTATAGGCTCTCTCTACAATCCATGGATTAACTTTATTTACGTATTACAAAGACTTTTATAGATCTTCATCATCATCATCGCTTGTCGTGCACACTTTGCCTTCATTCCTTCTTTACAAAGCTTAGGGAAGTTAAGCTTGCACGCTTCGTCTTCATTCATTCATTATCAAGCTTAGGAAAGTTAAGCAAAACCCGAAGTTCTCTGCAGGAACGACTTTCGTAAGAATGTTGGTTGGATTTTTACTGGTGTTGATCTTTTCAAGAGAAACATCGCCTTCATCTAGTATCAGTCAGATAAAATGATGATGAACATTATTGTGTTTAATCTGGAAATGAAACACTGACTTTTTTGCCAAACTGATTGTGCTTTCGTTGTCACAATGTATTCGCATGGCTTTTTGTTGAAGCACCAACTCATTCATCATTCATTTCAACCAAACTACTTCCTTGAATGTTTCTATCACCGCCATATAATTAGCTTCGGTTGTGAAAAGAGTAACCATATTCTGGAGCTTCTACATCCAATTGATCGCTTCACCTACAAACATAAACGAGTAATCGAAAGTTGATATTTTGTTATCCACGTAGCTAGTATAATCAGCGTCCACATAGCGTACCAATTTCTCCTTAGATTATTCGAATGTCAAGACGTAGCCTGTTGTACCTTGTATGTAACGAAGTAATCATTTCACAATATCCCAATGTTGCTTGCGAGGGTTTGGCATGTATCTGCTCAGAACACCCACCGCATGTAAAATATTAGGTCTATTACAGACCATGGCGTATATAAGATTGTCTATTGTACTCGAGTAAGGCACACAAGACATACTGCTTTTCTTCATCTTATGTAAGACATTGCTTCGAAGAAATACGAAAGTGAGTAGCGTAGGATGTGTTAACCGGTTTAGCTTTATTAAATTCGAACTTCATCAAAACTTTCTTAAGATACTCATTCTAAGACAACCATACCATTCTTCTTTCCTTTTCTGTGTAAATCAATGCTAATAATCATTTTTGTAAACCCCGGATCTTTTGTCTCGAATTTTCTGGATAACAAAGCTTCATTATTTTGATTTCAGACATATTATGGCTAGCGATAAACATATCATCAACATACAATACTAGAATTATGAATTTCCTATCACTTATTGATATGAAGTAAACACATGATCGAACTCACTTCTGATAAACCGTTGACCCAACATGAAAGAATCAAACTTGTTATACCACTGCTCAGGCAACTGAGCCATGCAGTACAACGACCTCTTCAACCTATAAACCTTATTCTCTGCTCCCTATACTTTGAACCCTTTAGGTTGTTTTATGTAAATATGCTTTTCTAGTTTCCTATATAGAAAAGTTTTCCTCACATCCAACTGTTAAAATTTCAGATTGTATTGGGCAACCAATGTTAATATGAATATGATAAATACTTAATTCATAACTAGTGTGAATATCTCATCAAAGTTGACACTTTCTTTTTGAGCATATGCCTTCGCAAACAATCTTGCCTTGTACCTATCTAGTTTCTTGCGAAAAATTCACTTACACTCAATCGCTTTTCGATCAGCGAGTAGCTCCACTAGCTTCCACATTTCATTCTTGTGCAGAGAATCTATCTCATCATGCGTTGCCGTCATCTACTTCTCAACACGTGTCATCTAATGCTTCCTGGAAAGTAGACAGATCCCCCTCATCTGTAATGAGAGCAAATGCAACATTAAAGTCATCTTTGTATCTCGACGGCACTTTGCGATTTATCGATGGATTCTTCCTGACATGTGGTGCAATCACCTTTTCCTATACATCTTCTTGTGGCTCAGCTTCTTTAGATGTTTCACCACTATTTATTTCCACATCAACAAATAATTTTTCAGCTTCCTTGTGCTCATCCTTTCAATATAAGAAACTTTTATCGAATTTGACGTCACGAATAAACACGATTTTTTGTGAAACCTAGTTGTATAGCCTATACCCCTTCACTCCATCACCATAACCAACAAAGATACACTTTTTAGCCATTTGGTCTAGCTTCTCTTTCTTAACTGACAATACATGAGAGTAAGTGTCACAACTAAATACGTGTAGACCCAAGTAATCAACTTCATGTCCACTCTATATTTCTTATGAAATTTTACAATCAATCGGCATAGATGGAAATCGATTCACTAAATAACAATCCGTGTTAATAGCACCAACCCATAGCTCATTGCCTAATGCATCATTACTCAGCATACTTCGTATTCTTTCCAAAGGAGTTTGATTCATACATTCCACCACTCCATTATGCTCGGGTGTATACTTTAATATGTTATGGCTTATGATCCCCTCATCGTTGCAAAACTGATTAAACTCCCTAAACGTAAACTCTCCGCCATTATTAATCCTCAGAACTTTCACCTTTCACTCTAAATGCTTTTCAATCATAACCTTCCACTACTTGAAGGTAGTAAACACATCAGATTTATGTTTTAAAAATAAAGCTACACCTTTTTAGAGAAGTCGTCAATGAATGTAACGAAAAACGATGACTCTCCTTCAGAAACAACGGGCGATAACCCATACACATCAAAATGCACATAATCAAGTTATCTTTTACTAATATATATTTTTTTGTTCTAAATGATAATCTTGATTGTTTATCGTATATGTAATGTGTTAAGATGTGGAGCCACATCTGGGACCGCCTTCGACCGGTCGTGAGCCATGCTCGACCAGTCGTAGGGTCCGGCTCGACCGGTCGTGGACCGGTTCGACTCAAAGTCCAGCGAGCATCGTTTTTTGACCCCGAGGTGCTCGATCGGTCGTGGCCCATTCACGACCGGTCGTAGGGGTCGCTCGACTGGTCGTGCAATCTGCTCAACCGGTCGTAGTTACGCAGATTCGTTCCGCGATTTTGCGCGGATTTCGTGTCGCAAGTCCTTTCGCAATTGGGATGCGGAAAGGGGAGTAGCCTAAACTATATATAGGTGTTCCTAGGATTTTTCTAGGTGTATTGGAATATTGGGGAAATAATTCTTAAGGTATGAGCAAAAGGTTTTATATGTTCTTCCAAAGGAGAGGTTAGTATATTGCCTTGTAATCTTTGTTCTTCATAGTGGAACTTTGCATCCGTGGTTTTTTACCCTAGTTTGGGGTTTTTCCACGTATATCTTGTCTTGTGGTTTGTTTGGATTGATTTGATTTGTTTCTAGTTTATATTTCTTTCTGTTTATCGTTTGTGGGTAAGGCCTGAGATTGGATCTAGGCTCACTGCGTTGTTGGCGTGCTGCGCAACACAATGCTCATATACATCTAAAAAAAATAAATAATTAAAAGTAGGAATTAAATCACGATTGAGTAGTACCTTCATATTGCGCTCGCTCATGTGGAATAGACACGTGTGCCACACACGTGTTGATGTGGATTCTACTACAGAAACTACAACTTCACCTGATACAATACTTCTAATCATCTTATAAAGGTTTCCACTTTTTTGTGCCTTTATTACAGTGAATGCCCCCTTTGAAACTTCTAGGACACCATCATAGCTAGAGAACTTGCACTCGAGTGCCTCAAGCGCTCACGAAATATCAGATTTTTCTTCCGGTCTGGAATGGTCCTCACATTTGTTAGTGTATGCTCCACCCTATCAAACATTCAATTCTCACTGAACCAATTCCAATCATCTTATGGGCATGATCGTTGCCCATAAAAACCAAGACACCATCATACTCGTTGTACGTGGTGAACTAGCTCTGATGAAGACACATATAATACAATGCCCTCATGCCCAAAATCCACTTATTATATGTGTCCAACCTTGGACACAGACAATATGTCGCAGCCACTTATCTTCTTACTGGATTCTACTGAATTTGCCTTCTTTAGTGAATTACCTAAATTCTCATCTTTCTAGGTTTTGGGATTTGTGCAATCATTCTTCATATGTCATGTTATGCCATAATTCTAGTACTTCAACTTTCCTTTGTTCTTCGACTTGGACCTTGATCATGATTAACCATTTTCTCATTCAAATGATCTTCACCTTACAAATAGTACCCTTATGGAAGTACCTTCTCTATTGTTGTTTTTCTCTCCTGTAAGGGTAGATATAATGTTATTGAGGTCCAAGGTATCCCTATCATGGCACAAAGTATCTACCAGATTCATGTAAAAATCTGGAAGGGACATTAATAAGATTAGGACTTCGTCTTTTTCATCGATCTTCTACTCCACACTTGTCAGTTTGTAAAGAAGTTATTAAAGGCGTTAATGTATTCAAAGAAATCCGACCTTTCCACCATTTTCAGTGTACAACTATTTCTTCATATATAGGCAATTGGAGAAAGACTTTGTCATGCTCTCCAACCTCGACCATAGGCCCACAATTGTCATTTCATTGATAACATTATATATGACTTCATCGGCTAAGTACAATTGAATTGTGCTAATCACTCTCTAATCTAAATTGTCCCAATCCTTTTCCTTTGTAGTTTCATGACATTCACATTTCCAAGAAAAGCCTGATACATCCTTTGCTGAATTACAAGGGCTTTCATATTCAACTTCCATAATTTGAAGTTATTTTTGTGTATAAACTTCTCTATCTCAAACTTCACATTCAATCTAAACTCCCAACATAAAGCTTACGCTTTGATACCATTTGTTGTGCACAGCCGCCACCCATTAGGCACCGAAGCAACGAAACGAACAAATACGTGAATAGAGAAACAAAAATCGAGTAATCATAGAGAAACACTGAGATTTTATATGAAAAAACTTTTGCTAGAAAAAACCCATGACAGTAAGCAACAAACAATCCACTACGATAAGAAAATTATAAGAGAAGAAACCCTTGCCTCTCAAGATGAATTCTCCTTGCAAAGCCCTAAAAATCATATGGGCATTCTCTACAATGCACAAATTAACTTTAATTTCGTGTTACAAAAACTTATATAGCCTTCCATACGAAATTAGAAACAAAACCAGTATTTATGCAGAACTTGCGTATCCTGTTGGATCGACCCTACGTGACCTTCGATCAGCCAGAATCATCATAGAGACTCTCGGTCAACAAAATTTAACTTGATCGATGGAAAACATCACAGGGAGTCTCACTCGACCCTACTGGACCTAGGTCGCCGAACTCGACTGGATGAAGATTAAAGTCACTTTTCAACCGCATGCAGCCAACCATCTTTCCCATCAAAGTGTCACTTTGCGTAGGACATACGATCCATATAAAGGGAGGTGGGCCACACCGTAAAGATCACCTCACCTGGAATGAATTAGGGTTGGCCGCCCTGCATGGCCAAACCATCAAAATCAATGGATGGGCATGATTTCAAGACAGGTGATCTTCCTGGTGGGGCCCGCTGTCTACATTCCTCGGATATCCTGCACAGGTAGAGACCTTGGTCGGGAAGATAGTCAGTCATCTTACGTTTTGCTGTCTACAGCTTGTCTATCTTGAGAAGGGTTGCTTGCCTACGAAGGCACGGCGTTTTGGTGTGCCTCCAGACTACACACGTAGCATAATTTATACGATCTGAACCATTCATCTTGTGGACTCATCTTTAGATTAAGCAGGATTTTCTTGATAGTTGGGAGTGGATTAGGTGTGGCCCCGGCCTCACCCAGGATGGTGGTACCCTTACCATGGGGCCCACATTGATGCTAGATTCATGCAATCTATCAGTTTTTCTTACAAAACAAACTGAAAAATGAAGCAGATCCAAATTTTAGGTGGACCATAATATAAGAATATTTTGTGATTGAATGCTCCACCATTAAAAACTTCTTAGGACCCGCCCTAATATTTCAGCAATGTTTATTTGCCATCAAACTATAGATAAGGTCACACAAACTTGAATGAAATATAAATTGATCCTAAACTTTTATGGCCCACAAAAAGCTTTTAATGGTCAATCACCACTGTTACCTATGGCATGGTTCACTTTGAGATTTGGATTTATTTCATTTAATGCTTCATGCCTTAAAATAATCTTTAAAAAAAAAAAAGATGCATAGAGAGTGGATACGGAATGCATATATTAAGGGGTCGTTTGGCACCATGGATTGGAGGGGATTTGAGGGGGTTTCAAATCCCTCAGTTGTTTGGCATCATAAAGTAACTGATGGTTTCAAATCTAGGGGGTTTCCCATCCCCTCTTTGAGGGGGTTTGTGATCCACGGTGAGAGCTTGGATTCTACCTAAAATCATTTTAATAGTGGCAGGTGTAACATGTGCGTCACTATACACTATCATTCTATTGAGGCACATGGTCCACTAATGATGGTCAGCACCGTCGAAACATTGTCCAGTACCATCCAAACATTGTCCATGTAAATCAATGATTAAAAATCATTGGTTAGTTACTTAGACATGATCTTGTGCTTGTGGCCCATCCAAGACTTAGAATTTCATCATTTTTGGTCAAAGCATATATTTCTGCGGACTTAATACAACCATTATGTCAAAAATTACATGTCTCACTAACTAGAGATATTAAAGTTGATTTAGTAATTAAATTCAAACTATACCATCATGGATAGGTACTTTTGGATTAAAGTTGATTCACACTCCATTATGCCAAAAACACTCGTCGGATTACAAATACAGGGGGTTCCAAATCCACGCTCTCAAACAGGTCCTGAGCATTAAGGTGGGCCCCACGGCAAGGTCGGCATTGTCATGGGTGAGGTCGGAGCTGCACTTAACCCGCTTCCCTTTTTAACTTGGAAAACTTCTAGAATGCGTTTGTCACTATTTTAATTTTGCATAACTGCCCATGTGCGTTGCACGTGAAGAAACAAGACATGCCCTTATTGCCACGTGGGACATAATATAATTCTCGATTGATCATAACTACAGTACGTCCGGATTTCAGATTTATACAAATGTGCACGCGGTCCTATAATCCGTACCATAGATATGGTGGGACCCACTCCACATGACATGGTACCAACATGCAGTGATCCCAACCGTTACATTACATGGGACGTATTGATAGAGGATGATTCGGGATTATATCCATTAGATCTGGTTTATGTTCGACGATCCCAACCGTTGTTTTGATGAGATAAATTGATTTAAGCAGCTGCCTTGATAAAACTTCAAGATTGGGAAATCAGTCTGCCAATCAATGCAGCAGTTATGGAGATGGTCCTTATTTGAGGGGGAAAAAAAAATTAAAATTATCTTAAGTCGATATTTGGGCATCCTACATCCACTGTGAAGTCGATAAATGGATCACCAGAGCTTGACCCGGATCCGACGGACGTGGATTGGGTACTACCCCCGGTTACCTAGCTAGGATTGGACAGGGTCTGTGAGGGGCCACCGTGCTGTATGGGATTTATCCATACCATTCATTCATCTTTCCATATCATTTTAGGGCTCAATCCCAAAAATGAGGCAGATCAAAGACTTAAGTGGACCACAACGTGGGGATTAAACACTTACCATTGATTAAACATCACGGCATTCCCTGAGAGCCCCTCTCCGTTTCTAGCCAGGGATGGGCTGGGATTGCACCGAAGCACAAGCGGATATCTTCTAGCAAACCTCTTCAATGAAAAAACAATTATAATATAAATAAAAATGACATTCTAAAATTCATGTGGGTCCACCGAGTTTCGTATTTGCCATCTAATCCATTCAGAAGATGCGACCCATTAGGATGAATGAAGACTTCAAAATCCAACTCATTTCAAAACTCAGATGGGCCACATCACGTGATTTAGATGTTTTAGACATGATTTTACGTGATGCGTTACACTTGAGTTTCAGATCAGGCTGTTGGGCGCCAAGGAGAACACATTCGGTTTGCTCAAGATGGACGGACTGGATGTCATACACACATCCTCGTGCACCCCGGATCCATCGAGGTGGGTGGGACCCTTGACTGTGGGACCCACGGTGATATTTGTGACTATGACGCCATCCATCAACGTTGAAAGCTCTTTAGGGCATGATTTAAAAAATAAAGCAGCTCCAAATCTTAATGAACCATAGTAGAGGAAACAGGGGTGATCGTCTGATCGACCATTAAAATTTTCTCGTGGGCCCAAAAACTTTGGATTAAGATGATAATTTTGTGGTCTCTTCATTTAGTTGTCTGTGACATTATCATGTTGGATTGCAAATAAACATCCAGGTGAATCCATGAAGATTTTAATGGTGGGATTCAATCACTACCGTTACCTGTGGGTGTTCCACCTAAGATTTGAATCAGCTTTATTTTTGAGATGATGATCTAAAACTAGCTTTCAAAATGGCTGGACAGTGTGGATTTAAGGCACATACATGAGTCCCAGAGACAGGTCCCACCAACCTACGTGTATCAATTCGCTCCCCTACCCTGCTATACCAGAGTATAAAATGATTCCAGCCGTTTCTTTTTCTTTTCCTAGCTGGAATCTCGTACGCTTGCTTGTGAAATGCGAATCTTTCGTATTACGTGAAAATCTTTTATTACCAGTCAGTGCGACAATACATGGCACAGCATTTTCCGTGCCGGCATGTCAGATCTCTTTGGTGGGCCATTTTTATACCATTCAAGACCTGTTTGATTGGTAGCATATAAATGAAAACTAAAACACAAAAACGAGAACGGGTCCTATTACGTGAGAAAAGACCCACTTAGTAGAAGATTAAGATAGCATAATCCAATAAAAATTTAGTTTTGCAGTCTATCAAAGGAGAGGTCCACAAAATGAATGGTTCAGATCATCATACAAATATGCCACATGTATAGTACAGAATCTGGAGGTACCAAAATGCGGTGAGTCGGTAGGTGTAGTAGGTGATTGTGTGGGCAGAGATTTCTCAGGCGGCATGTTTTCAAGGAAATCCGTTAAAATGATTTTTTTTCAAAATACATACTTAAAAAGCCGAAAAAGAGGTCTGGAGAAAAAAGACAGAAGAGATGCGGTTTGAGGATTAAATACATGAGATGGGATGATCCATGCGTCGACACTCACGTGATCAACGGCGAGGACTTCGAAATCGGTTTTGTAATTTTCGCGTGCACTACTGTGTTGGTTTTGCACTCTTTGAAAGACGGGGGTTGATTGTTCAGCAGTACACTAGTACCGAAATGATCCGACCCAGCTGGGAAGCGGATTGCGTAGTGAGTAACTCAGTACGCTAAGCGTACTGAGTTAACTCTGTGAGTCCACCGTGGTTTGCATATTTTATCTACTAAGTCCATCCATTTTAATAGATAATTTTATGGCTTGATCTCAAAAATAAGATAAATCCAAATCTCAAGTGGACTTCACCACGGGAAATAATGTTAATTGAAATTCTACCATTGAAAATTTCTTAGGGCCCACAAAAGTTTTGGATCAAGCTAATGTTTGTGTTTTACCTTCATTCATGTCTGTGTAATCTTACAAACAGGTTTGATGACAAATAAAAATCACTGTAGGCTTAGCAATGTTTCAATGGTGGAAGTTATTATTTGCATTGTTTCTTATAGTTTGGCTCACTTGAGCTTTGGAAATACTT
The DNA here is from genome assembly GCA_021015155.1 of Magnolia officinalis. Classification (NCBI taxonomy): domain Eukaryota; kingdom Viridiplantae; phylum Streptophyta; class Magnoliopsida; order Magnoliales; family Magnoliaceae; genus Magnolia; species Magnolia officinalis. The sequence goes on along the minus strand of JAJHSJ010000004.1, from coordinate 16,597,450 downwards.
CTATTTTAAACTCAACCACTAAAATGATTTTGAATAACAGATGGACAGCATAAATAACCCACATACATTCATAGTAGGTCCAACTGAGTTTACTCGGTACGATAAAAGCTTAACTCAGTATGTGATCCTATTTCACCCAGCTGTGGGTGGAGCATATTTAAAAATATGGATTGAGAAGATTAGATTAAAAGGCCGTTTGGCACCAAGGATTTGAAGGGATTTGAGGTGGATTTCAAATCTGGGGTTTGACACCGTTAGAGTAACTGGGGTTTCAATTCAAAGTTCCCTCAATCGAGGGGTTTCAAATCCAAGGTAAGACTTGAATTACATCTAAAATTAATCTATTAGACACATGACCCACTAATAATATTATAAAATAATTAGATTATCAATTGTATCACTATAATTACTTTTTAATATGATGATTAACACCGTCCAATATTGTTCATGTAAAACGGTTAAAAATCATTAGTTAGTCACTCGGACGTGATTTTGTGCTTGTGGCTCATTTGACACTTGGAATTTCATCATTTTTTGGCAAAGTATATATACAAGTAGGCTTATTACAACCATTGTGTCAAAAATTACATAAGTTCATTAATTAGAGATATTAAAGTTGTTTTAATAATTAAATTTAAACCTCTATGAATATACCATGCATAGCTACTTTTGGATTAAAGTGATTCCCAATCTAGGGTGCCAAACACAGCAGGGAGATTTTAATTCCAGGGGGGGTTTCAAATCCATCCTCCCAAGCAGGCCCTAACCATCTCATTGTTTTTTGTTTTTTTTTTAAAAAGAATTTTGACCACTCACCGTTTTACCTTGAACCATCCTCTTTTTTATAGCCATTAATTGGATGGTTATAATTGCTCAACGGGTGTGATTATTGAGATTCCATCTATAATGGGCCCATAATTTCAACGGTTCCTATACCTGTAAGTAGGCATCATAGCCACTGTAATTCTCAAAATGGCGGTGAAGTATCATAGAAGTCTAATCCCGTACATTTATGCTTCTTTTCGTCTTTTTCAGGGTAAAAAGGGGCGAGGCGCGCGGATTACCCGTGACGCTGGGCTCAGGGATATTCCTGTGTGGGGCCAAATGGATTTCCGTGAAATCTAATCCGCCCATCTGTATTTCAAGACGAAAATGGGACATTAATATAAAAAACAGGTAGATCCAAAACTCATGTGGACCATACCATGTGGGTGACAGAAGTTTTGTATCTAAATGATATTTTTGGCTACAGTATATCTTATTGTTAATAAACCTATGAACGGTTTGGATGGCATATAAACATTAAGGTTAGCTCCGAGAAGGTTTCAATGGTGGATGTTTCTGTTCCCACCATTTCGTTTGGTGTAGCTCACTTGTGTTTTGGACTTATATTATTTTTGCAATGTAGATATCCCACTTAAAACTAAGATAAGTCACTCTTTAAACTTTTACTTGACTTTGATAAATTATCTCATATTGACTTAGAAATTATTGAAAATTCAAATGGGTCAAACTATGAGTATATTCGGCACGTACCGGAGATAACCAATGGACCCGATTAGATAGTGCCAAATCTAGTAACGATTCGGTCACGATCATGCATCCGAACTCTAGAACATCAGAAATTTTCTGTACGTAACAATTGATGTGCGAAAAAGGATAAAATGAACTTTCTCTACCCAATGATCGCTCTATATATTACTTAGTCTTCCTGAAAAATATTGTATTAAGGCGTGAAATATCAAATCTTGAAGATTGAGTAGAGTACGGTTATCCTTGTACAGAAAGTGACCATGATATTATTGAAAACAAATTTTAACCGATCAAAATTATTTATGATCCATTGAAAATGTGGTGAAATGATCTTTCTAACGAACTCAAGTTTCCTCCAATCTAGGTTATGATGAGAAATATCCAACCCATTGATCACCAAAACCATGCATTGCCAAGAGGTCAAAGCCATAAAAACTCTGGCCGCACTTTGGACTAATTAAACGAGATTCAATTGGAGTGATTTTAGTTCCACTGAAAGTCTTATCAAGCGACATTTTCAATGAGCTTATGATCATCGAAAATGGACAATCGATCAAATTGCAGACAACTAATTTCATATATTGAATGGTTATACTTTTAATAGGTCAAACGGAGTCCGATTGAAGTAATTATAGTCATGGTAAGAAACTTATCAAATTATCTTTCCAATAAGACTACGTTTACCGAAAACGGACGGACAACTAATAAGATATAAGCATTTAAATAATTTGTAAAATAAAAAAACTAATCATTATGTTATATATATATATATAATATATATATATATATAATATATATATATATATATATATATATATATATATATATTTACGATTTAAACGGCAAGCGCCCAACAAAGCAACCCAACAAGCTGCGACTGTTGGCAGCGAATTGCGGCTGCCAACGCTTATATAAGGAACCAGTTGCGGAACAGAGAACAAGGAAGGAAAGTGAGACAGAGAAGGAAGGAATGAAAGAGAGACAGAGAGTAAAAGAGCAAAAGAGAAAGAAACAGAGAGTGAAAGAGAAAGAAATAGAGAGCAAAAAGAAAGATAGGGAAATACAGAAGGGTCCAAGGGTTAGAGTTCACTTAGAGGTGCTATCCAAGGTACCTGAAAGATTTTCAATATGTTGACATGTTACACAACATAAGAGACAAAAAGGACATTAAAGAAGTTATTGAAGCTAAGAGTTTGTTTACATCTATTTAATTTATATTTCACTCCATACATTTCAAGTGTATCAAATATAATCACGTTTCCTTTTATCTCATTTTGTAATATTTTTTTCTCTTCCATTTTTTCTTACTTTATTTGCCTGCCTAGGATATTAAATCTTGCGAAGCAAGGCTAGTTGGTACTTTATCTAAATTACTCCATTTTTATTTTATTTGCCCACCTCATGCTATTTAGTTCCACAAAGTAAGGCTAGTTTACATTTTGTTTTACTCACTGCATTTTTCCTTTATTTGTTTACCCGGGGCCACTTGGGTCTGCGATGTAAGGCTATATAGTTTTTTACTTGTTTTCGCTTGCTTGACCCTTATGCGTTATGCGAAGCATGACAAAAAATATATATATATGCTGAAATTCTGTTAAATCCCCAAAAACTACAAAATCTTGTGAAATAAAGGCTACACATTATGCGAGTGAAAAAAAAATTATGCTTAATCCATTCATTTTCTGTCATTGACTCAGAATTTACGGTCGCAAAGCAACTGTGGGAGTCGCTTGAGTTTGAGAATCGTGAGATTCCCCTACCCCTAAGTGATTATATGGTTTCTAGCCAGATGTACATTTTAAGCTTCATTTGGTTAGTGATGTCTCTGAATTAAATGCATTTTTACACCCGGGTCAATAACATACTTTGGCTATACTAACAAATCGATAACACTCTGGTTTTCGAAACTTGAGCGCAATACGTTTTTTTTTTTTTTTTTTTTTTTTTTTTTTCAGAAACCCGAGTGTTAACTAAAAGTACAAACATACGCGTAACGATTTATAGTAATCAGAGTGCTATGGATAAAACTAAATATGGTGAACCATCGCATAACAAAATATATCAAGATCCTAGTCTGCTCAGCTGAGGACTTTTAGTACAAAACCCAAAAGATTCAAGTGTTCAAACATCAAAACTAAGAAAGAAGTAAACTTGTAAACTATTGGTTGAGTCCATAAAATTCCGTCGCCTCTTGGCGTGGCTCCTCTTCGAAAAATTCTTCTCCCAACCCTGTGGGGTCAGCATCTGGGTTTGCTCCATAAGCGCCCTCATTTAAGTTTGCATCCTTTGTAAGGTTAAAAATTCGATGAATGAGTGACCATCTTAGTGTGAGTTCCCCTCAAAATTTCAGACCACCGCATTAGTCAAGCATAGTTTTAAACAATAAAATATTCAAAACAATACACGATACAATCTTATTTAAATTCATGGATGCTTGAGTGCACGTCAACTGAGGATTCTTATCCGGTTGGCTTTTGGATAAAACTCATGCATGTGACCAATCATCAGTGAAAGTACATCCCGTACATGCGTAGTAACCAAGCTCGTCAAATGTGTCCAACTACCAGCGAAGGTACATCTAGTACGTGCGTAGTGGTCAAACCCACAAAAAGTTGGTCAATAGCTAGCGAAACGATGTCGCGACTAAGGGCACATGTTACAACATCCAGAATTAGCCACCCATCATCACCCGTATGCTATGAATGCATGATTAACTCAATCGTTATTATTCCAATTACAAATAGCCAATTTAGGACAACTCAAAGGTCACTATGGGGGGCTCGTTGCCCAACATAAGCCGACAACTCGGACATAATGTCTCATACCACCATCCTCGGTTCGTTTTAGAGTTAAGTTAGTGCAACGCTTAATCGAATAACTTTCAAACACGCTTTCTGTATTCTTACATCTAACATGATCTGCCCGCCAAAAAAACTTAACATTTGTGTCATTACCTAATTTACCTTTGAGTTGTTTGCTTCAACCAGAAGGTGGTGTAAGAGGGCTGAGCATGGATTGAGTACTAATCCCATTGCCTAGTGGTCTTGTCATGGGCTTTGTGAGGTCCACTATGATGTATATGTTTTATCCTTGATGTCCATCCATTTTGATGGATCCTTCGAGGCATGGGCTTAAAAAGGAGGGAGATTGACGGCTCAAGTGGACCACACCACAACAAGCAATGGTGATTGATAACCTACCATTGTGAACCCCATGGGGGCCACACAAGTTTTAAAGCAAGATCATTTTTATGTTTTCCCTTGGTACGGGTGGGTACTAAAATGGTTTCAATAGCAAGAGTTCAATCTCCACTCCCTCTTGTTGAGAAGTGGAGCCACATGCGTGGATTTCGTGTTGCAAGTCCTTTCGCAACTGGGATGCTGAAAGGAGTTTCGCAGATTTCGTGTCGCAAGTCCTTTCGCAAGTGGGATGCGGAAAGGAGTTTCACGGATTTCGTGTCGCAAGTCCTTTCGCAACTGGGATGCAGAAAGGGAAGTTGCCAAAACTATAAATTGGGGTCCCTAGGGCTATTCTAGGGTTAAGGTGAATATTGAGGAGTTATTCTAAGGTGTGAAAAAAGGGTTTTCTCTGTATCTCCAAGGGAGAGGTTAGTATATTGCCTTGTAATCTTCGTTCTTCATAGTGGAAGTTTGCATCCGTGGTTTTTTTACCCTAGTTTGGGGGTTTTTTCACGTATATCTTGTCTTGTGGTTTGTTTTGGATTGCTTTGATCTGTTTCTAGTTTATATTTCTTCCTATTTATCGTTTGTGGGTGAGGCCTGAGATTGGATCTAGGCTCACTGCGTTATTGGCGTGCTGCGCAACAACTGGTATCAGAGCTATTAGTTTAGTTCTATTGGGAGAGATAGCAGAAGATGAGAAGACTAGAATTGAGAAGTTTGATGGTTCAAACTTTGCCTTCTGGAAGATGCAGATGGAAGATTATCTGTATCAGAAGGACCTCTATATTCCTCTAGGAGGAAAAGAGAAGAAATCAGAAAAGATGACAGATGATGAATGATTTTTACTGGATAGGAAAGCTTTAGGAACGATCCGACTCTCTTTGTCTAAGAACGTCGCCTTCAATATATCCAAGGTAAAAACGACAAAAGAATTAATGGAAGCCCTAACCACCATGTATGAAAAACCCTCAGCATCCAACAAGGTTCATCTTATGAAACAACTATTCAATATGAAGATATCAGATGATGGGAGCGTGGCTGAACATCTAAACGAGTTCAATACAGTCATGAGCCAGTTGGAATCCGTTGGCATTGTTTTTGAGGATGAGGTCAGGGCGTTATTGATCTTATCCAGTTTGCTATACAGATGAGATGGTTTGGTGATTGCTGTGAGCAATTCTTCAGGGTCGACAAAGCTGAAATTTGATGATGTGGCCGGTCTAATTCTCAGCGAAGAATCTAGAAGAAAGGCATCAGTAGTTTTAGGGGATTCAGGGAATGCTCTAAACGTTGAAGGAATAGGAAGATCGCTGAACAAAGGAGACAATAAACACGGGCGTTCTAAGTCGAAGAAGAAGTCCAAGGAACCGAAAGACAAAGATGGGTGTTAGCATTGCGACAAGAAGGGGCACATGAAACGTGATTGCAGGGCGCTTAAGAAACAAGAAGGAAGCTCTCAAGGCGGGAAAAATTCAGTGAATCTATTTGAGGAAAGTGACACAGAGGCGTTGATCTTGTCTCTTGATGCGAGGAATGAGTCTTGGGTTATAGACTCGGGTGCTTCGTTTCATGCCACTTCATGTAAGGAAGTTTTACGTAACTATGTATCAGGTGACTTCAGGAGAGTCTACCTGAGTGATGATGAGCCGTGCAGTATTGTTGGAAAGGGAGACGTTCATATAATTCAAAAAGACGGAACAACGTTGAAATTGAAGGATGTCAGACATGTACCAAGTTTGAGAAGGAATCTGATCTCAGTAGGGCAGTTGGCCGATACCGGTTATGTGACGACATTCACCAATGATCCCTAGAAGATCACAAAAGGTGCCTTGGTGATATCTCGAGGTAAGAAAGAAGGTACTTTGTACGTGACTTCAGGATCGTATTGTTCACTCACAGTCGCATCAACTAGAGTGAATGGGCAGTTATGGCATCAGAGGTTGGGACATATGAGTGAGAAAGGGATGAAAATGCTATTGTCAAAAGGGAAACTACCAGGGCTGAAGTCTATTAACTTAGAATTCTGCGAGGACTGCGTGTATGGCAAGCAGAAAAGGGTAAGTTTCAAGAAGACGGGACGTGCTCCAAAGACGCATCTGTTGGAGCTTGTACACACTGATGTGTGGGGACCGGCACAAGTATCATCTCTTAGTGGCTCACGTTATTTTGTTTCCTTTATTGATGATGCTAGTAGAAAACTGTGGATTTATTTCTTAAAGCACAAATCTGATGTATTTTATGTATTTAAGAAGTGGAAAGTTATGGTAGAAAATGAGACATGTAAAACAGTAAAATATCTTAGATCTGATAATGGGGGAGAGTATTGTGACAAGAGTTTTGAGGAGTATTGTGCAGTAAGTGGAATCAAACATCAAAAAATGATTTCAGGTACACCGCAGCAGAATGGTGTGGCTGAGTGCATTAACAGGACCATCCTTGAATGCACCAGGAGCATGAGGTTACATGCAGGATTGCCCAAGACATTTTGGGTAGATGCTGTGAATACCGTTGCATATCTCATCAATAGAAATCCCTCAGTAAAATTGGATGGTGGGCTACCAGAAGAAGTGTGGACTGGGAAAGAAGTGAACCTTGTACATCTCAAAGTGTTTGGTTGCACTTCATATGTTCACATTGATGTAGAGTACAGAAACAAGCTAGATGCGAAGTCCAGGAGGTGCACGTTTATAGGCTACGGGCAGCATGATTTTGGCTACAGGTTTTGAGATGCAGAAAACAGGAAAATCATCAAAAGAAAGGACGTAGTCTTCAATGAAAAAGTGATGCATAAGGATAGTGTGTAGGAAAATAAGGTCAAAGAAAAGGAATTCGTAGAGTTGGAAGAGTTACCGGACACGGGTGTTACAACGTTACAGGATGATTATGCACAGGAACATTATGAGGCAAAGCCACATACACCGGTTGTGAAGAGGTCTACTCGGGAGAGGAGACCCATGGTTTGATATTCACCCTCCTTATATTATCTACTGCTGACAGATAATGGTGAGCCAGAGTGTTTTGAAGAGGCATTACAGTCAGATACACGAGTTAAGTGAGAGCAGGCCATGGATGAGGAGATGGACTCTCTTGAGTCTAATCGTACATCGGAGTTAGTCACTCTACTTTAGGGTAAGAAAGCTCTTCATAACAAGTGGGTTTACAGATTGAAGGAGGAGAACGATGGTTCAAAACGATACAAGGCTAGACTGGTTGTGAAAGGGTTTCAACAAAAGGCAGGTATCGATTTCACTGAAATATTTTCACCTATGGTAAAAATATCTACGATTCGCATAGTATTGAGTATAGTGACTACAAAGGACTTATATCTAGAGCAGCTAGATGTTAAGACAACCTTTCTTCATGGGGACCTTGAAGAAGAGATATATATGCATCAGCCGACAGGATACGTGACACCAGGAAAGGAGAACAAGGTGTGCAGAATGAAGAAGAGTTTATATGGCTTGAAGCAGGCCCCGAGGCAGTGGTACAAGAAGTTCGACAGTTTCATGTCGAGAAACAACTTTAGGAGATGTCATGCAGACCACTGTTGTTACTTGAAGAAGTTTGATACGTCATACATTATTCTTCTTCTGTACGTTGATGATATGCTTGTGATCGGTTCAAACATGAAGGACATCTCAGATCTCAAAAGACAACTGTCCAGAGAATTTGTCATGAAGGATTTATGAGCTGCAAAACAAATCCTAGGCATGAGAATAAAGCGTGACAGGGAAAACAAGAAACTAGTTTTGTCACAGGCAGAGTACATAGCCAAGGTACTTGATAGATTTAATATAAGAGGTGCTAAGCCGGTTAACACTCTATTAGCCAACCACTTCAAGCTATCTAAGGAGCAAGGGGCAAAGATGCAGGAGGAACGAGACTACATGGCTAAAGTCTCATACGCGTCATCTATTAGGAGTCTCATGTATGGTATGGTGAGTACGATGCCAGACATTGTTCAAGCAGTGGGAGTTGTTAGCAGGTTCATGAACAACTCCGGGAAGAAACATTGGGAAGCTGTGAAGTGGATCCTTAGATATTTGGTAGGTACTAAGAATGTAAGGTTGTGCTATGGTGGATCGGAAATCAAGATACAAGGCTACATGGATTTAGATTTGGCAGGAGATATTGACAGCAGGAGAAGCACTACAGGTTATGTCTTTACTCTTTGTAGTGCTACAGTCAGTTGAGTCTCTTAGTTACAGAAGATAGTATCTATCAGTACGACAGAAGGAGAATATGTTGCGGCTACAGAAGCATACAAGGAGATGGTGTGGATGCAAGGTTTCATGGAAGAGTTGGGTAAGAAGCAAGTAGATTGCAAACTGTACAGTGATAGTCAAAGTGCAATACACTTGGCCAAGAATTCAGCCTTTCATTCAAGGACCAAGCATATTGTTATTAGATATCACTTCATATGTTCGTCACTGGAACATGAATCGATTGCTCTGGAGAAGATTCATACAAGTGAGAATCCTACGGATATGTTGATCAAGGCGGTCACACGAGAGAAGCTGAAACTCTGTTCAGCTTTGATTGGTCTTTAGGCTTAAAGACGGGGAGGTGGTGCACTCCGGATGAAGAAGACAAAAGTTTATGGCGATGTGTCTCCAAGTGGGAGATTGTTGAGAAGTGAAGCCACATGCGTGGATTTCGTGTCGCAAGTCCTTTCGCAACTGGGATGCTGAAAGGAGTTTCGCAGATTTCGTGTCGCAAGTCCTTTCGCAATTGGGATGTGGAAAAGAGTTTCGTGGATTTCTTGTCGCAAGTCCTTTCTTAACTGGGATGCGGAAAGGGAAGTTGCAAAAACTATAAATTGGGGTCCCTAGGGCTATTCTAGGGTTAAGGTGAATATTGTGGAGCTATTCTAAAGTGTGAAAAAGGGTTTTCTCTGTATCTCAAAGGGAGAGGTTAGTATATTGCCTTGTAATCTTTGTTCTTCATAGTGGAAGTTTGCATCCGTGATTTTTTATCCTAGTTTGGGGGTTTTTCCACGTATATCTTATCTTGTGGTTTGTTTTAGATTGCTTTGATCTATTTCTAGTTTATATTTCTTCCTGTTTATCGTTTGTGGGTGAGGCCTGATATTGAATCTAGGCTCACTGCGTTGTTGGTGTGCTACGCAACACCTCTCGGGGTGTAGTCCACTTGACCTTTCGACGTGTCTTCATTTTAGGCTCATGCCTTAAATGATCAGTCAAAATAAATGAATATCATGGATAAAATATATACATCATAGTGGCCCCTGACATGCCCTACCATCTCAAGCTAGGTCCGGAGAGATAGTATTCCATCCGCCCCCAAGAAGGCCATTGTGATGTTTGCATGATATTCAGCCCATCCACCCATTTTGTCAGCACATGCTAGGACATTAATTGAGCAAATCCAGACTCAAAAGGACCACATATATAACCCAAGTGAACCACATGATAGGAAAAAGTAGAAGGATAATGCCCATCATTGAAAGCTTCTCTTCCATCCAATTGGGATGAACCGAAAGCAGGAAATTGTTAGCCTAATTCAAAACTTTTGTGGCCCCCACCCATGTTTCAGTAACAGTCGTTCAATCCTATTATTTCTTATCGTGCGGCCTACTTGGCTTTGGATCTGACTCCTTCGGGCTCATGTCCTCACATGAGCCTGTAAAACTGACGGGGTGAATTTCTCACAAACATCGTGGTGGCCCCACCTAAGCTTTTGACCGCAGGATCTGTGTCACTGGCAATCCGGTTCCCTCATGGAGCAACCGACGTAGGTCAGAGGTTATTAACATGTGATGAGAACCGTCCATCTTCTGGAAACGGCTATGGATGATTCATGGTCCATAATTCAAGCTGAATGGATAATACAAACATGCGTGAAGATCAACAGTCCTTTGGAAAGGAAATCTCTGGCAAACTATCGATCAGGATTGGTTTTAATTAAAGAGCAATTATCCAGGAAGATGGAGTGTCTATGGAGATCAGACCGTTCAAATCACTGATGGGAGCACGAAATCCACTGAGTCGTACCTTGGGCCGTTCGTTGATTTTAACGTTTTATAAGGATATTTATTGAAATGATGGTCTCATTTGAATATGTAGCTATTACAATCGTGTGGTCCACCTTTGGCGTGGATTAGATATTCTATACATGTGATACATTATCTGTAAGATATGGATTTATGTGATCGTATACATACAGCCGTTGTATGTGGGTGATTTCTCTCAACCGCCTTTCACTAATACGACCAACCCTAGCAGTTTTTCCGGTCGCGGATTGCGGACTGGCACTGACACTGTCAGTAGCAAGGTGGCTACTGGCCGATGCTCTGTGGGCTCCACAATGATGTATCTATTTTATCCATCTATTTTATCCACGCCGTCCATCCATTTTAGATCATTATTTTAGGTATGTGCTCACAACTGAGGCAGATCCAAATATCAGATGGACCCCACCATAGGAAAACAGTGATGATTGAACGTCCGTCATTAAAAACTTTATAAAGCACGATATCATATTTATTTTCATCTAACTGTTGCCGTATGAAGGGAATAAACAAATATCAGCTTGATTCAAAACTTTTGCTGCTCGTTCAATGACGGCTGTTTCCTTTAGTGTGGTCCACCTGAGATTTTAATTTCCCTCATTTTTTGGATATTTTCTTAAAATGAGTTGGAAAAATGGATGGGCGGCGTAGATAAAACACATTCGACATGATGAGTTCCAAATCAGGGACTCGCTACTGGCATTGGCAGTAGGCAATCCGCGTCCAGTGGTTCCGGACTCGGATTCGGTAGTGACCCCTACGATACCACGCCTGAATATCGTACAACTCTCCGAATAAAGCAAATGTCTCTCGCAAGGATACAAGAATGCTTCTCTAGTATCGTACAACTCCCCGAATAAAACAAAATGTCTCTCCTGAGGATACAAGAATGCTTCTCTGGAGAAAACCTTTGATACTTTGGATGGATGATCCGCAGGATTTTAGAAATTACTCTTACGTGCCATAAAATAAACCATCCAAATTATATTTATCAGCTTAAATGTGTGACGAACCGAAAACTACTCTTATTTGCTTACTGAAATTTTAGATTTCTGGACATTTCCTGGACGGCTCTTATTTAAAAGAAACACAAGTGACGACTAATAAGAGGCTATGACAGTTCAACCAAACTGATGTTGATTATTTTACTTAAAGGACCGTTGGTTCCACGATTTAGTCGGGTTAGTTTGGTTTAAGATATAACACGTGTACCATTTCTAAATGTATGCGTATCAAGCATCATACGCAACTGGAGTATAAATTAACTCGCAACAGAGGCGCACCGCGATTTCAGTCGAGAAAATTAGGACTGTAGACCCCACCTTTTAGCCAGCTGGTTTTATGAAAGAAGACAAACCTTCTTTTGCAAGTTGGACCTCCACTTACGGGGAGCGAATTTGAGGACGAAAATACCCCTCGCTTTCGAAGACGAGCGCTGACGCTCCACCAGCCAAGAGTTGTACGAACGGCTCAAAAGAGATCAAAGTTACATGGCCCCACAACTATGTATTTATTATATCCACAACGTTCATCCATATTTAGAGATCATTATCAAAAAAAAAAAAAAAAATCACATCCAGATCAAATGGACCACACCACAAAGAGCAGCGAGAAAACTGATTTTCACCGTTAAAAATTTTGTAGGGCCCACCACTTGATAGTTAAATCTATCTTATTTTACATCTCAAGCTTAATATGAGCTCGTCAAATCGATGAACGGTTTAGATATAACACAGACCTCATAATGGAACCCACAAAAGGTGGTGGGATTACGACAGCAAAAAATTTTTATTATTTTTTTTTTTTAAAAAGAATCCATAGCTACGGATTATAACTGTAGCCATATCCGTAACCTAGAAAATCGGCGAGGCAAACTAGAAAACGGCAGGGCAAATTAAAAAAACGGCAGGGTAAATTAGAAAATCGGCGGGGCAAAATAGAAAACAGTGGGGTAGGGTAAACTAGAAAATCGGCGGGGCAAGCATGAAAACGGCAGGGCAAACTAGAAAAACAGCGGAGCAAGCATGAAAAACGGCGGGGCAAGCATGAAAAACGGCGGGGCAAACTAGAAAATCGGCGGAGCAAGCATGGAAAATAGTGGGGCAAGCATGAAAAACAGCGGGGCAAATTAGAAAATCGGCGGGGCAAGCATAAAAAATGGCGGGGCAAACTAGAAAATTGGCGGGACAAGCATGAAAAACAGCGGGGCAAACTAGAAAACGACGGAAAAAAAAATTCCATGTAACGTCGATATATCGACAATATGTCGATATATCGATATATTGACGAGGCAAGCATGAAAATCGGCGGGGCAAAAAAAATTTCATGTATCGTCGATATATCGACAATATGTCGATATATCGATATATTGGCGGGGCAAGCATGAAAATCGACGGGGCAAAAAAAATTTCATGTATCGTCGATATATCGACATATGATATATCGACGGGGCAAAAAAAATTCCATGTATCGTCAATATATCGACAATATGTCGATATATCGATGCTTGATTTTGTCGATATATCGACATATGGTCGATAATATCGAATTAAGTCCTCATTTGTCCAGCGACTTAACCAAAAAATTCCATGTAACGTCGATATATCGACAATATGTCGATATATCGATGCTTTATTTTATCGATATATCTACATATTGTCGATATATCGATGCAGTCTGTGTTGTTTTTTTCCTTTTTCTTTTTTTATATATGTTGCGTTGCTTTTGTGGGTCCCATCATGATGTCTGTGTTATATCCAAACCGTCCATCTATTTGACGAGCTCATATTAAGGCTTGAGACGAAAAATAAGATAGATCTAACTATCAAGTGGACCACACTGTAAAATACAATGGGGAATTGAACATCTACCATTGAAACCCTTTTAGGGGTTACAGAAGTTTTGGATCATTATGAAATTTGTTTTTCCTCTTCATCTAGGTCTTTGTGACCCTATGAATGAACTTAGATGGGGAGGATTTCTCACAAACATCACAGTGGGCTCCCAAAAAGTTTTTAATGGTTGATGCTCATTCAACACTGTTTCCTGTAATGTGGTACACTTGAGATTTGCATATACCTCATTTTTTGTCTCATACCATAAAATGATGTGGAAAAATATATGGACGGCATGGATGAAAAGCATACATCATGGTGGGGTTGATAGACCACCAAACATCCACCATTGCATGGTGGCAGGGGAGTACCCAATCCGATTACGTGAAAGGAGGGGTATTTTCGTCCAGAAATTCTGTCACCGCACGTGGAGGTCTAAGTTGCAAAAGAAGGTTTGTCTTCTTTCATAAAACCAACTGGCTAAAAGGTGGGGTCACAGTCGTAATTTTCTCTTTTCAGTCTCAAAGATCTTCCCTCGGACCCAAAAAACAAAATTCTATCGAGTCGAGGATTTGGTGGTCCAAACCCTATAAATCCGCCCAAATCTCTTCTTAAATCCTCGTACATCCACCGTCCGCAACATTCTCTGTCCGCCCATACCATGTCTGTCTATACCAACGGAGCAGCAGCAGGTGACCCAATCCCACCGGGGGTCACCCGAAGCGGTACGTGCCCGGAGCAGGAGAGCTTCAACAAGTTCTTCGACGACTGGCTCGTCGAGCAAGACCGCTATCTCCAAGAACTCATCGCCGCTTCCAGAGACGACTCGATCCGAGGAAACGAAGAGGATCGCCTCCGCCCTCTCATCAACCGCGTCATCAGCCACTACGACCACTACTACCGTGCCAAGTCCATGTCAGCAAGGTACGATGTCCTCTCCATGCTCTCCCCTACGTGGACGAGCACGCTCGAGGACGCCTTCCTTTGGATAGGAGGCTGGCGCCCGAACATGGCCTTCCATCTCCTCTACTCCAAGGCCGGCCTACAGCTCGAGGCCCAGCTCGCTGACCTCCTCCGCGGACTGAGCTCTGGTGATCTCGGCGATTTGTCTCCGAGTCAACTCGTTCGGGTCGACGAGCTGCAGAGGAGGACGATCGAGGAGGAGAGAAAGATAACGGAGAAGATGGCGAAGCAGCAGGAGATGGTGGCGGATTCGACGATGGTGGAGCTGTCGCACGTGGCGACGGAGATGCTGGACGAAGGGAGAGTAGCGGAGGAGGGAGTGGATACTGCGCTGGGGGAGAAGAAGGAAGGGTTGGAGAGGATTCTGGAGATGGCGGATGAACTGAGACTGAGGACGCTGAGGGCCGTGATTGATATCCTGGGACCGCTCCAGGCCGTCTATTTCTTAATTGCTGCTGCGGAGCTACATCTACGGATACACGAGTGGGGGAAGAGAAGGGATGAGGCGGGAAGAAACCACCACTGATTTGAAAGAGGGATTTTCCGCATCTTCGCTTTGGCATGTAGTTCTATTTTATGCGCCTTCTAGGCTCTTTTTTTTTTTTAGTTGGTAGACTGATAGTTGGGTCCATCTTTCTTGGATTTTTAGTCCTTTTTACTCTAGTTTTGATGTATTACTACTCCCGTTTATTTTAATAGAGTGGGACTTTTCGTAATTTCAGTGTACGTGGGTGTGGAGAGGATAACACAGTCAGTTAAATTTTACTAAGAAATTGCATACTCGGAATGTTCTTGTCCCTGTTATTTTCTCAGTTATATTATGTTATTTATTTTATGCTGCATGATCTACACTCGTGTAAGCGATTTGGACAGTTTTAATTTCCATGCGACTGTGCCACGTGTGGGACGTACTCCAGCGGTAACGGTACCATAAGCTATAGTGGTAACGGTTACATGCCCACATGATGCATGTATATAATCCAACCAATCCACCGTATTCATCACATGTTATCCTACTCCGATATTTGCACTCTCTTCATCTAGGTTACCTAACTTCATATGAATAGGATGGATAACAAATAAACATAATGGTAGGCCCTATAAAAGTTTCAACGCCAGGATCATTATCACCATCCTTCCTGTGTTGTGGTCCACTCTAGCCCTTGATATCAAAATTTTTTGATACTATCTCATAAAATGATTAAGAAAAATGGATGGATAGCGTAGATAAAACCTACCCATCACGGTGGCCACTCAAAGCTCCCGTCCCTTCTCAGCTGAAGGCTGGGCCGTACAGTTAACTTGGTTAGCTCGCTCAACTTAATTCGAAATTGAGTTGGAGCTGAGTTGAGATAATTTTTTATCTCAAAAAATTTTTGACCCGAGCTCGACCCAGCTCGGATCGAGCCCAACTCGAATCAAACCAGTTCGGTGACTCGGTTACTTCGGCATTGATGTTGGTGTTTGATGAAACGACTCAACGAAGTGTTGGCTGGTGGCAAGGAATGTATGTTTCATCAAACAAATTTTTATGTTACATACAAAGTGTTTAATGAAGTACTTGTAAAACCATTGTTCGTGTTTTACATACAATGAGAATTTGAAGGTAAGTTCATGTGTTTGTAAAAATATTGCATACGTAAATTCGGCTTGAACTCGTTCAAATTGTCCCAAGCTGCGGACCAAACACTACCAAAAACACAGGGCAGCGCCGATGGCTAAAATTTGTTGGCATTGGCTTTCCCCGACGGCTTTTAGCCGTCGGACGGTCCGTCAGGAAATGGGGCTTGGCGTTGCTCACAAACGAACTAAAACCGCGGGCGTTCCCGACGGCTGAGGGCGACAGTTTTAACCGTCGGCGTTTTTTACGGCAAAAACATTCGGAATTTCCGACGGCTTTGGACGACAAAAAAAAGCCGTCGGCATTTCTCGTATACTTCTAAAAAAAATTAATAATAATAATTAATTGCCTAATCAACACATTCAAAATTAGATTTGCCCATTTATCCAAGGGTATGTCTACGCTTGGGATCACCAGATTCATGAACTGGTCAAATCCACGAAGGGTGCCAACCACAACCCTATTCACGTTCAGCTTAATTTGAAGCTTCTTGTCCATGTATTTCTTAAGAAAAGGTAAAAGAAAAGGTGCAAGCATTTTTAAAAAATGCGGATATTATTTCCCAATCGAAATAGCAAACTGATAATAATACTAAAAATGACATTTACTTCAGCTAATTTTGTTTATTATGAAACATGATGACAACTCCTGCAGTTTGCATAACAATAGCAAACAAAGTATTCTACATCCTTCCTACTGAATTTAATTGAACATAAGTTGAATTATGAACATAGCAAGTCCTCACCTGGCTTGCTTCTGAAAACAAATAGAGGACCAAGGAGAAGTAGAAGGTATGGCTGCTTGGGTAGCGTAATTGGTTGGCAATTGAATTTAGGAAAAGGTAGCGCCCTTCTGGATCCAAATCCATTATCATAACCTGGAAAATGTCCATGGTAGGACTGACTGAAAAATCATCCACGGGAGTGGTGTAGTGTTGAGGGTCAAATATTGCATATCAGACCCTAGTTACTGCTTGGATTTATGAATATGATGCCGTTTAATGGCCCGCTTTAATCGTATTTGTGATGCAGAGTGTATTTGCAAGCATGAACTGAAAAATGGAGTTTAAATCATGGATTTAACGTTCTAAAGTCACCAGAGCAAGGGACGGACTCCAGGGGATCAAGATCAAGAAATTTACACACCAGAGATCCGAAAAAATCAAGAAACTGAAGCTCAAGTGGCCTGGAACTGGTCCAAAATGCTAGATCACGGGGTTCCCACCATCCGTCCGGCTCAAGACTTCATGCATGGCCTAAGGACCATAAATTAACCGTACACGCCGAATTTCAACCGTTAGATCCTGGTGGAAGTGGCTTAACGGACAGATCAGCCCTCAGAATCATGATTCTGGGCCCACCTGCTGATTGGATGGGCCTCATCTTCGGTCCCTACGGGTTAAATGATATGACAATGGATGGGTGGAGCGGATTTCTCGAAAACATCATAGTGGACCCTATTTGAGCTTGAGTGTGCATAGTGCACATGTGCACTAGCCGTGCACTGAATGACTCAAAGTCGGTCAGCGTACGCTGACCGACTCTTTCTTCTCCCATTCAAGAAAGGACGCAGCGTCCTCCCGCCGTCCACCGTTTCTGTGCAGTGAGCCCCACACATCAGTTATTTGAACGATCTGATCCGACCATTGCATCCATTAGTGCGGTATAACCCTCGCCTAGACGTCCTTTTTGCCTTATGCAGGCGTCTGCACGTTCCCAACCGTCAATCGCAGGATGGACGGCAGAGTAGAAGACCTGGTGGGCCACACCTACTTCACTGAAAAAACCGTCCATTCCTAACGTTTTCCCGAGTATAACGCAGTGTACGGAATGGATTTTCCATATGATATCGATCCTGGACCCCACCATCATCACAGCGTCCCTGTTTACGCAGGGACGTGCGTTCGCACTGCCGACTTCCGTGGCCCACTATATGATCTCGATCGTCGTCGTATCCACGATCCAAACCGTCCAATGGAACCATAGAGGGACTTTATTCTCACCTAGGTGTCAGTTTGATCCCATGCAAGATATCGGAAGATCCTAGTCATTGGACGCAAGATGAAAGGCGGAAGAAAGATCTCATGGGCTACCACGTTTTGAATCCAAAACCGTCCCTTTTTGAAAGGTTTTTCGAGGAGATTTCAATGGACGGCGTGGATCTTTCACCCGACACCAAGAAGTGGGGCCCACCAACGTCTGGCGTAAGCTCTGTTACGCATGTAAAACGCCCGCCCCAACTTTAATAGAGAAGAAAACTTTTCTCCACCACCCCTCTGATGACTATAAAGGGACGCACGGCAGAGAAGAATGGGGGAGGTAGGGAGCTTAGCTTGGGGCTTAGACGAGGGGAGAGGCAGTGGCTGGACGTGGAGCATCTCAGCTGCTTTGGTAGAGCACCAGGAGAGTAGCTCTATTTTATGTTATTTTATTTTAATTTTTTGTTGTTGAGATATTTTAGCCTGACCATGTTTTGGGCTAAACCTCTTGGCTAGGGCCAAGAGGTGAAGCTTGTAGTGAGATGGGAGCCCCTATTTATGCTTTTAACTTAAATTTATGAACTAAAGTTGATTTTAGTTTGATTATTAAGGGAATATTGTTTTAGTCTTTAATGGTCTGTTGTGACTGAAATTACAATGGGTTTGCAATGGCTTTGAGTATTTCCTTTGCTTTGTTATGTTTATGACGTCAGGAAGCCCTGTTGTTCACCATCGTCTCCTGGGCATGGTTGGATGTCGGTACCCTTCCTAATTTTCATAATCATCTGATTGGTTGTCAATTAGTTTAATTCTGTTGTTTACTTTGTCCTTTGGGCATGGTTTGGTGATAGAATCCATTCTAATTCATATACCTCTCATCTCTTGAAAGCTATATCAACATCAATTCATTTAATTTCCATGATTTGTGATATATGCATAAGATCTCCCTGATCTCTACAAGTGGATCCTCTGAATCCCTAGTTCCCTTCCTCTGAAGTTTTCTTAAGTTTTAGAATTATTTCACAATTAATTTCCAATTGTTATTTGATTTAGAATTCATCTCATTCTAGTTCTAGTTCTAGTTAGTTTTAGATTACGTACAGGTTTCAGTCCCTGTGGATTCGACCTCGGTTTCACCGAGATTATTACTACATCACAACCCTGCACTTGGGGAGTGAACAAGTTTTTGGCGCCGTTGCCGGGGATTGACGGCTACGTAATTTGAAATTAATTAGTCTTAGAATTAAGGGTAAGATTAGGATTTTTCTAACTTTCTATTTCCTTAGGTTTTGTTCTCTTTTTAGAAACTAACCTAAGTGTCTTGTTTTGTAGACTTTTTGATAGACTTCTAAATTGGTAACATTCTTTCTAATTTTTTCCTTTCTATTTTAGTAGGATTTGTCTTCCTTTTTAGGAAGTTTCTAATTCTAAGTCTTCTAGAATCTAACCTTATTTCTTATATTTCTAGAAAATTTTCTATTTTTAGATTTTTATTTTAAAACTAACCCTCTTGTTTTGTAGGTTTTCTAACTCAGTAAGCTCTTTCTGACTTCTACTTTCTATCTCTTTCATTATTCACTTACTTTCTAGTTTAGAATTTTCCTAAATTATTTAGAGATTCCTATTTTCCTTTTTAGGATTTCTCTTTTGCTATCCTTCTTCTTAGGAATTTTCTACTCTTAGGCCTATTATCTTTAGAAACTAACTTGTTTCGTTTTATTTTACAGGTTTTAACTTAGAGACTTCAATTTGGTAATCTCCTTCCAACTCTTTTTCTTTCTAGATTTTTATTTTCTTTTTTATGATTAGGTTTAGAATTTGATTGAGGGCTGCGAGTGTTTCATGCCCAAGTGGGCCCGTGACGACACTCGACGTCTCTTGACCGAAGGAGGATTAGTTGAGGGGTTAACTGTCCATCGCAGGATTAGACACCACTCGAATTCCCCTGAGTTAATTGAGGTTATGGCTGCAAATCAACCTCAAGCACTACCTCACCACAGGGATGAGGAAACACATGATGAGAATGAGGTGCATCAAGCACCCCCGCCTCGTACTTTACGAGATTATTTACAACCGGCGGGGGTGAGTTTTTTTTATTTTTTTATTTTTTTGTTTTCTCAATCAAAATCCAAATCAAGGGAAACCTCAAGAAGAACCAGTTCAAAATCCCATACAAGAGCTGACTCAGGCGATGCGAGGACTTACAGATTTTATGCAAAAGATAGATTCTCGTATGACGGTTATAGAAAAGGGGATGCTTCCTGCACAACCGCTCCCCAATCCTAAACCGCAGTACGAGATAAATGATCCCAGCTCCTCAAATCAAATGGGGCACGCTAAATCCATCACCACTCTTAGGAGTGGGAAGATCATTGATAAAACCCTTCCGGTTAGGCCTGAAAAGCCTCAAGAACCAGAAGAGGACAATAAAGATGGATCTAGTGATACCCCACAAAAATTAGAACCGAAACTTCTAGAGAAGCCAGTTGCTCCGTTCCCCCAACGGTTGGTTGCACCAAAACGTCTTTCTAACTCTCAGGATATTCTGGAGGTGTTGAAACAAGTGAAAGTCAACATTCCTCTGCTTGATGTCGTAAAACAGATTCCTTCATATGCAAAATTTCTGAAAGACCTATGTACGACTAAAAGACGGCAGAGTATTCAAAAGAAGATTTTCTTGACTGAAAAAGTGAGTGCCATCCTGAAGCAAGACGTGCCGCAGAAATTCAAGGATCCCGGTAGCCCAACCATATCATGTGTAATCGGGAACCATCGAATTGATCACGCACTTCTTGACTTAGGAGCGAGCGTCAATCTGATTCCCTACTCGGTATACAAACAGTTAGGTTTGGGTGAATTAAAACCCACCCTTACCACACTACAACTTGCTGATCGCTCTGTTCGTGTACCAAGAGGGATAATTGAGGATGTGTTAGTCCAGGTTGATAGATTTTACTACCCTGTAGATTTTATCATCCTGGACACCGAACCCATCAACAACATGAGCACTCAGATTCCCGTCATTCTTGGTCGCCCATTCCTTGCCACATCAAATGCAATTATCAATTGCAGGAATGGTGTCATGACTAGTCTTTTGAAAATTTGACATTGGAGTCAAACATCTTTTTCAATAACGGCAACAACTCAGAGGATGATGACGATATCCACGACATTAACATGATTGACTCTTTCGTGGAGGATACGACACCTCTGACCTTATCCTCCGACCCTCTCGAGACGTGCCTGGCCCACTCCCATGAGTTTGATGATGATATGATTAGGGAGACGTGTGCCTTGCTGGATACTGCACCGGTACTTGAAGTTAAATGGTGGAGGCCACAATTTGAAGAATTACCACAAACTGATGTAGTGCCTCTACCGTCTAACCTCAAAGCACCGAAGCTTGACCTAAAACCTTTGCCCTCTGATTTGAAATATGCTTATTTAGGTCAAGATGAGACATACCCGGTGGTGATCTCTGCCCACCTGGAGAAAGAACAGGAGAGTATGCTCATAGCTACTCTCATTCAGCATAAGGGAGCCCTTGGATGGACGATCGCAGACCTCAAGGGAATCGACCCCTCGATTTGTACTCACCGCATATATCTTGAGGATAATGCGAAGACCGCTCGGCAACCACAGCGTAGACTAAATCCAAACATGAAGGAAGTGGTTAAGGCCGAGGTTCTCAAACTATTGGATGTGGGTATCATATACCCTATATCTGATAGTCAGTGGGTGAGTCCAACTCAGGTGGTTCCTAAGAAGTCCGGAATCACCATCATAGCCAATGCTATAATGAACTCGTGCCGACTAGAGTCACTACTGGTTGGAGAATGTGCATTGACTACAGGAAATTGAATACCGTCACGAGGAAAGACCACTTTCCTTTACCATTCATTGATCAGATCCTAGAAAGATTAGCCGGTCATTCCTATTACAGTTTCCTTGACGGGTATTCGGGCTATAACCAAATTGAAATCGCCCCTGAGGACCAGGAAAAAACCACATTTACTTGCCCCTATGGCACCTTTGCTTACAGAAGGATGCCGTTCGGGTTATGTAATGCCCCTGCCACCTTTCAGCGATGTATGCTGAGTATCTTTTCTGACATGGTGGGGAAATATCTAGAGGTCTTTATGGACGATTTCTCGATTTTCGGTTCATCTTTCAGCGAGTGCTTAAAGAATCTTAAATGTGTGTTGAAAATATGTGAAGAAAAGAATCTGGTACTTAATTGGGAGAAGTGCCATTTCATGGTTCATAAGGGGATTGTCCTTAGACATATCATCTCGTCCAAGGGAATTGAGGTAGATAAGGCAAAAATCGATCTTATCTCTAACCTACCTCCACCCAAGAACATTAGGGACGTGCGATCCTTCTTAGGACACGCAGGATTTTACAGGCGATTCATAAAGGACTTTAGTCTTCTCTCTCGTCCTTTATGTAATCTTCTTCAAAAGGATGCTCCATACGAGTGGACTGAGCAGTGCCAGGAAGCTTTCACTAAGCTTAAGGGCACGTTAACCACTGCACCCATCATGCAGCCACCCGACTGGAGCCTTCCTTTTGAACTTATGTGCGACGCTTCTGATTATGCTCTTGGAGCGGTTCTAGGCCAGAGAAAAGATAAGAGGCCATACGTCATACATTACGCAAGTAGGACCTTAAATCCTGCCCAAGTGAACTACTCGACTACGGAAAAAGAACTCTTAGCCGTAGTGTTCGCCTTGGATAAATTTAGGTCCTATTTGATTGGATCCAAGATCATTATCTATACAGATCATGCGGCACTTAAATATCTTCTTTCTAAGAATGATTCTAAGCCCCGCCTGATACGATGGATCCTTCTACTCCAAGAATTTGATTTGGAAATTAAAGATAAAAAAGGAGTAGAGAACGTAGTGGCCGATCACCTTTCTCGCCTTAATACCTCTCTGATTCCCTTGAGGCGACCCATATCAACGACATGTTCCCTGATGAACAATTGTTCAGAGTCTCCCACTCACCTTGGTTCGCTGATATTGCTAATTATCTTGCTACAGGTTCCATACCAACACAGTGGACTGCGCAAGATAAGAAGAAATTCTTCACCGGGTGCGCAACTTTTTCTGGGATGATCCTTATTTGTTTAAATATTGCCCAGACCAGATCTTAAGAGATGTGTGCCAGATGATGAGCATCAGAGTGTCATCTCCTTTTGTCACTCACAGGCCTGTGGTGGTCACTTTTCTGCAAAAAAGACCACGGCCAAGATACTGCAGTGTGGCTTCTATTGGCCCACTATGTTCAGGGACACTCATGAGTTTTGCAAAGCTTGTGAGCGTTGTCAGAAATTGGGAGCATTGTCCCGTCGAAATATGATGCCCTTGAATCCCATTCTTATCATAGAGGCATTTGATTGCTGGGGCATCGATTTCATGGGACCATTCCCCCAATCTTTCGGGAATTTATATATTTTGCTTGTCGTAGACTATGTCACTAAATGGGTCGAAGCGATTCCGTGTCGAACTAATGACCATCGCACAGACGCATTAATTAAACTTAAAAGAAACATCATGTCCCGATTTGGAACGCCTCGAGCCATCATTAGTGATGGGGGCTCACACTTTTGTAATAGGCCATTCGAGAGTTTAATGAAGAAATACGGTATCTCTCATAAGGTGAGCACCCCATACCACCCACAGACAAGTGGGCAAGCTGAGATTTCCAATAAGGAGATAAAACACATTTTGGAGAAAACGGTTAACCCTGACCGTAAGGATTGGTCAATCCAATTGACCGATGCCTTGTGGGCTTACCGTACTGCTTTTAAAACCCCTATTGGAATGTCTCCCTTTAGACTCGTCTATGGGAAGGCTTGCCACTTGCCTGTGGAGTTGGAACATAGAGCCTACTGGGCAATCAAAAATCTGAATTTCAATCTGAACAACGCTGGCTCGCTACGCAAACTTCAATTAAATGAACTTAAAGAAATCCGGAACGACGCGTACGAGAACTCGAGAATTTACAAGAACAGGATGAAGGCGTTTCATGACCAACATATTCTACGGAAATCATTCACGCCAGGTCAGAAAGTCCTTTTGTATAATTCTCGATTACATCTCTTTCCGGGTAAGCTTCGATCTCGTTGGACCGGCCCTTACATTGTTGTTACTGCATATCCTCATGGGGCCGTCGAGATAAGAGATCCCGATAATGGCAAGGAATTTAAAGTAAATGGACATCGCTTAAAGCCATTTGTCGAGAAATTTGATTCAGAAGACATGTCCATGCCTCTGACTGATCCTGTTTACCAGGAATGATCTCCTAGTCTGATGGAGGTATAGGTAGGTTTATCGCTTTCATAGGACTAGGGTAGTTATTGTATTTGTCTGGCTGAAGACGGTAAACTTAGCGCTCCTCCTGGGAGGCAGCCCAGCTTTTCATTTTCAATGTTTGTGGGTAACATTACTGCAAACCCTCACGAGACTACAACTCATCCACTAGGGGCAACCTAGGGGTTTAAAGGCTTGTTGCATACGCTAAATGCAATCGAGAGCACCTGCGAAAGTGGTATAGGTAGGATTTTATTTTTGTTATTTTTGTGTTGTTATCTCTCTCGTGCTAACCAGCGTCCATGATGCGATCTCTTGGAAAGTGTCTCTCGATTCATCATCCAGGTACTATCTTCCCATCACTTCATATTTACTTTTCGTTGTCCCAAGTGCATTGCATACTCATATCTTTTACATTGAGGACAATGTAGATTTTAGGTTGGGGGTGGGAGATTAGGTTACCTAATCAGTGTTTTCTTGGTCTTGAGCTAGAATTGTGAAAATTTTTAAAATTTTTTCTGGACTTTCTAGTGAATTCGAAGTGATTTTGACGGATATCCTGGATTTAGAATTTCAAGATACGTGATGTTGGAAATTTATGACTCTTAATTTCAGTATCTGTTAAATTTCACAGTTAAGTTCAAATTGTTAATCCATGATTAGAGTTTTAAACATTGATTGAGTCATGATTTCAACAAGACACATCTCGCTTTCACATTAAAGTTTCAGTTTGATATTGAAGGATTGACTTGGTAATCATTAAGCATGAAAGGAACCATCCTGGGCAATTTTCCATCATGATTAATAAAAAAAGAAAATATCCGGCTACAAGATAACCGCTTGCGGAAAGGGTTGGGCGACCGAACTTCACCATAAGTTTGCTCCTTATAGGTGTAGTAGATTCGATTCCCCACGGTTAATATTTGGAAAAGTTAGGCGACTAGTTCTCACCGTAGGTTTGCTCCCTATAGGTAAGGATTTGTTTCCCCTCCTAAGCACTATTGATCATGGAAAAATCAAAGGTTGTTAGAATGAAAAGTGGATCTGTGAGGCAAGTTTTGGTTTAAGTTGATTGTCCTGGGTACTCTTGTTGGTTACCAAGGATGTCATAAATTAACGAAGTGAATCTTAATGATGATAAGCAAGGTAATACTATACACCCATGGAACTCGATGTTTAGATTTTTTTTTTTTTTTCCTAATTTATGGATTAATGCTTAGGACTTGATTATGAGGTTTTATCATGTACTTGAATCCGGAAGAAAGAATGCCCAATATTCATGAATCTTAGATTTCTCGTGTCTGGATCGTTTTTTTTTTTTTTCAATATCACTCGGTTTCATAGAAATTATCCTGTAGTTCTTAACTTATTTTTCGCATACTTTGCTCGGGACTAGCAAAATGCTGGTTGGGGGTTGTGTTGAGGGTCAAATATTGCATATCAGACCCTAGTTACTGCTTGGATTTATGAATATGATGCCGTTTAATGGCCCGCTTTAATCGTATTTGTGATGCAGAGTGTATTTGCAAGCATGAACTGAAAAAGGGAGTTTAAATCATGGATTTAACGTTCTAAAGTCACCAGAGC
Source organism: Magnolia officinalis (assembly GCA_021015155.1). NCBI lineage: Eukaryota > Viridiplantae > Streptophyta > Magnoliopsida > Magnoliales > Magnoliaceae > Magnolia > Magnolia officinalis. The sequence goes on along the minus strand of JAJHSJ010000004.1, from coordinate 16,571,404 downwards.
AAGGGACGGACTCCAGGGGATCAAGATCAAGAAATTTACACACCAGAGATCCGAAAAAATCAAGAAACTGAAGCTCAAGTGGCCTGAACTGGTCCAAAATGCAAGATCACGGGGTTCCCACCATCCGTCCGGCTCAAGACTTCATGCATGGCCTAAGGACCATAATTAAACCGTACACGCCGAATTTCAACCGTTAGATCCTGGTGGAAGTGGCTTAACGGACAGATCAGCCCTCAGAATCATGATTCTGGGCCCACCTGCTGATTGGATGGGCCTCATCTTCGGTCCCTACGGGTTAAATGATATGACAAATGGATGGGTGGAGCGGATTTCTCGAAAACATCATAGTGGACCTATTTGAGCTTGAGTGTGCATAGTGCACATGTGCACTAGCCGTGCACTGAATGACTCAAAGTCGGTCAGCGTACGCTGACCGACTCTTTCTTCTCCCATTCAAGAAAGGACGCAGCGTCCTCCCGCCGTCCACCGTTTCTGTGCAGTGGGCCCCACACATCATTTATTTGAACGATCTGATCCGACCATTGCATCCATTAGTGCGGTATAACCCTCGCCTAGACGTCCTTTTTGCCTTATGCAGGCGTCTGCACGTTCCCAACCGTCAATCGCAGGATGGACGGCGAGTAGAAGACCTGGTGGGCCACACCTACTTCACTGAAAAAACCGTCCATTCCTAACGTTTTCCCGAGTATAACGCAGTGTACGGAATGGATTTTCCATATGATATCGATCCTGGACCCCACCATCATCACAACAGCGTCCCTGTTTACGCAGGGACGTGCGTTCGCACTGCCGACTTCCGTGGCCCACTATATGATCTCGATCGTCGTCGTATCCACGATCCAAACCGTCCAATGGAACCATAGAGGGGACTTTATTCTCACCTAGGTGTCAGTTTGATCCCATGCAAGATATCGGAAGATCCTAGTCATTGGACGCAAGATGAAAGGCGGAAGAAAGATCTCATGGGCTACCACGTTTTGAATCCAAAACCGTCCCTTTTTGAAAGGTTTTTCGAGGAGATTTCAATGGACGGCGTGGATCTTTCACCCGACACCAAGAAGTGGGGCCCACCAACGTCTGGCGTAAGCTCTGTTACGGATGTAAAACGCCCGCACCAACTTTAATAGAGAAGAAAACTTTTCTCCACCACCCCTCTGATGACTATAAAGGGACGCACGGCAGAGAAGAATGGGGGAGGTAGGGAGCTTAGCTTGGGGCTTAGACGAGGGGAGAGGCAGTGGCTGGACGTGGAGCATCTCAGCTTGGCTTTGGTAGAGCACCAGGAGAGTAGCTCTATTTTATGTTATTTTATTTTAATATTTTGTTTGTTGAGATATTTAGCCTGACCATGTTTCTGGGCTAAACCTCTTGGCTAGGGCCAAGGTGAAGCTTGTAGTGAGATGGGAGCCCCTATTTATGCTTTTAACTTAAATTATGAACTAAAGTTGATTTTAGTTTGATTATTAAGGGAATATTGTTTTAGTCTTTAATGGTTTGTTGTGACTGAAATTACAATGGGTTTGCAATGGCTTTGAGTATTTCCTTTGCTTTGTTATGTTTATGACGTCAGGAAGCCCTGTTGTTCACCATCGTCTCCTGGGCATGGTTGGATGTCGGTACCCTTCCTAATTTTCATAATCATCTGATTGGTTGTCAATTAGTTTAATTCTGTTGTTTACTTTGTTCTTTGGGCATGGTTTGTGTGATAGAATCCATTCTAATTCATATACCTCTCATCTCTTGAAAGCTATATCACATCAATTCATTTAATTTCCATGATTTGTGATACATGCATAAGATCTCCCTGATCTCTACAAGTGGATCCTCTGAATCCCTAGTTCCCTTCCTCTGAAGTTTTTCTTAAGTTTTAGAATTATTTCACAATTAATTTCCAATTGTTATTTGATTTAGAATTCATCTCATTCTAGTTCTAGTTCTAGTTAGTTTTAGATACGTACAGGTTTCAGTCCCTATGGATTCGACCTCAGTTTCACCGAGATTATTACTACATCACAACCCTGCACTTGGGGAGTGAACATGTAGATAGCCTGCGATTCCCCGAGAAAGCGTCCAACTAGAGGTTCCATTTTCAATGGTGTTGAAAATCCAGTAAAAAAATCAACCAGTTCTTTGTCAAATGCAAAAAACGCATCCTTCAGTGTTTGCACTATGAAGAGGAAACATATCCTTTAATATTTAAACCTTACTGGCTGATGAAGAGTCAAGTACAGATGCAAAAAATTCTTTTTATGCAGGACTTATGTAACAAAGAAAAGCTGATTTTACCAAAAGGATCATGGCACACTTCTTTCTAGGAACTTCCCTTGTAACTTCTATCTTGCACTAATGAACAAACTGTAACCCAGAGCTAGCAACAACATTATAATTGGTGATAATTGGCAGATATTGAAGGCCATTTGCATCACCTTTTAATGCATGCCTCCTGCCTCGCAAAACAATACTCTTTAAGTTCAATCTTGGAGGTTCATCTGATACAACTGACTAATTTAAAAGGTTTAATAGTGTCCTTTTGGGAAGAAATAATAAGCTGTTTCATTATTTCAGAAGCTTTTGTTCAATTCCAGAATATTGGGGTATTTTTTCTCCTACTAGACATGCTGAACATAAAAGAGTTTTAAAATTTGTCCTCTTTCACATGCTTGAAGAACTTAGTGGACCCAGAGCTAGAGATGGTGAAAAGAAATGGTTACCTGCATGCCTAAGTAAAGCACGAGGGAGTTGATCAGGGGTACATTGTACTGAGTCCCAGCCAGTGCAGCCTCACTTTGGGGAAGCAGCGGACTCTGGTTTAGCTCCGCTAAAAGTGGAGATCTCTTTTTCCATGACTGCAGCAAAATAAGGAAACAGCACACAATGTTAGTAGAACACAGAAAAACCGGATGATTAACACAATGATTGTACTGCATCGCTAGTCCAAAGACCCAGCTACCCAACTCACCAAACTAAGTGAAACTGAAGGACAATAGAAAGGTAACAATGCCCAAAGATGCATGGGAAACACTACTCCAAAGTAAAACAAAAGAAGAAGGTAGGTAGAATATATGAAGCACCATACCCTTCGAACAACAACCAAATATTTAATCCCCAGAAGGGTTCCATGACGAATTTCCCATTCTTGTCTACACTGAAAGAAATAGCAAGAGGATTATAAAAGAAATAAACTGGCAATGGTCAAGCTCATTCCATCAATAGCAGTAATTATGCCATGAAGACAGAACAGTACCAGTTCCTTCATAATCATTACTTGCATTTGTAGTAAGATATTCAGTGTTTCATGAACTAGTGAAGGATGCATGTACTTAGTGTGGCACCTAGTGCTTGAGCACAAGTTTCCCGAACAGGGGCAACGACTTGATCAAAAACATAATCTCCAAAACTGCATCAACGGATAAGGAAAAGATTCACTAAATGAAAATCACTAAACAAAAAGAAGAAGAGCAAGAACATAGACAAATGCAAGAGCACTTTAATAAGAATGAATCAAAGCAGGGAAAAAATAATCATTTGAAAGCTCCACTCAAAACCATGAAAGTAGCATTAATTATGGTTCTTTCCTTTATATTTTCTTGGAGAGAGAGAGAGAGAGAGAGAGAGAGAGAGAGAGAGAGAGAGAGAGAATTACGAGGTTCATTGTCCATGTGGATACAAAGCTCTTATTCTACATAACCAGAGGCCTTCACAGGCAGAGTAAGAGACTCAAATTGAAAATAGATAAATAAAAAGCACACCGATCTAATGATAGTACACAAAGGAAGCGAATAGCACAATCTTGAAGGATTTCCCAATTTTTAATCCATGAATGTCTTGCAATTTTGATCAATTTTCATCAGTTTGCAACCTTCGGGCAGATTAGTCAGCAAGTGCTTCATGTCGGAGCTACCATCTTCAAAGAAGATTTTCTGTTCAGCTGCATTGCCAGGTTCCCCTTTACACTGAAAATGAAAGCCATCAAGACATGAATCAGGCTCCAACTTACTAGGAGCAACAGTAAGTCCACCAGATTTGAGCCTCCAGGAGCAACAGTAAGTCCATCAGGTGGGCTTCACTGTTTAGATCTTGTACCCTAAATCTCAGGTGGGCTTCATTGTTTTGATCTTGTAGCCTAAATCTCAGGTGGGCTTCAATCTTTAGATCTTGTACCCTAAATCTCAGGTGTGTCATTCTGGCCTGAGGACTGATGCACACTGATTTTTAAGTAGAACATCTAAAAAGTGTGGCCCACTTGATTGAAAGCTTAGATCTTGCCTGCCATATTGGCAAGTCAGAATGGGCAGCACTCTACACCTGTGAGCCTGAACGAACCAACACTCTACACCTGTGCAGCACTCCCTCACAATTAAGAACTTCATAAGATGGACAGTTTCATCTACTCATCAGGGAGGCCATACATGTCTAATGATAAATACTGTATACCTGGCTTTCTTTTTTCAAGCCGTCCATTGCTTTAACACATGTTTAGCCCCTGATAAGTGGACTGGCTGACTTAAGGGCCATGACATCAACAAGGTGGGGGTCCACCTTATGCATGGCTCACAATCCCACACACGAACCAGTTTAGCATGAGTGGCCATGAGTCATTGAACTTTTGCCAAGAAATCGTGAAAATTCTCATTTTAAATCTTATAACACAGCTATTCAACCAGCTATGCTATGTGGTCAGTAGTGTTGTGCAGTTACAAAGGCAACATGAACAGAGATTGACTGTTTTAGAGATGAGGATGTTGAGATGGATGTGTTGAAAGACTCGACAGGATTGAATTAAGAATGAGTTTGACTGAAACAACCCAGTAAGTAGTCCTAATAAAAGATAAATGTGGAACTTGAGATGGTTTGTTCATGAGCATCTAAGACCAAACACAATCCAAAAGTATGGAAACTTTGATTCAGGTAAAAGGGCCTGAAACAAGGATGAGAGGAAGACCCAAAAGGTCTTGGAATCAGGGCCTTAAAAAAAGTATTGGAAAAACAAGACTCATAAAGCCAACCCCAAATAGGAGGGAGAAGGCTTCGATAATGATAATCACAATTATGCATGAAATGACTACTTCCGAAGAAGGAATCCTCAACTCCCACTTAAATTTGACTAGAATCCCATTAACTTCAATTGATAAGATGCTATTTTAACTTTTATACAATCATAGTCTGACTAAAATAATTTTAACTTCGAGGATATGGTCCTTGATATAGTAGAATGGCAGATAGGATTCATGTAGCTGACCCCAATTAGTTGAGACAATGCTTGGATGATGATGATGATGATGATACAATCATGGAAAACTGGAATATAATCAGCCATCAAACTTGAATCCTACCGGCTTTTGAAGAACCTATAATAAACATTTTGGCAGGAGGCTACTCCTACAAAGGTATAACCAAAACCATTTAATTTGAACTTAGGAGCTAACTGGGTTAATATTTGAAATAAAGAGGAACATATGACAGCCTTCTTATGGGATGTGACCTGGTGATGCATTTCAAGGCGTTAGTACAAAATGATACAAAAGGGTCAGTTAAGGCTACGTAATAGAAGTTTGCTAATCCCACACATCATGTAGCCAAACTCCAAGACCCAACTCCAAATGTGCTAATGTGGAAAACTCATGAAACATACAAGCCATCCGTTAGGTGGCCCCTATCATTTATATGCCCTGGTCCAAAAATCAGGCTAGTCAACACCTCACGTGTGCTGCACATGTATGAAACAATATGACAGCTAAACCAAAGTGTTTCTCACATTTGTTTCATACACTGGTCCACTTGATTAGTGGACCTAGAACAACCCAACTTTTCAACCAGGGCATATACAAGGTGAAGGCCCATCAGGGAACCTCTAAGTAATACATAATTGAATACAGAAATCTTACAGAAAGAGAGCAGATCAAACCTGACAGCTGAAATAATCTTCACAGGCAAGAAGTGCAAGATTGACTGATGGCAGCTTAGGAGGAGTGAGTATAGAAACCTTGGTGATACTTCCAAGTGATCCTTCGCTTTCTAAATGAATGAGAGATAAAAGTTGCATCATCTACTACAAGGGTTACATTTATTCACACTTAATCAACATCTGACCATCAAGAAGTTCCATCATACCTATGAAAAGACGTTTCAAATCATATCCTGTATTGTCTTTGCGAAAGTGCCAAGCATATCAAGCACAGTGCCATTTGCCAGTATATCTTCAAGACCTGAAAGTGAAAAGTAAAAGATAATATCAGCAGAATAAATTTATCTGATACTCCCGTTTAGAATCTAAAAGAGGAGATCAATGTGGAAGCCCTCAAGGATATGGACAGAGGGGCATTTTAGGAGGAAAAATCAGGGCCTCTACAGATATGTACCTTGCATTATCAAATAGTTCCATCTAACAAAACTACCCTCTCTACTAGATATGACAGTCAACAACATACTACCACAAGCTGAGGAATATCCGTCTATGGTGTCCAGATTTTGGAAAATTTTCTGAAGTAGCCAATCACTTCCAGCGAACTTGGTGTACTTGTCATCACGCTGATCAGCAAATTTCATATATGGTGTACAAAACTGCTATACGATGACTCACCAAGCGGCAAGAACCCTTGGTGAGTCATCATATAGATAGCTTAAAATTCATGGCAGCCAAGCTGCAGCATACTTCATCTAAATGGCCCACAATATTGAATAGTTGATATGTTTCACAGTGGAAGGAGAACCACTTGTACAAGCTGAATTTTTGGGCAAAGGGTATCCACATGGTGGGACCTGGCCAATAGACGACATACATGCACATAAATGGGCTTCATGAGGAGCTTAGATAAGGATGCACTATAGGTAGATAAGAATAATGCATATCTTAAAACTTCAAAGAATAACATAACCCAATTTCAAACCATGTATATCATGCCATCTTAATGTATTCGTCAGCTTATGAAACAAGACATGACCTACATCTCATTAACCCTTATAAAAGACTTAGAAACCATTCAATCAACAACCGACAAAGTTATTTGAGAACAGCCTACATAAGCTCCAAAACGTAAATGCATGAACCTAAAAGCTCACTAATCATTCAATCAACAACCGACAGAGTCAGCGTCTGTTGAAAGTTTGAAAGATATTGGTAATCCTATGCTGAAGCACTCGAAGGAAAGAGAGAGACTGTTTTTTTTTTTTTTTTTGAAACCGTTACTATTACTTCTCCCGTCTTGTAACCATTATTATTTTGAATTTTATCAAGAAAGGTAAGCAATTAGTAGTGCAGGATTTTCATATAAGGGAGGAAGTTTCATGATAAATTGACTATTGCTGGCCAACTTGAAATATAAGGATACAAAAGCTAATTTTCATTTAATTCAGATAGATTCGTATTCAGGAAAACAGTATATACACAATCTAAAAGGAAGCAAAAAGAAATCAAATTTTGGAACCACAACAGTCTTATGGAGCCAATCTAAACGGAAGTGAAAAGAAATCAAATTTTGGAACCACAACAGTCTTATGGAGCCAATCGTAGAAAGAAACTACCAAACTGAATCTTAAGATGTAATAAATAGACCTGGGATATCTCTTCCTTCTTCCCATCTGGCATTTTCCTCTGTGCAAGCATGTCTTCTTCCTTGATCTGCGCCAAAGATGGAACTATTCATGAGTGGCAGGAGAAAAAATCTACAGACCTATTGCCTTTCAAAATATATTTTTTTAAAATCTATAAACTATATTGATAAAGCTCAAACAACAGAATGGTCCCTAACTTTCAATGCTTTAAGGCGATCACCAAGAGTAGGCAGCCCCTCTAAAATTTCCGAGCAATGTAATCATTGCACCTAGCTTGCTTAAAAAAGGAATGCTTTAACAGCTTTTGCATAGATGGCTGCTTTGATGGGTCTTTTACCAAGCACATAGCAATCATTTGCTTGAAGGACTAAAAGAAACTCCTAAAAAGTTTGTAAGGAATAAAAGCTAGTACCCAAAGAATGGAATTTGACAGAAACATGCGTGTTATAGGCATACCTTCGAGAACTTCCTGTCCCTTTCATAGTTAAGCAGAACCTGCAAAAGGAGCTCTGTTTTAGTGTCCACATAATTTCAAAGTGATCAACGGTGCGTGATTTATGTACCTTCATTGGAGGAGACTTTGAGAAAGGAGCATTCCCATGGGCAAGCTCCAAGGTAGTAATCCCAAAAGACCAGATATCTGCCTTGCAAGATCATTCTCCAAGAAAAATCAATATCTGAAATCAAGCTATATGTTGACGACAAAGAAATAGAACTAGAAAGTAGCCAGTTGACTTGAAATCATAACCGTGAAATTGCTCCATAACCTCATGTAAGACCTGTATCCTAATTTGTACCGTTCCGTAGGCTTCCGTGGTCCTTCCGGTCGAATTCCGGCGATCATCGACCCGTATCCGATGTTTGCGCACGATCCTAAGCCAAGTTTTGCATACCAAAGCTGGCTCGAACCGAAACATGTACCTTGGCGACCGCGCCGTCACCGCGGTTCCAACACCACGACTCGCGCACGGACCCGATACCCAGGTAGAAGATGTCGGCCCACGTTCATTTCGAGGAAAACGCCGCACGTACGAATTCCGAGAGAATCTCTACGACCTATCCCATCAATCAATCAATCAAGTACACATCACACATCAAGTCAAGTACAAGCAACCCATACTCTATCCTTACCTCTATCTTACACAAGCTATCCAAAGTCAACCCTCACATCACTTCATCCATCACTCAACCCATCACCCATCCTTATCATCCCATCACTTCTCTCTCTCCCTCATTTCTCAAAAATCTCTCCTAGGCAACGTCCAAGCTTCCTCTCTCCCAAACCACAAGTGTGGCCCACCCTCTCATCTCTTATCCACATCATCAAAACCCCATCACCCTCCATCAAAAGTGTAAGCAAGGAGCTAAGGAGGCTAAGGACCAAAAAGAAGGCTGATAGGTGGGTGATCCACCGTTAAATTCTTATTTTTAGGGCCCACTTGTTGGTGGGACCCATTTTGATGTATGAGTTGTATCATATAAGGCCCATAGTGGCGGGACCCCTCCATCACCGTATCTCTCTCTCTTTTTCTCTTTCCCTTGAATGTTGTGGGCCTCACCGAATTGTGTTAGATCTACTCCATCCATCAGACAGAGTGGCCCACCACATATCAGGGAAATCTCACCCACTAGACCTAAATATATGGAATATATTTATATTATATTATATATATATATATATATATATATATATATATATATATATATATATATATATATATATATACATCCATGGTGGGCCACGTCCATGTGGGACCCACCATGATACTTGTGTTATTCCACACCGTCTAGCGTCTCTGGACGCTGGACGTGGCTCAACAGAGAAGTGTGAACGCTGTGGGTGAGGTGTGGCTAACAATGCAGTGTGTACTTACGTGTGTTGTGGGTAACAGTGAGGTGTACACTGCTCATGCAGGCCCCACCATGATGTATGTATTTAATCCAAGCCGTCCAATTTCATTCATCAGCTCATTTCTGACATTGATCCGAAATTTGAGACCAATCCGATTCTCGGGCGAGCCATACCTACCGTTAAAACCCATTTTGATTATTCTATTCGCCAAAAACACGTGGCATATTGGTCTCATATCGTCAATCAGGGGCCGTAGAATCTAATGGCCGGGTTGGATTTTTCAGATGCAGGCCCCACAAGGGAAAAACCGTGGAAATTCTGATTTACAAAAAATAAATAAATAAACATTAGGCAGCAGCGCCTGCTGCTGCCGCTGACACACCAGAGGACGCCCAGCGTCTTGCGCTGGATGCTGGCGTGCATGGGCGGGCAGGGACCCACGGCCCCAACTGTGGGCCCCACTATGACGTGTGTTGAACATCAACACGGTGCATTTCATGGGCCCTCCTTCAAGGCAGCCGCCACCCAAAAATCAGCTGCATACGCGACTCAGGTGGCCCACATCACAGGGAACAGTGTTGGGTTGAACGTCTACCATTGAAACCCTTTATGGATCACGGAAGTTTTGAATCAATATGAAATTTGTTTTTCCTCAATCCAGGTCCGTGTAACCTTATCAACCGGTTGGATGGAAAATAAACATCACCGTGGACCCCAAGGTCCACGTGACCTTATCAACAGATTGGAGAAAAATAAACATTTTGGTGGGCCCTAGGTCCACATGACCTTATGGACAGTTTGGATTGCAAATAAACATTTTGGTGGGCCCTAGGTCCACGTGACCTTATGGACAGTTTGGATTGCAAATAAACATTACAGTGGGCCCAGGTTGGGTGGAAAATAAACATTATGGTAGGCCCCACATGGGACCCACTGATGTATATATTGTAATCCACACCTCCCATTAGTGTGGGCCCCACCAAAGGTATGTGCCTCATCTATACCGTCTAACCATTTTTAAAAGATCATTTTAAGGCTTGAGACTAAAAATAAGACAGATCTAGGATCAGGTGGACCACATTATAAAAAATAGTGGGTTTGAACATCCACCATTAAACCCTTAGAAATTTTAATGGTGGAAGTCCTTATCACCACTTATATTTGAGTGTGGCCCATCTGATATATATGTGGCCCATGTGGTGTGGCCCACTTACCATATTATGGACCATTGTTAAGGCCCACCTCGATTTGTGTGAGGCCCGTTGTTGAGGCCGCCTTAATAGATATGAGGCCCATGTTATGAGGCCCACTTTGATATATATGAGACCATGGGTTGAGGCCCATTTGACGTATTGAAGGCCTTTGGGTCGAGGCCCAACGGGATGTACATAAGGCCCATCGTAATATGTGATTCTTCCATGGTTTATGTAATGATGTTTTGGCAGCCATGCCTTGGGAACAATGATGGTTTGACGTCCACATTGTAGGATGATATTGGTTAAATGTCCGCATTATCACTCGCCCTAAGGCCCATTGATAGGCCCATACTTGCAATGTGTAGGCCGTCTAGGCCCACTTTCGCTATGTACAGAGTCTATCACTATATAACATGTTTAGTATATATCCATGATTCATGATCATACACATCATATGTATGCTTGATATGAGGAGTGATTGATCATAACATGTGTCCTCGGGCAAATTGTTTATGGGCTCCCTGATAGGCGGAGTTGTCCTACATGAGCGCGTGGTACACGCAGGACTGTTGCATGACTGGTAGTGTGATTCATGCACTTGCATTTGTGTGATTGTAGTTACTGTATGCCCTAGCGACATCAGAGCCATAGCCTCCACAGATACATCATGGATGACCGGATTGGATACCGGAAATATTGTTTCTAGCATCGGGGCGCCATAGATGTCCCTGGGTGAAAATCCCTAAACCCGATGGTACCAGAGGATGATTCCAACGTCGAGACCGAGTGGACTCATGAGCGCATGAGGGCCGAATACCAGGAGGCCGCGTCTCCCACTGTGTCGTGGTCGGTTGGAAAGGGGTGTGGCCTTACCCGCCCAAGTGTAGGGGGCATTACTAGGCTGATTTTGACCAGCTTGTGAATGGATCCGCTATCGACATGTTGGATAGGTATTGGCAAACTATTGGCCAGCCAGATAGTGAGGTTTCTTACGCTCACTTGGACTGTGCGGCTGGGAGAGAGATAGTGCCATTTGGAGTGTACTAAACCCCGGTGATTATCTGGACTGAGAACCGTACTGATTTGATGCTCTAGTGAGGAGCTGCATTGATATGAGGATTGACATGCTTGAGTTGCATGTCACATCGCATGGTCTTATTATGACCGATCGCATTCATATCTTGCATCGCATAGCCTTGGTACGGCTGATTGCATTTGCATACTCATCAGCATGATTCCGCATTACTCTGACCTTGCATTCTGAGCGCTCTTGTATTGCGCACACACTTACACCACCCTCTAAGCTTTCTATAAGCTTATGCACGATTGATGCGTGCAGGTGACGCCAGGATGCAGTCATAGCCTCGCCGCAGTTGTAGCGTGCAACCGAGCTTTTGGAGTTTTCATTACTTTCATTACCTTGTATTTCCCTTTCATACGCATTGTACTTAAAGTTTTTGATCATAGTGGATTTTGTGATGGTGTTCTTGTGGTTATTGTTTGTGGGTTACGCTTATGGTTATGCTCATTACGAATCAAATCATGTTTAAAATCCTCCTTATAGGATCCCAGGATCGAAACCTGGTGTATGGGTGCCAGGAGTCGAGAATGGGGTACTATGGAGGCTGTCAGCGTTGGATTCGGCGATCGGGAATTTTGTGAGCCCGGTTTCCGAGTTTGGGGCGTGACACCTCAGGCACCATCCTGCCATGAACAAATAGAAAGAAAGGCCTTACCGTAGAAGAGTTTAGTTGGTGCATTAGAATATTAAAAAATAAGATCCACATATTAATACCAGGCTGTAGGGCCATCACACAGATAAACACATGATTTCAAACCCATCAATTTGCTTGAAGATGGAGACGTACGAATCTAGTATCAAACTTGAGAAATGAAAAAGATCTCCACTATAAAAATCGTAGGAATTGCAAATGAAAACCGTAGGAAGAGAAGTCACGAAAATTACATTTAAAAAAAAAAAGCAAATTAATCTTCCAAACTGTAGGAATTGTACATGAAACAAAGAGAAAATCCATAAAAATCAACAGACCTTGGAGTATCCATTTGTATGAAAAGCTTTTCATACTCATGGAGAGATGCAGTCCACTAAAACTTGGTGGGTTGAGTCGACTCGGTTCAATGAGATTCCAAGCCAGGTTTCACAGAAACTTGCTGGCCAGCATGATTCAGTCATGACTTGATGAGTCGTGTCAATTCGGCACAAAAACTCAACTGACCCTGTACAATTCAGCATGACTCGAGCAGGCACTAGCCCAGTCAACCTTTTTTGTTGTCCAACATCCACAACTTTAGGTCCAACTCATGAACATCCACCCTCACTTCATTTAGAAATTAGAACACACAAACAGCTCACCAAAGCTACTTATTTCTTGTCCTTCAAATACACGAAAGAATATAATATGCACCAGGCAATCCCCTGATTCGCCTTTACTCAAATGAAACTAGCATTTTACATGCGTTTCATGAGCCTGGGACAATTTGACTCAGTGCATATGTCAACTCATTGTGTACTAAAGATTTTAACACATATATTAGGGCCTTGATGCATCTCCCTTCCACATCAACTTGTACAAGGACCATAATCCACAAAATAAGTGAACAGTGAATTAACTTAACAAATTTATGAATCTGTTACCATTATAAAATCACAACTGCATGATGTCAAGAAGCATGAATTTCACCTGTCCAGCAAGTTTAAAACTGTGTGTCCGCATGTATTCCATTCCAATATATAAATTTGGTAAATGGCACCTGGAACAAGAAAATGTCAAGATTCAATCAGTAAAGAGACCACACTCTCGAGAGATAAGAAAATTTCAGTTGCTGATAATATGTGCCCTAATAATAGATGAATCCATGATACCACACTCTGAACATGATGAGAAATAAAAGATTCAGTTATCATGATTGATCATTGAAACTATCACATAATATTGAATTTTTCATTTGGTCTTGAAGTTGTTCAAGACTACTAGTGTGGTTTGTGAATTTGTCTAGACTCGAGACATCATTGAATTTGGTGGATGCAAGCTTGAATCTATCTAGCTGGTCCAGCTGATTAGTCATGCTCCAGCTTCTGTTGTAGACCAAGAGTGGCTTCTTCTAATTTAAGAATAGGCTTCTTCTAATAACATATACCCTGTTCATTGATGTCCTTGGAATCTCTAACAAGTGGAGCCAACAGTGCCATGTTGTTTGTGTAGTTGCACAATCATTCTAACTAAGTGCTGCTACTGCTTTGAATCACTCTTTGACCTTAACACTTGTGTTTTTGCTCTCACTCCCCTCTCTTCTTAGCTGTTCATACTTGCTAAAAATTTAAAATAGACTTGTCCTTGCTCCCACACCTTAATTTGTTGCTGCTTCGCCTCACGCTTCATGCAACTATAGGTTGGCTGCATGGTAGGTTCTCTAGAATCATATTGCATAAAAGGATATGGATCCATTAAGCAAGGCCATGCCAACTGTTCTAGTGGATCTTGTGTGGTCATCACTGAATTCTGTGGGGCTAAATCACTCTTGTGAAGTTCGCCATCTGCATTGACTTCAGCAGTCAATTGTTAATTCATTTTGCAGCCTGAGAGGACAGACTCAGGAGAGGTAGATGATTGGAAAACAGATGCTGCTACACCCTCAGCAACAGCCTGTAGTTCTTGCTTGATTTGCTCCTCTGCTGATCCTTTAACAGCAATTGAAAAATGATAAATAGATGTTTCAGTCTTAAAGCAAGAGCCTAAAGAGGTCATTATATGGTACATGAAACTGTTTGTATAGTTCATGGTTTAAAGTATCATCTGATGCAACACATATCAAGTGATACGTATCAGATATTCAGCCCTAAATGTAAGAAACAGATATGTGATTCCTTGCCAACGCAACACTAAATCTTGGAAATTTGTTACCACTCTTACGAGTTACGAGACTTCTGTTTAACATTCAAAACACACTGATATGTATCCTTTCAGGAGCCATTGGTTGTAATTGTCCAATTTCATCAATGCATAGTATTATCTCTATGATGGGGTCCACCGATAAACTGATTAGGTCATTGAGAGGTGGTCCTCAACTATACCAATATGTTCATAAGATCACACCGGAATGGATGAAAGGAAAAAATAAATATCAGCTTGATTCAAAACTTATGTAGCTCCCAAAAAAGTTTTCAACATCAGGCCTTTAATTTCAATCGTTTCCAGTGGTGTGGTGTGGAACACTTAAGCGTTGGATATGTTTCAATTTTGAGCCCATGCTATGAAATGATCTATAGAAATATATGAACGGTAGAAATAAGACACATACATCGGGTTTGGGAAAAGGATGATATCTGTGTTTTGCATTCATGCATGCAGCTGTGACAACATTCATTCCCACTGTTTTCTGTGTTGTGACCTATTTAAGCTTTAGATATTTTTCAATTTTAGGGGTCATGCCCCTAAAATGGCCTGCTCATAGATACATGCCCATCAATTGGGACAATCCAATAGATGGGCCACCTCTTGGATGGGCTACAGCGCAACAGCCATTCAAACTGGATGTTCTGAATTATCTGATGGCGAGACTGCTTTGGAATGATCTGTACAAGTTGTAGGCAAATATATGGATTTGAACTTAGACACCACCCTCTTCAGAGCTTTCAGACGGGCACCATCAACATTCCTCACAATCCTGTCTAGCCCTATCATCACGCCCATCAAAGTAGCATCCACCATCCCATCAACACGGTCCACAGCCTCTTCACCATCTCTCGCCAGCCTCGCCAGCTCCAGCATCCTCCGCTCCGCTATCGCCATTTGCTGTCTCTCCATTTCCCTCTCGACCCTCTCCTCTTCAGCGTCTCGCTCTCATCTCATTCAGCCTCCTCGCCTGATCCTCAGACAACCCCCCAAGATTCATCCCAGCCACCTGCACCTGCCGCAGCGAGTCCACGAACCGGAAGACGAGCGATGGCTTCCAGCCCGTCATCAAGAGAAAGGCATTCTCCAGTGAGTTCAGCGACGTTGGAGAGGAGGGAATTGGAAATGAGAAAAGGGATTTGAAACGAGATGTTAGTTTCAAATCCGCAAATTTGTGAGTTTTCCATAATTTAACACATCAACTACATTAATATCCCTACATTTAAGAGACCATTTACAAGATGATTAAGATAGTTTTATATATTAAAAGGTATAAATATTAACCATTAATAACTAGATCCATTATTTATGCCACTATTATTATGAATGAGTCACCACTATTTTACATCAAACACAAAACTCACACATTGTCTCAATCCAACAAATGTCGTCACTTGTGCTTTGGATCTGGTAAGGCTCTATGGGCCCACCATGATGTATATGTTTTAATCCCCTCCGTCCATCAATTTCTAAATATCATTTTAGGGTTGTTACCAAAATATTAGATCTTTATAAATCTCTAGTGGACCACACCACGGGGAAAATAAAAGTAGAGATTGAACGTCCACCGTTAAAAAACTAGACTTTAGCTACGGATTATTGTATTTAGGCTACGGCTAAAATCTTTACATTGGACTCGCATACACCTATGGCTGGAGTAGGACGTAATCCGCGTTCCTCAAAATTACGGTGATCATGAATCAAGTGGGCACAACATCAATGAGGGAACTAACCACCCTTGATTTTCATGGAAAGCCCACCTTGTTGTATATATGAAATCCAGCCCATTCAGCCCCTTCATCCGGTCTGGATAAAGGGTCATGCCGAAAATTAAGATGTTCGGAAATTCAGGTGGGCCCTTATGTAAATCAAGGGTTGACATCCTCTCAAACTGTTCCGTGATCTTCTGGTACACTTGACTGTTGGATCAGACTGATTTGTGGCACCTGGACGTAAGACGAGGTGACGCATCTGATGCACGGATTGAATGGCATTCATACATCATGTGGGCCCCACATCTGCTTGGTACCAACTCAAGCGCGCCCCGCCATGTGAACGGCTGAACGGTCACCGCCCATTTTTAAAACGGTGCAGAAAGCGGATTGCGTAGTGAGTAACACACCACGCTTAGCGTACTGAGTAAACTCTATGAGGTCCACCATGATTTATGTATTTTATCCACTCCGTCCATCCATTTTAACAGATAATTTTAGAACTTGATCCCAAAAATGAAGCTATAAAATATTCAAATGGACCACACCACATGAAACAGTTGAATTCAATGTCTACCATTGAAAAATTCTAAGGGGCCACAGAAGTTTTGGATCAAGCTTATATTTGTGTTTTCCTTTCATCCAATGTCTGTATGATCTTATGAACCGGTTGGATGGCAAATAAATATCACTGTGGGGCCTAGCATGGTTTCAACGGTGGAAATCCTTATCCCCACCGTTTCCTGTGCTCAACTTAAATTAGATGGAAAAACGGATGGACCGCGTGGATAGACCACATACATTCATGATGGCCCCAACTGAGTTTACTCAGTACGATAAGAGCGTACTGAGTAACTCAGTAGGCAATCCGATTTCGCAGAAACAATTCAATCTAGGAGTCGTGATTGCAATGGATCCTTGCGTGATGGAAGAGGAACACGTGTTACAGATCTGGGTGAAAGCGTACGTGTCAGAAATCTAAGCCATTCATCAGGTAAATGCGCACTGTGAGCATGTCAATCTTAACCATTCACAGTGTACCTACCTGATGAATGGCCTGGATCTCTGACATGTGTCCGCCCGCTCACCTGGGATCACTGAATCACGACCCTTCAATATATCAGCTTTCTGTTCTACACCTTCCCGAACGTACGGTTTGATTGTTGATTGCTTTTGCTTGTACCGTTAGTTTGAAGACCACTGATCAGATGGCTAGAATCATCCCAATCTATTTTTGTTTTAAACCAGGCAACAAAATCGACAGTCCGAATTTCGAAAGGATTAGTTAATTTCAAGTGTGCTATAGAGCATAGAGAATGGTCGTATTAATCTTCATGAATATGTGCTCTTTTTAAACATTCTCACAGTGCTTCCTCATCAATGACACATATTTTACGCGCGTGTGACGTGCTGGCACGTGTTCAGACAACACTCCGGTGGAGAGAGTTCACTTGGGTCGAATCGTCTACAAACAACTGGGTATATGGGCCCAGCATGTGCATATGTAAATCTAACCCGTCCATCACCTGTAACCCTTATTTGAACCGTACATAAAAAACATCACCCTAATAAAAATTCCAATTCCCATGGGCGAAACAAATAAGAACAATGTAAAGTTGCTTCTAAAACTTAAATGTGGTCATCCTGAATTTTGGATCAGGCTGATTTTTTTATCCTTACTTCATTCTAGCGAGTTACACCAGATTAACGGCCTTGATGAAGGACATAAACCATGGTGACCACATCCTTTCCCATTGTACTCTATGGTGTGGCTTACTTGAGTTGTGGATTTGAATGATTCTTCCAACGGCTCATAATTGAAGATAGAAACCGATGGATGGAGCAGATTTTACAAATAACACCTAAAGGGCTCTACAGTGCTTGGAAATTTTCGGCTGTGTAAAACAGGTGTTGCAAACCCTTCCTTTGAACAGAAATAACTGATCACCTGGATCCTTGCTCTTGCTAGGGTGGTAGACTCTCAGGAGTTTCAACACCCGGTCAAGGGTTTGAGTATCCATGGGTGGTGAAATCCCACTACGGCGTGAGTGTGTGGAGGTGTGTATGCGTGTGTTAAAAAAAAAAAAAAAAAAAAACTGATCACCTGCAGGGAAGGGTACCACAACTCGTGATACCGACTTGTGTAGGCAATCAGTCTCGTGGAAAAGATACACCCCACCATGAAGATCATAGACCTACCATTTTGATGGTAGGATGTCCTACTCAAGTGGCATGTTGCCAGGATATATGGTTTGGGACCACTACCCGCCCTTAATGTGATCAGTTCTCTTTACTAATACATTTCCAGTATGAGATGCATCTTATATGATGATTTGGCCGTCGAATTGATGGACATTTATTAGACAGTTAAAATTAAATATCCAGTGATTCTATTTCAACCAATAGCTTCCGAGAAACCAAACTCATATATTTGAATGGCTAACTTAGCAACGGTGATTAGGGGTGTCAATGTTGATAGTCCAATGTAAATAGAACTCTTCAAACTCGGTAGGACAAGCTACATGCCTATTGCAATATCTCAGGGATGTTATATTAGAGGATTTGTTATTTGCAACTATACAATTATTAGGAATCTTTATTTTTATAGGTATTTTTATTATTAGGAGCAGTAGTTGGCATCAAACATATATATGGTATTTGTTGTGCAGATGCCTTGCATTTTGTAGGTCACTGTTAACTGTAAGGATTCATGGTCGACCGTGAATCTCTATAGTAATTCACAGTTGACTGTCAGTGTGACTGTTGGATTTCATAATTTTGCATGAAATAAGGTATTTAAGTCCGATTTTCTCATTAGGACTTAGGATTAATATAAAACTTATTTTCTCAAGGGGCTAGAGTTGGCCAAGAAAAAGAGCTTTTTACGCTTATAAAGGAACTTGAGAATGATTTCTCAAGGGATGTAGGGGTTTCATAGAGGTGAGCATCACAAGGGGTTTCCAAAAGCCACATGGGTGCAAGGCTATTGTTATATTTTAAGGATGCTAGATTATAAGAGTTCTTATTTACAGCTTTGCAATTGTTAGGAGTCCTTGATTTTATTTGCATTTCTATTATTAAGATCAGCAGTTGGCATGAAACATCTATACAAAATTCTATGGTAAGAGTTGAACGTAAGGAAATCAAGAGTACCAGAATGTGAGTTTTTCCATAATTCTATTAAAATGATATTGCAAGCTCATATTTAGGAGCATTGTCTCTACGGTGGTTTGAGTTTGGAGATTATTGTGTTGCGTGGTTCATTAAAGCAGGCCATCAGGTGTCCAAGCACTGGGTCCGATGGGCCATCAGTCAATGGGTTGGGTGCACCCAATGGGTATCGAACCTAGCCGGACATGGACTGGGCATACTATAGTGATATTTTTTGAACCCGAGTAATTAGTGGGCCGGTTGTGGGTATAACTCAACATATACTTGAACTCCACCCAAACCTGATTATATATAAATAAATAAATAAATAAAATTTATGTGTGTGTATATTCCAGGTGTTAAAATAGTGGACTGTTGAGATAAAACCTTCCAGCTATATCTATTTTAACATGGACATGTGGCCCACTTGATTAAAACAGCCTATGGTATAAGTATCACTGTGTACGACCTGTGTAAAATTTATATACAAAAATGAAATCTCCATGTAAATTTTACATATTGAATCAATAGTCTAATAAAATTGGGAGCTATTTGATACTCGGACTGTGCATGGCGCTTGATATGGGGGCACTCAAAAATTGTACATTTGGCAAACAATATATCAAACTAAACTAAGTAAATTGGAAATCACTGTGGCTAATTAGCAACAGTTCCAAAATCATATTTGTTAAACAATCCTAACCTCCAATTTGTAGACACTTGTTGAAATAGAATCATCAGATATTTTTCACTTCTAACTATTCAAAAAATGTTAACCAATCGAATAAATGGATAATTAAAACAAGCTTAACTTCTAGTTCATTCTACTAATTTGGGGCCTACAATTTGGATGGTTTGTATTTTAATTACTCATGCTCCATGCAATGTCGTTGTGATAGTTTTTAGCTGTTAATCATGTGACATATTAAAAATAATGTAAAGGGGGATTGGTTTTTAGTTCGTTTCTAATTGAAAGTAGTATGCTATCGTGCTGTATTTTCTTTTATTTTCAAGAAAAAAATCAAAGTTTTTTATTCATACTATAAAATTTGATTTTATTATTATTATTATTATTATTATTATTATTATTATTTTTTATTATTTTTTTTTTAGGGGGGGGGGGGGGGGGGTTGTAAATCTCATAAATCAGCTGATAGCTAGTAGATAGAGAATATTATAAATAGGTGCCTAATTAATAGCTGATAGCTAGTAGATAGAGAGTACAACCCTAGATGATATGGGTATGGGTGTCAATTTCAAGTCTAACATAGTTATGGGTATGGATATAGGTGAAATGCCAATTGGTGGATTTAAGTGTTGTCTCCCTTCTACCCAACCCAAACCCAACTCATTGACACCCCTAACAGTGACTTCAACAATTTAGTTGGTTTAATTGAGTTAATATGTGGCACATGCACAATTTCTAATTTCCATTTTATCAAGCACCATATTCTGCTAAAGTATTAAACAACTTATAGTTTATTATTATTATTATTATTATTCTATTAACATGTGTTGTACTTGTATTACAACAAGATGTATTTAAATAGGGTCTGATGCCGTCTAAACACATTGTGGTGGGGTGTAAGTTTCCACCCCGAGTGCATCTTAAATGATGATTTTAACTATTCATATTCGGCACTCGCTGCTAATTAGGTCATTTTAAGAAGCATTTGTTGAATGGGTAACTATGTATGAAGATGAATATTTAATGACTCATGTTAAAATTCAAAAGTCAAAAGGTCAACAATGAAGCATGATTATAAGAGCATAGCTTCTATGTATATCTAACGAATACAAAAGAGAAGTTATCTATATTTACATATTTCAAAATAACTTCCAAAAAACAAAATAACCATTCTTCACGTACCCTTCTGGCTGACGTAGTCAAAATGTCAATGAGAATGTTTACTTCTCAGGAGGAATTGCCATGCCTTTCTTCTGCTTGCTAACTTTCAGTTTTACTCGCCTTGCATATTTCTCTTAATCACTAATTTCTAAGTACTATGTCGGTGGAAATTTTACCGACTCTTAAGTGATCAGCTGCCTCATGTTCATCCTAGAACTAAAAAATCATGATGATCCAAGAACTTAGATAGTCCATGCTATAGGAAACAGTAGTTGAGATGGGCATGCCCATCATTAATTTTGTATAGGGTGCACCGTGGTGTTTGTATGCCATTCAAACCATTCATCTATTGTGCCTTGTTAGGATGAAAGAATTAGCCAAAAATGATACTGTTACAGAACTCTGGCAGACCATATACGTGAATTTAGAGGCTTTGGGTATAACTTTGTTCTGTTCCCAATGGGTGGACTACTTGACCGTTGAATCAAGGCCAAACATCTGATGGGTGGTTTCTCATGCGCATAAAGTCATTTCCCCCTATGGCTGGCAACAGAAATTAAGCTGAAGCTGCCCTGATCAGTTGGGGGACGGAAACCCTAGCTAGAGAGAGAGAGAGTTTGATAGGTGTTCTCTTGTGCATAAAATCATTTTCCCTTATGGGCGACTAAAAGCTGCCCTTGAGCCGGGTGATACATACCATCACCAACGTACAACACATGGTGTGGCTTGGCTGACTTGGCGTTATCATCGACTATCATCTCAGATTTTCAGCAATTTGAAGTTTAATTAAAATAAAAGAGTTCGAAAATAAAAAAAATAATAAAAAAATAAAATAAAATAAAAGAGTTCAAGGAGGTTGACCACCCTTGAGCTAGCTTTATTTATTAGTTTTATTTTTTCTTCTTAATTTATTTCTATTAAACCACGCATATGACATTTTTTTACTCGTGCATCGTATCAATTGGTATTAGAGCCAATGATTCTTGGGCTGCTCACATATACTCTTAATCATGGTTTTCAATGCGGAGTTTACACAGAGGTTAGCAATCTTCAAGGCAATTACAAGAAATATTGTATCATTTTGAGTATATTGCTTATTCCATGCAACTCAATCAAGAAAAGAGGGAGTCAAATAGAGCCATAACTGAATTATTCAGGAGTTCACAATGAAATCAAGTGTACCATCGATCGGCCAAGCTTAATTTTCCTAAATTTGATGTCACGATCACGCTAGCTGGATTTCAGACGATCAAATGGTGGGGCTAATTGCAGTTCATCTTTCTGAAGTTTCCATTCTATGGTATCAGTGGATGAAGAAGACTACCAGTGAAATGAATTGGCATCAATTCACTGATACCTTTTGTGTGCACTTCGGATCTGCGGATAATGATCAAGACCCTAGTGGCGAGTTGTCCAAGCTACAACAAACCACCATAGTTTGAAATTATCAATCACATTTTGAGAGATTGGCAAATCACACTCCACGATTGTCTGAATCTTTTTTAATTTGGTGTATCATTCAAGGCTATTTGGAGATATTCCGGTGGGGGTTAAAATCTCTCAACAGTTTACTCCATGTAGAAGCATTCCCAATGGCATAACTCCATGAAGATGCGGCTTCCATCAATCGAACTTTACGGTCCAATGACTCAAAACCTTCTACCCTTATGATGACTTCCTTACCAATGAGGGCATATTATCTCTTAAGTGGTTGACTTTACAAGAAATGCAAAAATATCGAAAACATGAATTATGCTATAACTGTGATGAAAAGTTTAGCATGGTTACCAATGTAAGGCACAATTAACCATTCCCAAGGGTTCCGAAGAAGATATAGTGGAGGAAGAAGAACCTACTTATAATTTGGATCACTTGATAATCCAAATTTCTAAGCGGTGGGGAATATTATGCACCCCACTATTATGCACATATGTGGAGTTAAGGGAATCAGATTGATTCTCTCTTCAAGTTGTTTCTTAGGTTTAGAAATTTTGTTGGAAATCTATTTAGGTAGATTTCTTGGATTTTTGTCCTTGAAGACAAGGGCATTTTCATTGGGGTGGAAATAATATATACTGGTATGCATGGTGTGGCTCGGCTTATGTGGTGTCATCATCAACTACCATTTCGGATTTTCAGCAATTTGAAGTTCAAAATAAAGGAGAAGATTTTTCTTTACTTTATTTTAGCATTAGAAATATTAGATGTTATTTGAAGTTTAAATTATTATTATTATTTGAAATTTGGATTATTATGATTAAATAGAGTGGGGAATGTAATAAAAAAGAATAGAAAAATAATGTACTTGTCTAAGGAAGTTGACCGCCCTCAAAATAGCCTTATTTTCTATCTTTTCTTTTTAATTGTTTTTGTTAAATCACACATACAGTGTTTTTCGACTCAGAGAGAGAGAGAGGGGGGGGGGGGGGGTCGTTAGGAGACCCTAGCTTTGCTAACATGGGGCGTTAGGAGACCTAGCTTTGCTAACATGTTGTGGGAAGATCCTTTGTTTATAGTACCTGAGAAAATAAGAAAAGAATAACAGTTTGAAGACCACCCAATAAGATAAGGGAAAAAAAAAAAAAAAAAACTATTCATTTGCATGTCCTTGCTGTCAATCATTTTCTTATTGTGCATCCTTTTTCTTTTTTTTTTTTTTTTTTTTTTTTCATACAAGCTACGTACACAACACCAACCCGTCATGGTTAAGACCACCAGTTGATAGTTGAGATTGGGTGGGCCCACCAAAAGTGGGCCTCAAAATAAGGCGACTGATAAATTACACAACTTTCGGCATAGGAATCCCTTGGAACATGCATGTCTCCTACGAAGGGATGTTTTCCAACCACAATGTTTAGTTTTGATCAGGCAGGAAATCCTGACTTGTGAAGATCCATACTCTCCCCTTCAGATTAGCGTAGCTCAATGCATGATTTGAGGACATTTTTCATTTCTTGTCCAGTATTGACCTTTGATCATCTTCCCATTCGTGGTCCACACGGGTTTGTTTACCAGGGAAAACAAACTCAACGAAAAAGCTACACATGCATTGAAGGTAGAATCCCATGGAAAATGTGGGCAGCAATGTGGAATGCGAGGAGGCTCCCCGCTTCTGCTCCACCATGTGGTGATCTACACCATTCATTTATAAGGTCCCATCATACATGGGATGCATAGGAATAAATCTCACGGATGAGAATTACATATAACCTCTAGTTACAGAAATCTCCTATAATTCGTGACGCATAACAATGAAAACGT
The DNA here is from genome assembly GCA_021015155.1 of Magnolia officinalis. Classification (NCBI taxonomy): domain Eukaryota; kingdom Viridiplantae; phylum Streptophyta; class Magnoliopsida; order Magnoliales; family Magnoliaceae; genus Magnolia; species Magnolia officinalis. The sequence goes on along the minus strand of JAJHSJ010000004.1, from coordinate 16,546,898 downwards.
ATAGTGCATATGCTATGCATTTTCATTGATCAAATGACAATTTCATCCTCCTTATGTTATGTATTTTCATTGGTTCATGTCAGGGGTTAACAGACTATTGTTATAGCCTTAAGTAGTGACCTTCAAATTTCACCATTCAAAGATCTTGGCCATGTTGGAAGTCCAAACCAATCCGGTGCATCTTCCCCACTATCCGTTAGATTCTCAAGGAGAGTAAATGTTAGAGGAAGCTTCCAGCAACAGGTGCATTCCTCCATGCGGCTGTTCAGTTCCAGATGCAGAATTTTTAAATATTTTTTCGGTGTTTGTTACCATAGTTAATACCATGCCCTTATAGAGTAATTTAAAAGGGCATTTTTGTCTTTTCACCTTGGTAAAAAATGTCTATATAAGGGAGCTCTTATAGTCCGTTTGTGATCAAGTCAGTAAGCTTGTAAGCAACAGTAAAATAGCAAAGTTTCTCTTCTCATTTCTAACGTGTCCGGTGAGTTCAAATCTAAGGCTTTGTAAAGCCAAGAAAAGCTCTGGCTTATATAGCCATCAAACTGGTATCGGAGCCAGGTTCCTTTTCTAGAAGAAGTTTTCAGTTTTTTTTTTCAGCCAAGTACAAATTTCTCTAAAGAAAAATCTGTTTTAAAAAAATTTAGATTACAAAGCCAAGTTTTTTTTTTTGCTGCTTGAAGTTGCCAGCAATTTTTCCCAACCAAGGAAAGAAAACTCTGTTAAAACAAAAAAAAATCAAATTCCAGCAGTTTTTTAGCCGAGAAAAAAATCAGATTTCAGCAGTTTTGTTTTTCAGTCAAAAAAAATCTGTTAAAAGAAAATTCAGATTTTAGCAGTTTTTTTTTTCAGCCAAAAAAAAAAAATCTGTTTTTTTTTTTTTTTTTTTTTTTTTTTTTAAATCAAATCATCTATTCCATCCTTCTCTCCCTTCATTAAAAAAATCAGTCATTCCTTCCTTAAAAAAATAAAAAAGATGGCCAACACAATCCAACTGTAGGTTCCTACGTTGTCAAAAGACAATTATGAAAAGTAGTGCATCCAAATGAAGGTGTTGTTCAGGACGCAGGAACTATAGGAGGTCGTCACCAATAAGTATGTAGAACCCACTATGGAGGAAGAAGCCGCCTTCACCAATGACGAAAAGACCGATCTCAAAAATCAAAGGAAGAAAGACAACAAGGCTTTGTTCCTCCTCTATCAAGAGTTGGATGAATCAACTTTTGAAAAGATTGTCGAAGCAACATCAAGCAAGCAAGTTTGGGATACCCTTAGCACCATCTTCAAGGGTGTTGATCGAGTGAAGCGGGTTCACCTTCAAACACTAAAAGCCGACTTCGAAGCGGTGCACATGAAGGAAGGTGAAAGTATCTCTGACTACTTCTCACGTTTAATTATTATTATTAACGATTTAAAAAGAAATAGTGAAAAGGTTGAAGACATACGTGTCATTGAAAAGGCACTGCGATCTCTCACAATCAAGTTTGAGCACGTGGTTGTGGCGATCGAAGAATCAAAATACTTGGAAAAACTGTCCATTGAAGAACTGATGGGATCGTTGCAAGTGCATGAGCAATGAATGCAAAAGAATGCTGGTTTAATACTTGAACATGTCTTAGAGTCTAAGTTGACTCTAAATGAACAAAAGAATGGCCATATACAACAAGGCGGCCGTGGCACTAGCAATCGTGTAAGAAGCAGAGGGCGCGTATATCATCCAAGCTATTAACAAAATCAACAAAAGTTTACCAGTTTCCATGGAAGAGGAAATGGTAGAGGCCAATTCATACGTGGTCGTGGAAACATAAAGAACGTCCAATGCTACAATTGTAAGAAATTCGGTCATTATGCCTCTGAATGTTGGAGCAAAGTGGATCAAGATGAACAATCCAACTATGCCGAAGCATCACACCATGAACAAGAAGACTCCACACTCCTCGCATAAGAAAAGACATGTGAACGACCAGATGTGTGGTATCTCGACACTGGTGCAAGCAACCACATGAGTGGTAACAAAGAATTGTTCGTGGAACTCACAGAAGGAGTTCGTGGCGACGTGAGTTTTGGCGACTCATCAAAGGTACCTGTGATAGGCAAAGGAAAAGTTAAAATCTATCAGAAGAATGATGAGCCAAATTACATATCTAATGTGTATTACGTACCAAACCTGAAAAATAACATCCTCAGTATTGGCCAACTCCTTGAGAAGGGGTATGTCATACACATGGAGAACTATTCTCTCTCTATAAGAGATGCTCACAAGAGATTTGTGGCTCAAGTTCAAATGGCGAAGAATTGCATGTTTCCGCTCCATATTAACTCAAAGGCTGAGAAGTGTCTCTATGGACTCGTGAAGAATGATTCATGGAGATGACATCTTCGATTTGGGCATCTCCATTTCAATGGCCTTAAACTCTTATCCTCATCAAGCATGGTGCATGGCTTGCCCGCTATTGAAGCTCCAGAACATTTGTATGAGGCGTGCACACTCGGCAAGCAACAAAGGAACTCCTTTCCAAGTGGAGTGTTTAGAAGAGCAAATGAACCACTTTAGTTGGTTCACACTTTATTTGCGGACCACTTGAAAGACCCTTTCTTGGAGGTAATAAATACTTTATTACCTTTATTGATGATTTCAGTAGAAGACTTTGGGTGTATTGCATCAAAGTAAAATCTTCCGCTTTCACTATCTTTAAAATTTTCAAAGCTCGTGTTGAAGTTGAAAGTGGTCACAAAATTAAAGTACTCAGATCTGACAGAGGTGGAGAGTATAGCTTAAATGCATTTCGAGATTTTTACAGGGAACATGGTATTAAGCAACAACATACTGCAGCTTACATGCCACAACAGAATGGAATTGGGGAACGGAAGAACCGTACCATCCTCGACATGACGAGGATCATGCTAAAGAAGAAATGCCTGTCAAAGAGCTTCTGGGCAGAGGCAGTTGTATATATTGCCTACCTGCTCAATCGGTGTCTAACCAAGAGCGTCAGAAACATGACACCACAGGAGGCATGAAGTGGATACAAACCGAGTGTGGCACACCTACGGATCTTTGGGTGTGTTGCCTACACTCAAGTTCTAGAAGCAAGAAGAAGGAAGCTTGATGATCGGGGCGAAAAATGCATCTTCATCGGCTGTAGTGAAGGATCTAAAGCCTACAAGCTCTACAATCCACTAACCAATAAAGTAGTGGTGAGTAGAGATGTGGTCTTTAGTGAGGAAGAAGCTTGGAAATGGAACGATGAAGAATCGACCAAAGATATTCTAGTCGAAACAGAAGAACATGAAGAAAGGCATGACCATCAAGAGCAAACGCTCGCAACACCTTCTTCGGCCGCATCATCAGTACAAAGTTCAGGAGTACATTCCATCACTCCTGAAAGCACTCCATTAAGTCAAAATTCGGTCAGCTCGTCCTCACCCATGACACCTATAAAAATGAAAAGCTTAAGCGACATCTATGAGCAAGCTGAAGAGGTCAATCTTTTCTGCCTGTATGCAGATCATGAGCTTCTGACATTTCAGGAGGATATAAAAGAAGAATGTTGGAGAATTGCTATGAAAGAATAAATTCATGCCATTGAGAAAAATGACACATGGGAGCTAACTACGCTTCCTAATGGCTAGAAAACTATTGGCGTCAAATGTGTGTACAAGATCAAGCGAAATGATGATGGTGAGATCGATCGCTACAAGGCAAGGTTCGTACCAAATGGCTACAAACAGAAGTACGGGGTGGACTATGAAAAAGTCTTCGCTCCTGTTACTCGCCTTGACACTGTGAGGATGATTATCTCCCTTGCAACCCATCACAGTTGGATGATCTACCAACTGGATGTAAAATCTGCATTTATGAATGAAATTCTGAAAGAGGTCTATGTTGACCAGCCTGAAGGCTTTATTATGCAAGGGGATGAACACAAGGTGTATCGACTGAAGAAAGCCCTCTATGGGTTGAAGCAAGCTCCATGTGCTTGGAATGCACGCATCAATAACTATCTTCAAGAGAACGGCTTCGCCCAATGTCCATATGAGCATGCATGTAGTTTACATCAAGAAGAATGCTCATGACGATATGCTTATAGCATGCCTATATGTTGATGATTTGTTGTTTACAAGAAATAGCCGACGATGTTTGATGAATTCAAGAAAGTCATGTTTAAGGAGTTCGAGATGATCGACAGAGGTCTCATGTCCTTTTTCTGGGCATTGAAGTGAAGCAACAACATGGTGGCATCTATATATCTCAGAAGAAGTATGTGAAGGAATTACTTGAAAAGTACAAGATGGCCGATTTCAATGTCGTAAACACGCCTATAGAAATATGCTTAAAACTGATAAAGGACGGAGAAGGAAGAAGCATTGACTCGACTATGTTGAGTCTAATTGGAAGCCTAAGGTACCTCACAATCACAAGGCTGGATATCGTCTACAGTGTTGAGCTTCTAAGTAGGTACATGGAAGCACCAAAAGAATCACATTGGCTAGTTGCAAAAAGAATCCTCAGGTACGTCAAAGGAATAATGGAATTCGGTTTTTTCTATCCATACGATGATGAAGGAATATTGTATGGATACTCAGACAGTGATTGGGGAGGTGACCAAGATGAAAGAAAGAGCACCACTGGCTATGTATTCTATCTTTAAACGACTGCTTTCATATGGAATTCGAAGAAGTAGAGTGTGGTCGCCCTGTCCACATGTGAAGCAGAGTACGTGGCAGCATCGTCTACTGTTTGTGAGGGAATTTGGTTGAGAAACCTATTAAAGGAGCTGAAGCATCCGCAGGAAGAATCCACAGTCATATATGTGGATAACAAGTCGACAATCGAGCTAGCCAAAAATCCAGTACAGCATAGAAGAAGCAAACACATTGATACCCAATACCATTTTTTGAGAGATCATGTGAAGCAAAAAATAATGAAATTAGAGTTGTCATACTACGGAATAGGTGGCGGATATTTTCACAAAGGCATTGCCAACAGATGCATTCAAACGACTAAGAACGATGCTCGGAATGAAGCCGGTTTTGGTTTGAAGGAGAGTGTTGGAAGTCCAAACCAATCCGGTGCATCTTCCCCACTATCCGTTAGATTCTCAAAAAGAGTAAATGTTAGAGGAAGCTTCCAGCAACAGGTGCATTCCTCGATATGGCTGTTCAGTTCCAGAAGCAGAATCTTTTAATATTTTTTTGCTATTTGTTATAGTAGTTAATATCATGCCCCTATAGTGTAATTTAAAAGGGCATTTTTGTCTTTTTCACCTTGGTGAAAAATGTCTATATAAGGGAACTCTTATAATCCGTTTGTGATCAAATCAGTAAGCTTGTAAGCAACAGTAAAATAGCAAAGTTTTCTCTTCTGATTTCTTACATGTCCAGTGAGTTCAAATCTAAGGCTTTGTAAAGCTAAGAAAAGCTCTGGCTTATACGGCCATCAGGCCACCCCACCTATACAAAAGTTTAAGTATGAAGCTGCTTTTTTAGACCATCATTTCCAACTTGCCACTAATATATGGATATAAGATCCCTAATGAGTGGGATTTCATGAAGCCACCCTTTTAGAGTGGGACCTGACCTTTTAGACAAACAGCTTAAATCATCAAATGGTGTGGCAAAAGGATGGGCGGGCCTCCCACCATTTCTCTGCAACAACATATGGCTCATATATATCTATATATATATATTCACCACCTCAGCAAAAGGATGCGAATCCAAACATGTATATGACAAAATTTGCTTATGATTTTATGTTTTTACACAACTGTTAAACTTCTACATTTGGGTCTTCTCTCGTTGGGTGGAGGAGACATAGCTTTTCTCTTATTATTGTTGCTGCTACTGTTGTTGTTGCTGCTGTTTGTTGTGTTGTTGTTGTTATTGTTGTTGTTGCTGCTGTTGTTTGTTGTGTTGTTGTTGTTATTGTTGTTGTTGCTGCTGTTGTTTGTTGTGTTGTTGTTGTTATTGTTGGAAGTAGAATTGAGTGATTTCAAAAGGTGAGGTTGAAGCCGCTTCATATCAGATAACTGAACAGGCTTCAACAAGAACTCCTCTGCCCCTCCTTCCAAGCACCTGTTCATCCACAATAGTGAGAAACAAAAAACTTCGGTTCCCCATAATCTAATTTAAAATAGCCTAGAGAAATTGTTTCCAAGAAATAGACTTTCTGGGAAAGGATTTGTATGCGTCCCCATGGGAAAAAAAAAAAAACTTCAAATTTGTTTTAAGAAAACAAATCCACCAAAGAAATGCAGGAATCTACTGAGGAATTTCAATTTTCCGGATGGGTACGTCTCAAAGGAGCAAAGCAACCACTAAAAGGAATCCATTCTAGAAGGGCTGTTTTGTTCAAAAGGGTAAGAGTAACTTTTTCAAACTTGCAATATTCATTTGGTCAAAGGAGAAAGATCTTCAAGAATCTTTTGTTCCCATTTCCATATGCTTAGACAAAGAAATTTCACCACATGCCACTTCAAAATCAGCATCAATAAAAACGTAGAAGAAATATTCCATGGCCTTATAGATAATGTCTGATAAAAGAAATCCATTCTCCCAAAATATTCATCAAAATCAAGAAAAAAAAAAAAAAAGTTTTTCAAAGATGACTTTATATATTCTCTGCTAATTACTAATGCACTTGGCTCAGATTGATCCACCTCATCGGGTGGGCCAGACACTCCGAGGAAAATGGATAATGATAAACAAGATGATCGATTGTCCATGTTCTACCAAACATATGTTGGGTTTGATTTTTAGGCCAGATAATGTTGAGTGGGTCCCAGCTGATGAATCACCATTCACAATTTCACTTGCGTGAGTCCGCATTCCTTCCAACGTGTAGTAAAAGAAAGGAAAGGTAGGTGTGGACCCTGCGTCCCTGCCTATTGCTTTTGTGGGACGAACCACTTCATTTGCATGAGTTCCATACCGTCCGTCAGGTGCATCGGTGCATCACCTAACATCTGGCCTTGATCCCAAAAATCGCACTGATCCAAAACTCAGGTGGGCCTCACCGGATGCGGTTTGGCTAGTGACCCCAACACCAGCCAGATATTGTTGTCAAAGCTCTGTGGGACCCACCATGATGTATGTATTTTATCCACACCATGCATCCATTTTTATTTTTCCAGTTGAGGCAGATCTCAAGTGGACCACATCACAAGAAAACAGTGTTGATTGAACGCCCACGATTAAAAAATTCCTAGGGCCCATCCATCTAACCTGTTGAAATGGTCACACAGACCTGGATGAAGGGAAAACACAAATATCAGCTTGATCCAAAACTTCTATGGCCCCCAACAAGTTTTCAATGGTAAGCATTCAGTCCCAACTGTTTCCTGTGGTGCAGTCCACCTGAGATTTACATCTACTCAATTTTTCGGCTCAAGTCCTAAAATGAGCTCACAAAATGGATGGACAGTGTGGATATAACACATACATCATGGTGGGGCTCACAGAGCTTTAACATCAGCCAAACCCAGTATAGCCTCACCATAGTAAAAAAAATTAATATCATGATTAAAACGTGGTGTGACCCACTTGAGTTTCAGAATAACCTGATTCTTTAAACATCATTTCATAGTGAGATTTGGATCAGATGAATGGATTGGACGGCATGTATAAACCAAGTTGGGCTCACACTCAACTAATGGTAAGCGTCGCAAGCTAACTCTTACTTACCGTTTGCTCAACCTGAGTTTTAGACCTCACTCATTTTTGGGTTCCAAGGTACGCGTAGTCACTACGCTAGTGCGGTTCTTAGAGAAAAGAAACGCTAGAGAATGTTTATATGGTGTACCATCTCCACTGTACACGTGGCAAGGTCAGGTATGAATTGAGATAGTCCATCATCTAGTGTCCCAAACCCAAGATGTCCCATTATTCAAGAACCACAATGATTTGAACATGGGCTATCCGAATTAGGGTCCAGAAGATGGCTGGCCGATTTTTTTACATGTGCATGGTGAGGTTCTACCGTATTCTGGTATGTGATTTACGTTTACCTGCTGATTCTGGAAGGCACGTTTTCCGATGACATAACAACGACTGGAACATCTTTCCATGAAGATTTCTGCAACCATAAAATTCACGAAATGTTGTGGTTGGGTGAAGAAAGAAAAATTAGAATAGAGATAGTTTAGATGGAATTTACCTTGACCCTCCTGAGTAAATCATAGCCGCTCATCCCAGGCATACAGTAGTCTGTGATTATCAAATTCACGTTCACGGCCTGCATTCATGTAATAACAACATGAGGAAAATAGCTAGTAAACACTGAATTTAAATAAATAAATGTTTTGGGCCTTCACGATCCAGTGGTTTATCTTAGGAGTAGGCCATGGCCCAATGGCTCATGCAATCAGAGGATTCTAATATGAATGGTGTGGTGTTTTGCTCATCGAATATAGAAAGTAGCTCATTTTGTCCTGAGGTATTATAGGGCATGATCAATAAGAAATTAATGTTTTTACTTGTGGGGCTAATGGTTTGGAGATCCAAACCGTTGATCTGATGGGTTGAGCCAGGGCCATTGATGAATAGCCTGATCCTTTGCCATTGTGTATAAACATGTGTGTGTGTGTGTGTGTGTGTGTGTGTATAGCTTATCTTAAGTTATAAGGCCAACCTTGATCTATCCCAGACCTAGCCAGGGCCAACCTTAGCCCAACCTAGCCCGCCCATTTCCACCCCTAACACCTGTGGGCTTAGAGAAGTTCCCAATTTCATGTGTTATCACAAAGGGGAAAGATGTTTTGTGGGAGCTGGTCCTGTGTTACCATCCATACTGCTCTGTAATTATCACAGTTCGAATGAGATCACCATCTAATGAGAAGTGGGCCCTACTTTTCTTTGAGCTTTCAGGAGGTATAAGCATCAAGTGGGGTCCACTTCCATTATCAGATGATCGGAATCAAACGGTGATAAGATTGAAACAGAGCGCAGTCTGGCATGATTCGTGCACCGGTTCACTACCCTATGCTTAAAGAAAGCTAAACGTAAAGAAACGGTTGGGCTGGCCTGTGTCCATTCTGCTTTGCCTATTAAAAAGAGTCCAATGGGCTTTTCCTAGGCCCAATAACTAATCTGGCCAGGTTGGGTCCTACAGTCCCCGAAGGCTGAAACATTACCTAAGTATAGGGATATAGCATGTACAAGGTTGGCCCATTGGGTTTTTGGTCCGTGACCGACACGGCTACAGCTCAGCCCTTAAGAAGCCTGCTAGGTTTTGCAGGTGTTAGGTTTGAAAGCGCAATTGATGAATGGGCCGGGTCTGGACCCAGTTTTGCAAATTTTTGAAGGAGAAAAACTTTGGCAGAGTGCGATGGATGATTCTAAGGTACTTACAAAAATACTTACAGGAATTGTCGCATGCGTGGAATATAAGAAATTCAAAATAAACTGTCCAAATCATGGCTTCAAGTTTTAGATGCAACATGAATAAAATGTTACCTTATTGAGTATCAGATTGGTGGACATTTGTTAGACGGTTAAGAATGAAAAATACCGTTGAGTTTCACAATTTAGACTGTTTAATTCGAGCTAAGGTAAGCATCGTGTACAATTCTTGAGTCCCGGCGTATCAGGCGTCACGCTCAGCCGGAGTATCAAATAACCCAGCATTTTCTACCTAGAGCCGACCAGAGCAAAGAACAAGCCCGTTTGTTCTGTTAATGGCAGGGTTTGCGCCTGACATTATAAGGCCCGATTAATAAATGGACGGAACCCGGGCCCGACTTTCATGCTCCATCAATAATCGGGTCAGGCTCGTGCTCATGACCCTGCTCAGGCGTTGGCAGGCTTTAATTAACACTGTCGGGCCGCTCAGCTAGCTCACAGATTTTGTCGGGCCCGGACCTGGGTACTTATTCTCATCTTTTCATGATGGGCCCGGCGTAGTTACATAGCCGAAGAAGGAAAGAAAGCTAATTCCTGAAACACCCCATGAAAAAGAAACGATGAAAAGGAGAAAACCAAAAAATTTATTAAAGAGGAATCTCTTACGCGTTGTTGTTCTGTCGTAGAAGAAGTTGAATTATCAAGATTGTCTGGCAAGCCTAGATACTCCAACGCCTTACTTCCAGAATCCACACATGTCACTACAACCACAACCATAATCACATAGAGATTAAGAAAATACATACCCAAAACTCAAAACCACAACCACAGATATATCTAAGAAAAAAAAAAAGTTTCATATAAGATAGATAGAGAGAGAGAGAGAGAGAGAGAGAGAGAGGTGAAATTACCATGGTAGGAAGAGATTGTAAGAAGCTTTTCTAAGAGCTTCCTGTCTATGAGGCTATCATCTACAGCTAGAACATGGAAGTCTTGTTGGTGGTGGTGTGAGTCTTCATGGTCTTCCTTTATTTCCATTTTCTCTCTCTCTCTCTTCTAGCTCTCTCTCTCTCTCTTCTTGCTTGTGTGGTCTTGCGATTGCTTTATATAGGGAGAGATGCTTTATTTTATATATATATATATAATATATTATATATATATATATATATATATATAGAGAGAGAGAGAAGATGGTAGTTATTAGGAGGACTTTTGCTTTTTTTATTTAAGTAATGAAAATTAAAAGAAAAAATAATTTTTTAAAAAGAAAAAAGAGAGAGAGAGAAGAAAATTCACGTAGGTATTGAGTAGGTGGGAAGCATTGTTGGGGAAGGATCTTGATAGATTTGGTAGAGGGCGTCACAACAGCGACTGATGGCTATTCCACTCCCACCTTTTATCTTCCCTTTTGTTTCCTCCATTACTTTCTTTTGTCAATAAAATCTATCCTCTTTGTTCCCATTTGTCTATGCTAATGCCATACTTCAAATAACAGTGATATTATCTACTTTCCCATGCACACCTACACCTGATTTCATCAATCTGGAACGTCCATTTTCCATGGCCAGTATTCATACGATGCTTTGATATTTCTTATAAGATTATCTAAACTGCATTTGAAAATCAACGGAAAAGATCATACATGGAAGATAGGTAGAGTGAAGGATGCTTAAGACCATCCAATTACTCTAATTTTTGCACAAGAGCCGAAAAAAGATTGGACTGGACCTGGTGGATGGTCCAGATTGGTGATTTTCATTCCAAAGAATTCTGGAAAGGGTCATTACTAAGTCATGTTGGACATGGATCTAATGTGGCCTAATGTGGCCTGATGTGGACACATTAACTTCTTTTTATTTTGTGATGCTCATTTTCGCCTAATCCCAGCCATACATATTGAATCATTTACTTCTCTTCTATTGGGTTGCATGACACATCATCTGACGATCAAGGCCATCCAAAATTTCGATCCACAGTGCTCGTTGGTCAAGACCCAAAAGATCAGATCACCAGACGGTCTGGCCCACTGAATATGGACTGTCGTTCAATTTTACGCTTCCTTTAGACTTCATTCATCTGAAGTTGGGATCCTCCAATTTGTGGCCATCTATTGCTCGGCCTGCAAATTATGTGGTCTTAGATTATCACACACATGGTACAGTGGCGATGGACCGGAGACCTAACTTCTAGAAATACGAAGGTTATTCCCCCTTCAAATCAAAATATAACAACCGAGTCCGGATCCGCTGTTTGTCCTGAACTGGGTTTTACTGTTTGACTGCACTGTCACCGGCTACATCATCACTGCCCGCATTTAATGCAACTTATGACATATCACAGTTACAATGCAGTTAAGGGGCTGTTGGATTTTTTAATTTACCTCGTAAATACGCAGAGTTAACTGACTATTACTTACTTACACCTGTTTGAAAGTCGTCGAGAATAACGTTTCTAAAATCAGTCCATGCAAACGTTGTTATTACTGATTTAAATATATGGGCCCGACCACGAATAGCAACATTTGTATGGACCGATTTTCAAAACGTAATTCCTGGCTACTTTCGAACAGGTGTACCAATTAATCATGTATAATTCTGTGTATTTATTAGGGAAATTAAAAAATCAAACAGCTCCTACGGAAAATTTCTGTGCGGAGCAAACAGATTATACAGATTCAATGCTGTATAATTCTTGAAAATAAAAAATAAAAAAATAGCTAGCTCTTTATTTATTTATTTGGCTTTTAACATATTCCTGTGATCAAAACTAACATAAAAATGTTGAGTGATCCAATACACCTCAATGGATGATATGGAAGCTACCACCTTACTGCAACATACGATCCAAGGTTGCTACTCTCGAAGATTTAAAAAAGGAAAAAAAAAAAAAAAAAAGCGAATTCACTTATAAGGTGAGCCGCATCTACCATTACTAACCGTCTTGTACATTAAGGACCGTCCATCGTTTTTCCATGTGCGACCAAAATGAAAAGTGAATTGGCATGATTTTTCTGACAAATGATGGTCATGGAGAGGGGCCCGCCTTTTGGATGGATCAGATAAAGTAAAAAGTGACATGTTGGTATGAATGCGCAAGGTGCAAGGTGGATGGTAAATACAAAGTCCGTTGGGGCGTATGTATGGGAGACTTTTCACATTAATTCTCGGTGAAAACGTTTTGTGTGGGCCCCACCTTGATGTGTATATGAGATCCACTCCGACCATCAGATGTGCTCTGGCTCGTTTAGCAAAGGGGTCAAAAAGCAGGTAATACATGAATAAGGTAGGCCATGCGACAGGAAACGGTTAAGGTGGACGCCCACCCTTTATTTATGTGGCCATAGGTTTTTTCTAATTTTTTGTCATTTTAATCTTTTTAAAAAAAAAAAATTATAAATGGAGAGAGAGAGAGAGAGAAGAGAGAGAGAGAGAGAGAGAGAGAGATATATATAGGTGGGAAGAGGGAATAAGTCTGGCAATGATAGTCATGGAGACAAACGTGTTAAAGCGAGGGAGACATCTGACCCACGAATTGAAGGGCACCCTACAAATAAAATCTTGGTGGACCCCTTTCTATTGTTATTATTATGGACTCGAATCTGTCCCCGTCAAGGGGTGAAAACAAAAGGTAGACTGGTCCCCTTCTCTTACCACGCTTGACAGTGGGGCCCACCATCATGTCCGCCACGTGGTGCTCCTGTAAAGGCGAAATCACGGGTGGTACCCACCCTTGATTTTTCTTCAAAACGCGTTTTCACAGGGGTTGATTTTTTCTCACCTTCTCTTCTGGTAACTTTTTCTTCCTTTCTTTCTTTTTTTTTTTTTTTTGAAAAAACAAAATAGCAAGTGCCTGTGCAGGGCCCATGATTTGGTGATCCACGTTGTTAATGTCTCTAAAATCTACCAGCCTAGAAAGTCCAAACCTTCATATTTTGGCCATTTTCCATTAATTTCTTTTAGCCATCCAGTTGTCAGCCACTGATAAAGGGCAGGATCGATCATCCATCAGCAGTTTGAGCCACCGAACATTTATTAGAACTATTGGCTAATGAACTTTTTATTTGTAGTTTTCTTGAGTGTTTGGAAGCGCCAGCAAATTGAATTACATGGCATCGTACAAATAGCACATAGAGAACCCAACTGAGTTCCTTCCTTTTGATACTTGAGTTCTGCTACACGCGTGAAGGCTAATGTATGGCCGTAGCCTTTGTGTGTTTTTGTTTTTTTTCAACTGTATATATGAAATTGCCTAGAAATTTTTAGAGATAATTAAAGTTTTATAGAATTGTGTTAAGATTTTTAGATGATTTTAGAGTTCTTTAGTGGAAGAGTGTAAAAATATTTTATAGTTTTTTTTTTTTTTTTTTTTTTTTTTTTTCTGTTAGATAAATAAAACATGGCACCGTCCAAGGCATTGATTTAAAGTGTGTAGGGAGTTTATAGGTATGTATAAAAGGGACTTGACTCAGGGATGAACATGATGAGGATAATTACTCCGAATCCATGGAGCTTCTCTGGACTTCTCATAGAGACTTCTCGAATCCACGAGGAAAGAAAGCAGAAAATAGAAATAAATTTTAAGAAATTCGAAATTAATTAATTGATCACTAAAAACGAGTTCACAACCCTTTAAATAGGGGTACCAAGCAATGGGAAAGAAATCAGAATCAAACTACAACTAAAACTCCTAGAAATCGCGACTTACTATAAATAGTAAACTTACTATTTATAGACGATCGTGATGTCTACTAGTGCGCAAGGTTTTCGGGCAAAAATAGTGTCCTATTTGGCTTCACCAAACCGTTCTCCTAATTATTCTAAGCTCTTTTCACGTTGGGCGCAACTCCTAAAGCCCGACGGATGAAGAGTTATAATCAAACTAAAACTTACTATTTATAGTAAAAATAAAATTAAAATAGGGAAACAACCGTCGATCCAGGGGTTTTTCGCAATTCCAGGCTGCACAACCTGGCGTAGCGGGGTTGGTTGGCTAAAGTAGCTCGTTCTACCCCAAAATCATATATTTTACGTCAGGTAACTCGTTCCGGATTGCAAGATACACCCGATCTAAGGTCTGACAGTTCGGATCACTTCTGTCGTCGACCGGGCCTTTTCTGATCCATCTTGGCCATGAAACTGTCCGTGACCCGCTCTACATTAGTCCCCTTCACTTCAAAAGAACTCGTCTTCGAGTTCTCGTCCTGCGCTGGTTCATGATACTCGGTGAGGTCTGCGATGTTGAAAGTCCGTGAGATCGCCATGTCATCTGGAAGATCAACAACATAAGTGTTGTCATTGATCTTTCGAATGATTGGGACGAGTCCAATTTTTATTTTTTAACTCGTTGTACGTCCCGTTCGGAAATCTCTCTTTGCGCAGATGGACCATAACGCGGTCGCCCACCTCGAACATTTTTTGTCGTCGGTGCTTGTCCGCTTGTTCCTTATACTTCTCGTTCGAGGCATATAGCTTGGTCTGCACTTCCACATAAATATCCATGATCTTGTCTGTCATATGTTCTGCTACAATGCTCGTGCCTAAGTGGTTGGGCAGAAGGATCAAGTCAAGCGTGTAGCGAGGAACTCGTCCATAAATAATCTGGAACAGTGATTTTCCTGTCGAGCGGTTCACCATGTTGTTGAACGCAAACTCTTCTTGAGACAAGGTCAAATCCCACTGCTTCATTTTTTCTCCTAAAATACAGCGAAGGAGGTTTCCCAACGTGTGATTCACAACTTCGGTCTGCCCATCAGTCTGTGGGTGGTAAGCACTATTGAATTAAAGTCGTGTATCGAATCGAGTCCACAAAGTCCGCTAAAAGTGGCTAATGAACATCGTGTCACGATCAGAAGTAATGGTCTTGGGGACCCCGTGTAGCCGTACGACATCCCTGAAGAATAGATTCGCTACGTGTGTTGCATCAAGGGTCTTCTTGTATGAGATAAAGTGTGTCATCTTGGAGAAACGATCTACTACCACGAATACCGAATCCATACCGCATTGTGTTCGTGGGAGACCAAGCACGAATTCCATTGATAAATCCTCCCAAGGACCGTTAGGCACAGGTAACAGGGTGTAGAGGCCCGTATTCTAAGATTGCCCCTTTGAGGTCTGACAAACATGACAACGTTGTACGGCTTTTTCCACATCACGTATTAATTGCGGCCAGTAATACCGCTCTTCCATAAGAGCTCGAGTCTTGTCTCGCCCAAGGTGTTCACCAAGGCCACTTCCATGTAGCTCCTGAATAATCTGTGTAAGACCCGTATCCTAGTTCGTACTGTTCCGATGAATCCTGCGATCATTTCCGTCGATGTCCGGCAATCCACGACTGATAATCGACGTTGCGATCGATCGTAAGTCACATCCTTTAAATTCGAGACGGTTTAATCCGAGACCTGTATCATTGCGACCGTACCATCGCCGCGGGGTTCCAACGCCACGACTCACGCACCGATCCGATACCCTGACTAGGAGATGTGGGCTAGCGTTCGGTGCGAGGAAAACGCCGCGCGTTACGAAACCCAAGAGAATCTCTACGATGTGTCACATCAATCCATCAATCCATCAATCCATCAACCATCAATCTCAAGGGTCAAGTACACATCACTCACACTCTTCCCCAAGCAACCCCAAAGTCAAAAAGTTCTTACACCACCATGCCTTTCTTACACCAAAAGCCACAAAAGTCAAGAAAGTGGCTCTTACACCCCATCACACCACATCCATCACACCACATCCATCACTCCTCTCCCTTTACAACAACCCTCTCTCTCTCTTCATTTGCAAATCCATTCCCCAAGCAAGAAAAAAAAAAACCCCCATACGTATGAGCCCTTCCCCATTTCCTTCCAAGCCACAAGTGTGGCCCACTTTTCCCTACACTCTCACATCTTTCATCTCAACCGTTGGATCGTCATCAACTACCATTGAAAGTGGAGGCTAGGAGCTAAGGAGGCTAAGGGAGCAAGGAGGAGTACAAGAGGTGGGTGATCTACCGTTGATTTCCATTTAAGGGTCCACTTGTAGGTGGGACCCATTTTGATCTATGTATTGTATCAATGGAGGGCCCATAGTGGCGGGGTCCCTCCCCTCTATTACCGTCTCTCTCTCTATCTCTCTCTCTCTCCTCTTTCCTCTCCCTTGAATGTAGTGGGCCCCACCGAATTTATGTTAAATCTTCTACATCCATTAGATGGTGTGGCCCACCGCATTTTAAGAGGGATCCACCGTTTATATAGCATATATAGTATATTATAATCAATATTGTATTAATATTATATTTATATTATATTTGTATATGTATATATATGTAAGGATAGTGGGCCACGTCCATGTAGAACCCACCAAAAGGGACCCACCATGATGACTGTGTTGTATATACGCCGTCCAGCGTCCCTGGACGCTGGACATGAAGCCACTGGAGTGGCTAGTGGCTAACATGGATATGTGTACTGGCATGGGCGTTTACTGACAAGCTAAAAAAAAAAAAAAAAAAAAAAAAGGTAAAAAAAAAAAAAAAGATACTTTTGGGGTGGGCTGCTAATGCAGGCCCCACGTTTTGTATGTATGTGATCCACGCTGTCCAATCTATTCTCCAGCTCATTTTAGGCGTTGAGCCAAAATAGTAAGGTAATCTGATCACCAGGTGGGCCATACCATCTAAAACCATGTGAAAACATACCAAAACATATAAAAGTACTTGGGGACCCACCTGAGGTTTGGATGCAGTTGAGACTCGGTCTGGACGGCCAGACTAGTGGGGAACACAGATTGGGCGGTCTGGATTCGTCCACAATGGACCCCACTTACCACAAACAAAAAAAATAATAAAAATAAAAATATGCAGCAGCGCCTGCTGCTGCAGGCGCCGCTGACAGACGCTGCCTGCGTCAGCGGGAAACGGGCAGGGTCCCACGGCTCCAGCCGTGGCCCCACCTTGATGTTTATTTATCATCCAATCTGTTCATATGGTGGGCCACCCCCTGAAGTGGGTCCCCATCAAGTTTCAGCCGCATCCATGGCTCAGGTAGCCCACACTACAAGAAACAGCGGTGATTGAATTCTACCATTGAAACTCTTTTGGGCCCCACAGAAGTTTCAGATCAAGATGAAATTTGTTTTTCCTTTTCACCCGGGTATGTGGGACCTTGTGAACGGGTTTGGATGGAAAATAAACATTACAGTGGGCCCCACATGGGACCCACCCAGATGTATGTGTTTTATGCTCACCGTCCAGGCGGACGGTGGCACCCACCTAATGTATGTGTTTTATTCACGCCGTCCAGCAGGCTGCTGGACGGCCAGTAGGCCCCACGTGGGAGCCCATTGTAATGTATGTATTAGACCGTCCACTGCTGTGAACGGTGGGCCCCACCTGACATTTGGCACGCGCCTAAAGACTGGTCTGAACCCTTAATCAAGTGGGACACCCATGATGGATGGGCTGGATTTGCTGACCACATCTATGTGGGCCCTCAAAAGGGTTATGAATTTTTTTTAAATGGCGCATGGCCCCCTCCACTTCTGCATGTGGTGTGGCCTGCACAAGCAACGGATTGACTTGATTTTTGAGATCTTGGCCCACCATTGAATGGTGAATCTGACTGATGGGTTTGATGTTTGACAAACATCAGCCATGGGGTCCACTTGGCTTGAACTTATGGGAGCTTAATTGTTAGCTCGAGCTCATTGTACCTTCGTCCTATATATATATATAATTATATGTATATATTATATATATATTATATTGTATACATTATGGCGGGCCTTGGAAATTTTAAATGGTGGTTGGGCCCATTTGATCCATGTGATTAGGCCCACCTTAGCGCCTATGTGAGGCCCATGTGATGGGGCCATATTAATGTATTTGTGGCCATTGTTGAGGCCCACCTTGATGTATATATGGCCCGTGTGTCTAGGCCCATTCAATGTAATTGTGGCCCATGTTACGAGGCCCATTGTGATGTTTTCAAAGGCCCATGGGTTATGGCCCATTGCAATGTACATAAGGCCCACTAATGCGACTTACTTGATTTATGAAAGGCCCATATGAGGCAGCCCATCTGATGTATTTGAGGACTTTGGGTCAAGGCCCAATGAGTTGTGTATCGATCCATCGCAATATGTGATTCCCTATGATTGTGTAATGATACTCTATGGTGGGCTATGCCTTGGGAGCAATGTTGGTTTGACGTCCACATTGTAAGTACAGTGTTGGTTAAATGTCCGCATTGTGACTCTCCTTAGGGCCATCGATAGGCCCGTACTTGTTGTGTGTAAGCCGTCTATGCCCATCTGCGTTGAAAAGATAGTTCATTACTTTATAAAATGCTTAGTATAGTCTCATCATTCATGATCATACGCATCATATGCATGCTTGAGATGAGGGGTGACTGATCATAGCATATGCCTTCGGGTAGACTGTTACGGGCTCCCTGATAGGCGGAGTTACCCTACATGAGCGCGTACTTCACGCAGGATGATTGCATGACTGGTAGTGTGATACATGCACTTGCATTTGTATGATTGTGATATGCCCTAGCGACATCAGGGCCATAGCCTCCACAGACACATCGTGGGTGGCTGGATTGGATACCGGAAATGTTTGGTTCTAGCATACGGGCGCCATAGATGTCCCTAGGTGAAAATCCCTAAACCCGATGGTACCAGAGGATGACTCCAACGTCGAGACCGAGTGGATGTACGAGCGCATGAGGGCCGAATACCAGGAGGTCGCGTCTCCCACTGTGTCGTGGTCGGTTGGAAAGGGGTTGTGACCTTACCCGCCTGAGTGAGGGGGCAATTTCTAGGTTGAGTTTGACCAGCTTGAGGAATCGGTCCGCTATCGACGAGCCGGGCCCGATATTGGCAGGCAGATAGTGAGGTCTCTTTCACTCTCCCGTTGTGCGTTCAGATAGGGGCGGCAAGCTGGTTTGAGTGTACTAGACCCCGGTGATTATCCAGACTGATAACTGTATTGACATGAGGATTGGCATACTTGAGCTGCATTATGCATCGCATGGATATGTGTACTTATGGGTATTGGCACGCTTGCTTTGCATCTCGCATATGACATTTGGCTACATAGGCCTCGCATCGCATGGTCTTGGTATGACCGACAGCATTCATGCCTTACATTACATAGCTTTAGTATAAGCTGATAGCATTCATGGACTTACCGCATATTTCCGCATTACTCTGATATTGTACACTTGGCACTCGCCTTACACACACTTTCACCACCCTCTAAGCTTTTGTAAGCTTATGCACGATAGATGCGTGCAGGTGGCGTTAGGTTGCAGCAGCGTTTAGCTCGGAGCGTGCAGCAGTCTTCTGGAGCTTTTGTTATTTTCAGTATATTGTATTTCCCTTTTATACACCTTGTACTCAAAGTTTTTGTTCATAGTGGATTTTGTGATGGTGTTCTTGTGTTTATTGTTCGTGGGTTATGCTTGTGGTTATGCTCATTACAAATCAAATTGATTATTAGAAATCCTCCTTGTAGCATCCTAGGATCGGAACCTGGCGTATGGGCGCTGGGAGCCGAGAATGGGGTTCTACGGAGGCTGTCGGCGCCAGATTCGGCGATCGGGAATTTTGTGAGCCCGGTCTCCGAGTTTGGGGCGTGACAATCTGCTCCCTCAAAGAACTTTGGGGGATGTACAATCGATTCCCTTTGAAGAGAAAATCATCTTATATATGAAGGTCACTGGGGTGACCTTCTTGGCACTTCACCCAAGAATATTTGAAGTCTTCATCCTCGGCATACAGCTCCTTGAGACAGTCGAAGCCGACCACCTTGTTGCTCATTTAACAAGTAGTGATGCATGACGGCTAAGTGCATCAACAACCTTGTTCTGCTACCCTGACTTGTGCTTCAGAACGAATGTGAATTCCTGTAAAAATGTAACCCATCTAGCGTGTACACGATTGACGTTAGTCTGACTATTAATAAACTTTAATGCTTGATGGTCAGTGTACAGAACAAACTTTCTTTGAATCAGATAATGCCGCCAATGTCGCAGCGCCTGAACAACTGCGTACAACTCAAGCTCATAAGTCTATCACTTCTTTCGGGCTTCACTGAGCTTCTCGCTGTAGAAGGCTACCGGCCTGCCTTCCTGTAATAATACTCCCCCAATTTCGACGTATGAAGCGTCACACTCAACCTCAAACAATTTGTTGAAATTAGGAAGCACCAAGACCGTTATTGTAGACAAACGATGCTTGATCTCATGAAAGCTCTTGTCAACTTTATTAGTCCACTAGAATGGTCCTTTTTTCATGCAATCTGTTATAGGTGCGACTATGGTGCTAAAATCTTGCACAAATCGATGATAAAAAGTCACCAATCCGTGAAAACTCCTCACCTCATGAATGTTTGTTGGGATCAACCATTCCCTAATAGCTCACACATTTTCATCATCCACACGAATGCCTGTGGACATTACAACAAATCCTAGAAACAACAGGCTGTCAGTTAAAAAACTACACTTCTTCAAGTTGAGGTACAACTTGTTAATTTGTAGGACCTACAACACCTGCCTGAGATGTTTCCTGTGCTCCGTCTCATCCTGGCTATATATCAATATGTCATCAAAATATACTACCACAAATCGGCCAATGAACGGTTTTATAACTTGATTCATCAAATGCATAAAAGTACTTGGTATTTTCGATAGGCCGAAGGGCATGACCAGCCACTCATACAACCCTTCCTTAGTCTTGAATTTCGTTTTTCACTCATAACTGTTGAGGGTCAAATATTGCATATCGACCCCATCTATTACCTGGATTTACGAGCACACAACCGTTTAACGCCTGATTTTAATCGTGTTTGTGTTGCAGAGTAGATTCATGAGCGTTGACTGAAGACTGATAGTAAAAGCGTGGATTGGCACTCTGATATCACAAAAGCAAGGACGGACCCCAAGGGATTAAGATCGACGCGGGGATCCAGAGATTGAGGCAGCAGCAGGGCTTGGGGGCAGACGTGAGGAGAGAAAGAGACAGAGGAAAAAGGGGAGTTTGTTTATTTTAGCTGTTTTATTTTATTTTGACTCCACCATGTCTATGTGTGGCTAAACCTCTTAGCTAGGGCTAAGAGGTGAAGCTTGTGGAGTGACGGGTGATTACTTTGATTGATGATATTTGAACTGATATTGATTTTAGTTTAAATTATGGGAATGTTTTTTTTTAGTTTTTAATGGTCTGTTGTGACTAAAATTACAACGGGTCTGCGATGGCTTTAAGCATGTTCCTTTCCTTCTTATGTTTATGATGTCAGGAAGCCCTGTTGTTCACCATCGTCTCCTGGGCATGGTTGGATGACGGTACCTTTCCTAAACTTCATAAACATGTTGATTGGTTGGTAATTAGTTTAATTCTGTTGTTTGCTTTGTCTCCTGGGCATGGTTTGTGATGGAATCCATTCTAATTCATATACCCTCATCTCTTGAAAACTATATCAATGACAGTTCAGTTGATTGCATGAATCAAGAGTAGTTCTCCCTGATCTTTACAAGTGGATCCTCTGAATCCCTAGTTCTTCCCCTTTAATTTAATTTTCTAGATTAAATATTATTCATCAAAACACACTCGATTTAGATTTCATCTCATTCTAGTTCTAGCCCTAGTTAGTTTCAGAATACGTACAGGTTTCAGTCCCTGTGGATTCGACCTCGGTCTTACCGAGATTATTACTACCTCACAACCCTATACTTGGGGAGTGAACAAGTTTTTGGCGCCGTTGCCGGGGACTGACGGCTACGTAATTTGAAATTAATTAGTTTTAGAATTAAGAGTAAGATTAGGACTTTACTAACGTTTCTCTTTATAGGTTTCTGAGATAGCTTCTAAATTGGTACGCTTCTTCTTAAATCTTCTTTCTTTCTATCTTTAGAATTAAGGTTTGAATTTAGAAAATTTCCTTTTTTTAGATTTTTATTTAGAAACTAACCCTCTTGTTTGTAGGCTTTCTAACTCAGTAAGCTCTTTCTGACTTCTATTTTTATCTCTTTCATTAACTCACTTACTTTCTAGTTTAGAATTTTTCTAATTGTTTAGAGGTTCCTACTTTCCTTTTAGGATTCTCTTTTCTAAATTTAGAACTTAGTAATTGCTATTCTTCTTCTTAGGAATTTTCTAGTCTTAGGCCTATTTTAGAAACTAACTTATTTTGTTTGTTTTACAGGTCTTTAGCTTAGGGACTCCAATTTGGTAACTTCCTTCCAACTCTCTCTTTCTTTCTAGATTTTCATTTTCTTTCTTAGAATTAGGTTTAGAATTTGATTGAGGGCTGTGAGTGTTTCATGCCCAAGTGGGCCCGTGACAACACTCGACGTCTCTTGACCGAAGGAGGATTAGTTGAGGGGTTAACTGTCCATCGCAGGACTAGACACTGCTCGAATTCCCCTGAGTTAATTGAGGTTATGGCTGCAAATCAACCTCAAGCACTACCTCACCACAGGGATGAGGAAACACATGATGAGAATGAGGTGCATCAAGCACCCCCGCCTCGTACTTTACGAGATTATTTACAACCGGCGGGGGTGTGAGTACGCCCTCATGTATGATTTTTCCTGAAAACACAGGACAGATGGACATCAAGCCAGGAGTTATCCAACTCCTTCCTAAATTCCATGGGCTTGAATCTGAAAGCCCATACTTACATTTGAAAGAGTTCGATGAGATTATCGCCACCTTATACTTTCCCAATGTATCCGAGGATACAATCAGGCTGAAACTCTTTCCTTTTCCTTGAAAGAGAAGGCAAAGACGTGGTTACATTCACTGCGTCCTAGATCCATTGGCACATGGAATGATTTACAGAGGGAATTCATAAAGAAATTTTTCCCACACCATAAAACAATTACCCTCAGAAAAGCAATCATGAACTTCGCCCAAAAGGAAGATGAAACATTCTACCAATGTTGGAAAGGTTCAAGGATCTTGTCAGTTCATGCCCACAACACGGTTTTGAAATGTGGCGCATTACAAATTTTTTTTATGATGGACTGACATCTTCCATGCGCCAACTAGTCGAGACAATGTGTAATGGAGAATTCATGAATAAAGAGGTCGATGAGGTATGGGATTATCCGATAGACTTGCCGAAAATGCACAATCTTGGGACCATTACCCAAAATCAAATACCACGTCTAGGCCAACTCAATCTAAGGAGAAAGGTGGAGTATATCTCCTGAAAGAAGAGGATGATGTTAATTTTAAAGTGACTAATCTCATACGAAGAGTCGAGGCCATGGAAGAAAAGAAGGATAAGGTCAATGAAATTGTTTGCGGCATCTGTGATTGCAACATTCACACAACTGAAAACTGTCCTACAATATCTGCCTTTCGAGGAGTGTTGAATGAACAAGTCAATGCCGTAAACAACTATCAAAGACCTTTTACTGGACCTAACTCCAACACGTACAATCCTGGTTGGAAAAACTCATCCAAACTTTAGTTGGAGAAATGGGCAAACGGCTACCCCCCAAGGTTTTCTCAATCAAAATCCAAATCAAGGGAAACCTCAAGAAGAACCGGTTCAAAATTCCATACAAGAGCTGGCTCAGGCGATGCGAGGACTTACAGATTTTATGCAAAAGATAGATTCTCGTATGACGGTTATAGAAAAGGGGATGCTTCCTGCACAAACCTCTCCCCAATCCTAAACCGCAGTACGAGATAAATGATCCCAGCTCCTCAAATCAAATGGGGCACGCTAAATCCATCACCACTCTTAGGAGTGGGAAGATCATTGATAAAACCCTTCCGGTTAGGCCTGAAAAGCCTCAAGAACCAGAAGAGGACAATAAGATGGATCTAGTGATACCCACAAAAATTAGAACCGGAACTTCTAGAGAAGCCAGTTGCTCCGTTCCCCCAACGGTTGGTTGCACCAAAACGTCTTTCTAACTCTCAGGATATTCTGGAGGTGTTGAAACAAGTGAAAGTCAACATTCCTCTGCTTGATGTCGTAAAACAGATTCCTTCATATGCAAAATTTCTGAAAGACCTATGTACGACCAAAAGACGGCAGAGTATTCAAAAGAAGATTTTCTTAACTGAGAAAGTGAGTGCCATCCTGAAGCAAGACGTGCCACAGAAATTCAAGGATCCCGGTAGCCCAACCATATCATGTGTAATCGGGAACCATCGAATTGATCACGCACTTCTTGACTTAGGAGCGAGCGTCAATCTGATTCCCTACTCGGTATACAAACAGTTAGGTTTGGGTGAGTTAAAACCCACTCTAACCACACTACAACTCGCCGATCGCTCTGTTCGTGTACCAAGAGGGATTATTGAGGATGTTTTGGTCCAAGTCGATAGATTTTACTACCCTGTAGATTTTATCATCTTGGACACCGAACCCATCAATAACATAAGCACTCAGATTCCCGTCATTCTTGGTCGCCCATTCCTTGCTACGTCAAATGCAATTATCAATTGCAGGAATGGTGTCATGACTATGTCTTTTGGAAATTTGACATTGGAGTCAAACATCTTTTTCAATAACGGCAACAACTCAGAGGATGATGACGATATCCACGACATTAACATGATTGACTCTTTCGTGGAAGATACGACACCTCTGACCTTATCCTCCGACCCTCTCGAGACGTGCCTGGCCCACTCCCATGAGTTTGATGATGATATGATTAGGGAGACGTGTGCCTTGCTGGATACTGCACCGGTACTTGAAGTTAACCGGTGGAGGCCACAATTTGAAGAATTACCACAAACTGATGTAGTGCCTCTACCGTCTAACCTCAAGGCACCGAAGCTTGACCTAAAACCTTTGCCCTCTGATTTGAAATATGCTTATTTAGGTCAAGATGAGACATACCCGGTGGTGATCTCTGCCCACCTGGAGAAAGAACAGGAGAGTATGCTCATAGCTACTCTCATTCAGCATAAGGGAGCCCTTGGATGGACGATCGCGGACCTCAAGGGAATCGACCCCTCGATTTGTACTCACCGCATATATCTTGAGGATAATGCGAAGACCGCTCGGCAACCACAGCGTAGACTAAATCCAAACATGAAGGAAGTGGTTAAGGCCGAGGTTCTCAAACTATTGGATGTGGGTATCATATACCCTATATCTGATAGTCAATGGGTGAGTCCAACTCAGGTGGTTCCTAAGAAGTCCGGAATCACCATCGTAGCCAATGCTAATAATGAACTCGTGCCGACTAGAGTCACTACTGGTTGGAGAATGTGCATTGACTACAGGAAATTAAATACCGTCACGAGGAAAGACCACTTTCCTTTACCATTCATTGATCAGATCCTGGAAAGGTTAGCCGGTCATTCCTATTACAGTTTCCTTGACGGGTATTCGGGCTATAACCAAATTGAAATCGCCCCTGAGGACCAGGAAAAGACCACATTTACTTGCCCCTATGGCACCTTTGCTTACAGAAGGATGCCATTCGGGTTATGTAATGCCCCTGCCACCTTTCAGCGATGTATGCTGAGTATCTTTTCTGACATGGTGGGGAAATATCTAGAGGTCTTTATGGACGATTTCTCTGTTTTCGGTTCATCTTTCAGCGAGTGCTTAGAGAATCTCAAATGTGTGCTGAAAAGATGTGAAGAAAAGAATCTGGTACTTAATTGGGAGAAGTGCCATTTCATGGTTCATAAGGGGATTGTCCTTGGACATATCATCTCGTCCAAGGGAATTGAGGTAGATAAGGCAAAAATCGATCTTATCTCTAACCTACCTCCACCCAAGAACATCAGGGACGTGCGATCCTTCTTAGGACACGCAGAGGATTTTACAGGCGATTCATAAAGGACTTTAGTCTCCTCTCTCGTCCTTTATGTAATCTTCTTCAAAAGGATGCTCCATACGAGTGGACTGAGCAGTGCCAGGAAGCTTTCACTAAGCTTAAAGGCACGTTAACCACTGCACCCATCATGCAGCCACCCGACTGGAGCCTTCCTTTTGAGCTTATGTGCGACGCTTCTGATTATGCTCTTGGAGCGGTTCTAGGCCAGAGAAAAGATAAGAGGCCATACGTCATACATTACGCAAGTAGGACCTTAAATCCTGCCCAAGTGAACTACTCGACTACGGAAAAAGAACTCTTAGCCGTAGTGTTCGCCTTGGACAAATTTAGGTCCTATTTGATTGGATCCAAGATCATTATCTATACAGATCATGCGGCACTTAAATATCTTCTTTCTAAGAATGATTCTAAGCCCCGCCTGATACGATGGATTCTTCTACTCCAAGAATTTGATTTGGAAATTAAAGATAAAAAAGGAGTAGAGAACGTAGTGGCCGATCACCTTTCTCGCCTTAATACCTCTGATTCCCTTGAGGCGACCCATATCAATGACATGTTCCCTGATGAACAATTGTTCAGAGTCTCCCACTCACCTTGGTTCGCTGATATTGCTAATTATCTTGCTACAGGTTCCATACCGACACAGTGGACTGCGCAAGATAAGAAGAAATTCTTCACCGAGGTGCGCAACTTTCTGGGATGATCCTTATTTGTTTAAATATTGCCCAGACCAGATTTTAAGGAGATGTGTGCCAGATGATGAGCATCAGAGTGTCATCTCCTTTTGTCACTCACAGGCCTGTGGTGGTCACTTTTCTGCAAAAAAGACCACGGCCAAGATACTGCAGTGTGGCTTCTATTGGCCCACTATGTTCAGGGACACTCATGAGTTTTGCAAAGCTTGTGAGCGTTGTCAGAAATTGGGAGCATTGTCCCGTCGAAATATGATGCCCTTGAATCCCATTCTTATCATAGAGGCATTTGATTGCTGGGGCATCGATTTCATGGGACCATTCCCCAATCTTTCGGAAATTTATATATTTTGCTTGCCGTAGACTATGTCACTAAATGGGTCGAAGCAATTCCATGTCGAACTAATAATGACCATCGCACGGTCATTAAATTCTTAAAAAAAACATCCTTGTCCCGATTTGGAACGCCTCGAGCCATCATTAGTGATGGGGGCTCACACTTTTGTAATAGCCATTCGAGAGTTTAATGAAGAAATACGGTATCTCTCATAAGGTGAGCACCCCATACCACCCACAGACAAGTGGGCAAGCTGAGATTTCTAATAGGGAGATCAAACATATTTTGGAGAAAACGGTTAACCTGATCGTAAGGATTGGTCAATCCGATTGACCGATGCCTTGTGGGCTTACCGTACTGCTTTTAAAACCCCTATTGGAATGTCTCCTTTAGACTCGTCTATGGGAAGGCTTGCCACTTGCCTGTGGAGTTGGAACATAGAGCCTACTGGGCGATCAAAAATCTGAATTTTAATTTGAACAACGCTCTGGCTCGCTACGCAAACTTCAATTAAATGAACTTGAAGAAATCCGGAACGACGCATATGAGAACTCGAGGATTTACAAGGACAAGATGAAGGCGTTTCATGACCAACATATTCTACGAAAATCATTCACGCCAGGTCAGAAAGTCCTTTTGTATAATTCTCGATTACATCTCTTTCCGGGTAAGCTTCGATCTCGTTGGACCGGCCCTTACATTGTTGTTACTGCATATCCTCATGGGGCCGTCGAGATAAGAGATCCCTGACAATGGCAAGGAATTTAAAGTAAATGGACATCGCTTAAAGCCATTTGTCGAGAAATTTGATTCAGAGGACATGTCCATGCCTCTGACTGATCCTGTTTACCAGGAATGATCTCCTAGTCTGATGGAGGTATAGGTAGGTTTATCGCTTTCATAGGACTAGGGTAGTTTATGTATTTGTCTGGCTGAAGACGGTAAACTTAGCGCTCCTGGGAGGCAGCCCAGCTTTTCATTTTTTAGTCCAATGTTTGTGGGTAACATTACTGCAAACCCTCACGAGACTACAACTCGTCCACTAGGGGCAACCTAGGGGTTTAAAGGCTTGTTGCATATGCTAAATGCAATCGAGAGCACCTGCGAAAGTGGTATAGGTAGGATTTATTTGTATTTTACTGGTGTTGGTTTCTCCTTGCACTGACTTCCTCTCTTCTGATATTTTTTGAAAAAGTCTCTCGATTCGTTATCCAGGTACTATCTTCCCATCACTTCTCTTTTACTTTCGTTGTCCCGTATGCATGACTACTTATCTCTTTTCATTGAGGACAATGTAGATTTTAGGTTGGGGGTGGGAGATTTGGTAACCAAATCAGTATTTCTTGGTCCTAAGCAAAATTTGTGAAAATTTTTAAAATTTTTTCTGGAATTCTTGTGAATTGAAGTGATTTTGATGACATCTTGGATTTAGAATTTCAAGATACGTAATGTTGGTAACTCATGACTCTTGGATTCAGTTATCAGTTCAGTATCTGTTAAATTCACAGTTAAGTTCGAATTGTTAATCCATGATTAGAGGTTTTAAACATTGATTGAGTCATGATTTCACATGTCACATCTCGCTTGCATATTAAGGGTTCAATTTAATATTAAAGGATTAATTGGTAATCACTAAGCATGAAAGGAACCAGCCTAAAATATCTTGCTAGCAGGGTATAAAGAAGAATTGAAAAGGTGGGGCAATAATTTCACCATAGGTTTGCCCCTATAGGTGTAGAATTAATCTCCATGGAGGACATGTGAAAATGTGGGTATACAGTCTCCGCCATAGGTTTGCTCCCTATAGGTGAGGACTTGATTCCCTTCTCAAAAAAAAAAAAAAAAAAAAAAAAAAAAAAAAAAAAAAAAAAAAAAAAAAAAAAAAAAAAAAAAAAAAAAGAAGGAGAAAGTAAAAAGAAAAAAAAGAAGGAAATGATGATCTATGAGGGACCTTTTAGTTTAGAGATTTGGTTGTCCTGAATGCTCTTGTGGTTACCAAGGTTATCATGAAATAGAGAATTGAATATTAATGTTGAAAGTTGGGATTACACTCTACACCCATGGAACTCAATGTTTATTATTCTAATTGATGGATTAATATTTGAATTTGATTATGAAATTCACCATGCATGAGAGGCCAGGAGAAATTGATAATCAGCATTCATGAATCTTAAGATTTCTCATATCTGGATTGTTCTGCAAAATATCACTCGGCTTCACAAGAATTGTCTCGTAAATCTCAAACTTATTTTTCGCATATTTTGCTCGGGACTAGCAAAATGCTGGTTGGGGGTTGTGTGAGGGTCAAATATTGCATATCGACCCCATCTATTACCTGGATTTACGAGCACAACAACCGTTTAACGCCTGATTTTAATCGTGTTTGTGTTGCAGAGTAGATCATGAGCGTTGACTGAAGACTGATAGTAAAAGCGTGGATTTGGCACTCTGATATCACAAAAGCAAGGGACGGACCCCAAGGGATTAAGATCGACGCCGGGGATCCAGAGATTGGAGGCAGCAGCAGGGGGCTTTGGGGCAGACGTGAGGAGAGAAAGAGACAGAGGAAAAAGGGGAGTTTGTTTATTTTAGCTGTTTTATTTTATTTTGACTCCACCATGTCTATGTGTGGCTAAACCTCTTAGCTAGGGCTAAGAGGTGAAGCTTGTGGAGTGACGGGTTGATTACTTTGATTGATGATATTTGAACTGATATTGATTTTAGTTTAAATTATGGGAATGTTTTTTTTTTAGTTTTTAATGGTCTGTTGTGACTAAAATTACAACGGGTCTGCGATGGCTTTAAGCATGTTCCTTTCCTTCTTATGTTTATGATGTCAGGAAGCCCTGTTGTTCACCATCGTCTCCTGGGCATGGTTGGATGACGGTACCTTTCCTAAACTTCATAAACATGTTGATTGGTTGGTAATTAGTTTAATTCTGTTGTTTGCTTTGTCTCCTGGGCATGGTTTGGTGATGGAATCCATTCTAATTCATATACCCTTCATCTCTTGAAAACTATATCAATGACAGTTCAGTTGATTGCATGAATCAAGAGTAGTTCTCCCTGATCTTTACAAGTGGATCCTCTGAATCCCTAGTTTCTTCCCCTTTAATTTAATTTTCTAGATAAATATTATTCATCAAAACACACTCGATTTAGATTTCATCTCATTCTAGTTCTAGCCCTAGTTAGTTTCAGAATACGTACAGGTTTCAGTCCCTGTGGATTCGACCTCGGTCTTACCGAGATTATTACTACCTCACAACCCTATACTTGGGGAGTGAACAATAACCGGGTCGGATATGAATCTGATGGTACCCGCTCCTTAGATCTAGTTTAGAGAACACCTTGGCCCCTTCTAACATATCGAGCATGTCGTCTAACCGTGGTATTGAGAATCGATATTTGATGGTAATTTTGTTGATTGTCCGGCTGTCGACACACATGCACCAGCTTCTATCTTTTTTAGCGTTAATAATACTGGTACGACACATGGGCTCATGCTCTCT
Source organism: Magnolia officinalis (assembly GCA_021015155.1). Taxonomy (NCBI): domain Eukaryota; kingdom Viridiplantae; phylum Streptophyta; class Magnoliopsida; order Magnoliales; family Magnoliaceae; genus Magnolia; species Magnolia officinalis. The sequence continues at coordinate 16,516,211 of JAJHSJ010000004.1, read as the reverse complement.
CTCAAGAAACCCTTACAGATCAATTCCTCCACTTGCCCCTGAAGTATCTCACAATCCTTCAAACTCATTCGATAATGAGGGCGGTTGGGTAGGCTAGCCCCATGAACGAGGTCTATGTGATATTGGATGTCCCTCATGGGAGGCAATCCATCAAGTAAATGCCCACACCAGACTTTTTTAAATTCGTTTAGCAACAGTCTTAAACTTGGAGGGATGTTTGAGGGTTCCTCTTCTCGCCCTTCACCAGTACGGCGTATACCTCGCCGGTTTCCTTGGATTCCTCCATGAAATTCTAAATAGTCAAGAGGGAACTTCTCTCTACTTCAGAGGCTTCAGGGTGGTTCTATGATGTCATAGGGGCAAGGATTATTTTTTGACTATCTTTGACGAATATGTACACATTATCTCATCCCCGATGGTTCGCATCACGGTCCGACTGCCAGGGTCGACTGAGTAGCATATGACAAGCTTCTATGTCGACCACGTACAAAGTATTTGATCCCTATAATTTTTGCCAATTGAAAATGAGATAGTGCATTGTTCAGTTACCTTGGTCTCATTCACCTTTTTTATCTAGCCAATTGAATACAGGGAAGGATATTTCATCATCAGTAGCTACAACTTGTCCACCATCACTCTTGAGACGATGTTCTCGCTACTACCACTGCTTATGATCACATCACAGACCTTTCCATTGACAATGCACCGAGTACGAAATATATTGTGTCGCTGTGGATGTAATTCCTTTCGTGGGGCATACAGTAATCGCCTCACAACTAGAAATTTGCCACGATCCTCGCCCGTCACTTCATCACCACCTGCTATTTCTTCAGTGGTTTGTTTATCTTCATCAAAGCCATGGTCTTCTTCTGCGGCCTCATCTTCAGTGCCTCCTTCGTTTATAGTCAAGTGTGCTGCGGGATGTTGAGGACAAGTGTTTGATAAGTGGCCTGGCTGGCCACAGCGGTAATAATTGTTCGACCTTGGCCGAGCATAAGGATTTGAAATTCTACTCAGGCCCGCTATTGTGGGTGTTGCATGTTGAGGTCTGGATGAGTTATTCCCCGTATCACGGTTTGCAGTTGTAGGAGGTTGATGACGTTTTTTTCGTGCTAGTATTGGATCTTGCGTGGGACCTGTCATGGGGGGTCGAGTTGAAGGATATGGACAAGCATGAGCTCTTGCAAGTTGTATTTCTGCCCTACCCGCCAATTGAACTGCTCCATCTATGGTCCCGACTGGGTACATCTGAACTCAGTCTTGAATTGTCAGCCGCAATCCACCTATAAATCGTGCTACCTTCTGTGACTCAGATTCTGACAGATCTTTTCGTGTGGCCAACCGCTGAAATTCTTCAGTGTAATCTGTGACGATTCGATTTTCTTGTCGGCAATTTTGATATTGCTGGAATAATATCTGCTCATAATCACTGGGGAGAAATCGTGATCGAAGAAGACGTCTCATTCGTGACCATGATGAGATGGGCGCCTTGTTCTGACGGGCTCGTGAGAGTTATACTTGTTCTCATCATGCAGAAGTACCAGATTTTCATTTAAACGCTACCAATTTTACCCTTTTATGATCTGGCACGTCCATATAATCAAAATATCTCTCTACTTCGGTTGCCAATCTAGAAAATATTCTATACGTAATAAACCGTTAAAACTAGGAAGTTCAGCCTTACCTCGATAGTCTCTTTTAGCATAATCGAGATGATCACCTTCATAGATTGATTGTCGGACAAAATCCTCATTAAGGTCCTCGTCGCTAGAACTTGAATCATCTGGTGTAGCCCTACAGTTTTTCATTTGTAGTGCTCTACGAAAATCGGGGTTGAGTCGTACAACAACCATGGGTGGTGGACCAACCATAGGTGGTAGAGCACCGCCTAGTGTTCGAGGTGGAAGTAGCACATCCTCAAGACGGTCAATGGTTGTCTACAGCCCTTGCATGGTCAACTAACTCTCTCGGTGGAAAGCTTCCATTCTTTTCGAAAGATAACGAATCCCTGGATCACCATCCAAAGGATTTTGATTCATACCTTCATTGTTTGCCATCAGCCCGAGGGGAATCCTCGCTCTGATACCAATTGACGCAGGGATGAACGTGATGAGGATAACTACTCCGAATCCATGGAGCTTCTCTGGACTCCTCACAGATACTTCTCGAATCCATGAGGAAAGAAAGCAGAAAATAGAAATAAATTCTAAGAAATTCAAAATTAATTAATTGATCACTAAAAACGAGTTCACAACCCTTTAAATAGGGGTACCAAGCAATGGGAAAGAAATCAAAATCAAACTACAACTAAAACTCCTAGAAATCACGACTTACTATAAATAGTAAACTTACTATTTATAGACGGTCGTGATGTCTACTAGTGCGCAAGGTTTTCAGCCAAAAATAGTAAGTGTCCTATTTGGCTTCACCAAACCGTTCTCCTAATTATTCTAAGCTCTTTTCACGTTGGGCGCAACTCCTAAAGGCCGACGGATGAAGAGTTATAATCAAACTAAAACGTACTATTTATAGTAAAAATGAAATTAAAACAAGGAAACGACCGTCGATCTAGAGGTTTTTCACAATTTCGGGTTGCACAACCCGGCGTAACAAGGTTGGTTGGCTAAAGTAGCTCGTTCTACCCCAAAATCATATATTTTATGTCAGGTAACTCATTCCGGATTGCGAGATACACCCAATCTAAGGTCCGACGGTCCAGATCACTTCTGTTGTCAACCGGGCCTTTTCTGATCCATCTTGGCCATGAAACTGTTCGCTACCCGCTCTACATCAGGACTTCTCTTCATTTCCAACTCGACCTATAATATGGTGATCACATTAGTCCTCAGAGTGCCTACCGCAGGGCATATAGACTGTATGAGGGTTCATTTTGGATTTTGTATTTGGAATGCTTACGAATCCAAATCACAATTACATTGAAATTAATGCGACTCTAAATCCTCATTTGTCTTGAGGAACTTGCAATTGGAATGCATTCGAATCCAAACTTTTCATTTGGGAGATTTCACTTTGGAATGTATTAGAATTCCTAGTATATTCATATAAGAACTAAATTTTATTTAGTAAATCAGCCTTGATGTCTTAAATTTGTGTGTGTGTGTGTGTGTATGATATTTGACAGAATGATGGTAATAAGCCATTAAAATATACATTCTGGCAAAAAATGAGGAAGTTCCAAGCTGCCTGGGTGGGCCATAAGTGTAAAGATCACAAAAGAGCAAACCATTGAATATTTTTAACTATCTATCTAGATGGATAGTTTGGATCATACTATTGATATGATTTTACTGTTTCAATCAATAATTGAATTTTTTTTGGGTATCATCAGCGAGCCACATGTAGAATGGATTAGTAGCCTAGTAACACTTTTGTTACATGTGCAACTCTCTTGCCTCTCTAGAAGCAACTGTGGAAGGAAGTACCACTGATTTGAATGAAGGGTAGTCAAAAGTTGCATTGAGAAGTAGTCGACACTGGCACTATAGAAAGAGGGTTTCGAGGCAGTTGAAAAACATGACACGCCCCCCGAGCACACTTTCTGCCTAGTAGACAACTAAGTAGGAGGGAGGGCTAGGGTGAGGAAGGGGAGGTCTTCCACCTGTTCTTAAAACTGACAAAGCACGACACATACTGGAACTTTGTCTTCTACCATTTAAAAGGTGTTACCACAAAAGATGCTTCAAAAAGCATGTCATGAAGTGAAGGATTTACATATACTCATTATTAAAGTCCTTTAGCATTATATTTACAGAGAAACTATAGTCATTCTAGCTATAACCAACTAAACCTGAGTGACAAAATGACTCAAGCATAGCAAGGTAACATATAGGTAGTGGTTGCATGGCGAGGATTATCGACAAAGGGAAATGGGAAAGGTCTATCCAGAGGTCCCAAACCAACTTATCCTGTTGATAGCTAGCTTTCTGACCCATGCCTTTGACATAAGAACTTCCATCTTGAGGCATAATACCTTTTTAGATGCATGACATTGAGAGGATATGCTCATTCTTCTCCTTTTGAGTTAGCTATTATATATGCATTTTCAGGGTGAACCACCAGAGCTAAATTAGGCATTTTGTTAATTTAGCTCCGACTATTCTCGAATCAAAGTAAAAAAATTTAGATTTCAAAATACACCAAAAGTGTGTATTTCAAATACCTCAAATTCCAATAACTTCCAAATGTATCATGCCAAATGATAGATTTAGGGTAAAATCTGTTACGACCCAAAATTTGGGTACCGAGTGGCATCCCATACTTGATTTTCAAAGAGCAACTCGTACACTAAGTGTACTTAATCAATTCAATGCATTTATGTAAAGACATAAATCTGATATTGTTAATGTAGAATCTAAGTTTCATCCTATCACAATCACATATCATATATCGAAAAATCAAATATCCAATCAAATCAACTATCGGGAATTCATCTAGGGACCCTACGCATTCTGGTTCTTATTCACATGTCTAAAATTAATACTTAAGTCAAATAATTGTCATATCATGTCCAATGTCTAAAATCATTAAATCAATGTCATCATCTCAAGCAACACATAACAAATCAAAACAAATTCCAAGAATAATAAGTGAGAACTAAAATGAATAATTAAGATCGGTCCAAAGCAGCCAATTCTTATTCTGTCAAGTAAGGCCACTTGTCACTTTGATCATTCACTGGCTCAGTTGTGTCTTCATGTTCTTGTGCCAAAGGTATAACTTTGGTCACATCTATACGGTTTTTCATCAATTGAGGGTAAGCTGGTCAGGCCTAATGAGAATTCCTGATATGGTTCGTCACATTAAAATTAAAATTAAAATTAAACAACAGGCAAAAGTACACAGAAATAGCCATCCAAATAATGTAAATACATGGAATAAATATATGTATCAATGTTGCACAATTGCATAAATGTATGAATGCATCAAGTGGGAAAATTATCCACTTACTTGAGTTGGATAACTGTCAACCCGCATTTGCCACTTGGCAGGTTTTTACCAGTTTGGTAGGCATGGGCAAGGCCCACATTAGAGGTGGGCATCGAGCCGAATCGAGTCGAGGTGGGCCAAGCTCGGCTCGGCTCGGCTTTTCCATGTTGTACTCGAGCTCGAGCTCAGCCTCGAGCTCAACATTGAAGCTTGGCTTGTTTGCCAAAGCTGTCGAGTCAAGTTCGAGTCAAGCTAGTGGTTCGAGTCGAGTCGAGCTCGAGCTTTTTTATATGTTACCTTCCTGCTGCCACCGAATTGGGTCCTTACAACTCCTCACCTCCTGATCTCGTAGTCCGCCGGAGTACTAGACCGAGACATCTTCTTCCTCATTCTCCCAAGCATCTCTATCAGCGAACCAAGGCCTTCTTCTCCAACAAGTTTCCGCATCTCTTTCTGCATCTCGCTCTGCTCTTGAACCACCACAACTTTTAGCTTAGTTGATCCAACTGTTAGACCTATCAAAATTGGATATTGTGACAGTTTTTTCTTTCTGATTCCGCTTCTTGTAAATCTCAGCTCTTTGCTATTATCTGTTCAACTGTCAATTCCCACCACTTACCCTATGCACGCTCCGATCTCTCTAATAACATCATCCATCCAGAATTTGAGCAATATGTACCTGATTTGGTACCAGTGTTCCGCCCAACCAAAGATCGACCATTCCTCCCATTTATAAATCCCTGTGACTAGCTCTTCCGATTTCGATTTGCATGTTGAATAAACCATTTCAGCATGTTCCTGATTTCCTAGAGAGACCAGCAGTGTTATATCAGAGCATTTTAATAAGAACATCTTCTACCTTGATTCCTTTGCAGGTGTGGAATAACCACTGTAGCAGGTCAACATCTTGAGTTCCTGGGCTTACATCTGTTGTCAAACAGAACTCGAAGGTTTTCATTGATTTATTCAGGATATTCTCGTGAATTCTCATTTCTAGACCTTCATCTGTCCGAACCTTCCAAACCAACCTATTATTAATCGAGCCGAGTCGAGCTCAAGTTCGAGCTTCGAGTCGAGTCGAGTTAAAATGCCCCATGGTCGAACTCGGCTCGAACTCAACTCGAGCTACAAAAAATTAGCTTGACTTGGCCCAAGTCGGTCATTCAGGCTGAGTCAATTCGAGCTGACTCGAGCTGAGTCAAGGGAGTTATTCGAGCTAGCTCGACTCTTGAACAGCCCTAGCCCACATCCACCCCTTGGGTGAACTTCCACCAATATGACAGGCATACGCAGGGCTTGCATCCGGTAACGATTCTACCAGGTACACCTTTCGGGGTAAGGAATTCAAGCACATAAAGTGCATACAAGAGATGAATGTTTGAATGTGGTAATACAATTGCGAACAATAAATCCCATATATCAGACTGATATTCAGCCTACAATTAACACAAGTTACATGTGAACTGACGAAATCAACACCAGATAATTCTCAACCAAAATGAATTAAGTCATGAGTTCAACAACATTAAATCAAGTTGTTTATGCTTAACTGAAATAAACGAACAATATAACAAATATCATATTTGAATATAACAGATACATCAAAACCATCTTAACTCTAATAGAGATGAAACATATTGGGATCACTCACCTGTAACTCGGTGATGATGATTCCGATATATTAACCAAATTATAGTGAATTCAAAATTCCTAATACAACCATATAATTGAAATCATATTAACCCATATGGTGCCTTTGATTGATCAATTTTCCACAGTAGGGTCCATATGAAGGATCACACACTGTCTAATTAAACTCCTTCAGACCCAACTCTTAACACAAGGTTTATAATTATCACCAGTTAATCTGGGACCCACTTGATCACGTCATAGTGGCTGACTATCATCCAACGACATTGAAATGGTTTGAACATGCATAGTTTACTCTAATATATAATTTTAATGGTTCATTAAATCAGATTTCCAATTTTGGAATTGAACAGATCAATTTCAATTATTTGTCAATCGGATCGACAAGACTGTCAATCGAATCGACATGAATAGAAAATCAACTTGATAGTCTCTGGACAAAATTCAACTTTGCCAATCGAATCTAAAATCTCCAAATTTGGTCCATTTTATAGTAACCGAATCGAAATTTATGAATTTTCCTTAATTCCTTTTTTGAGAGTCCAATTATGCATATTGGACATATCCAAACCAACCATTAGCCCTCTCTTGATTAATTAAGAGAGATGAGCGTTGATCGCTCAATTTGACCAATTCATGGTCCACATCATTCAAAACTAGATAATTTGATAATAATGATGTTTTGATCAGTGTTGCCTACTAAATGGTCTGATCGATATGATAATTTGGATATTAGTGTAGTTTGATCCCAAAAATTGGATAGACTATATAAATCGAATCTCCCACGTTCGTTGACCTCATACTATACACCATTCATGATCTATCTAGAATGTTCATCTGATCAACAGATCAACAACCTAAATCAAGCTTTCTTCAAGGTCCCCCTCTCTCTCTCTCTTCTCTTAGTGTGTTAGGGTTTTTAAGTTTGTTTAAGGTAGGATTCCTTGTGTTTCTTCCCTTAAGAAGGAAAATGTGTTAGGAATGAGAAAGTTATGAGAGATAAGGTAGGATAAGGAGAATGGATATGGGAAATAAGAGAGAGACGTCATCTCTCTTTCTCAAAATTAAATAATTTAAATGTAAATAAATTCTATTTTATTATATATATAAATAAAATAAAATTTATGGTCGTTACAAAATCCCTCCAAATCCTCTCAAATACATTCAAATACAATGAGTCAAACGGATGTAAACAATATTTGTGGAATTTAGTGATGGATATTTGAGCAATTGGGTAATGGTAATCCAATCATCTAAATGAAATTCATACCTAGTTGAGAAGTCATTGCTATTGTCAGTCTTTGGCACATTACACTCTTATGAATAGGCTTTAGACATATAGACATACAGGTTTGCGGACCGAACCGAGTTTAAGTAATTACATATTAAAGGAGTTTGAAATCCATCGAAACTCTTCTCCTTTTGAGCTCCACACGATTTTTGCCATTTCTAGTCCATTAAAAAGATTGTACATGTACCACAGTTAAAGTGTACCCCCTGTATGAATTTACGCTGATCACAACTACAGTGGGGTCAATCAATAGATCATGATATCCGACTCTTAAAAAGACCTAGATGTTGGGGATTTTGACCTGCGGAATCACACAGATCTAGATCTAGGATAGCAATCCAATGACACCAAGCACACACAAGAGAACACAGATTTAACGTGGAAAACCCTTGCGGGAAAAAACCACGGCACGAAACAATAGATCTCCACTATGAAAATAGAAATTACAAAGAGAGAGGACTTACCCGATTCGAACAACCTCGAATTTCACCCTTTCTACACCCTTTAGAAACCCTAAAATCCTTTTAGGAACCCTTGAAACTCTTTTAGAAAGCCTTAGAATATATCCCAATCCTGCATACACCCTTTTAGATAAGTTTAGAAAGAAGCAGACTCGGAATAGGAAACAAATTCTGTAAAATCTGCGTTTTTGCAATCGCATCTGCGGAACTCTTCGATGTCATCGAAGGTCTCTCGATGACAACTTCGATATCATCGACGGTCCTTCGATGATATCGAAACAGGACCAAAACTGTCCAGCGATCAGGGGTGAAAAATCTAACAATTATCGATGTCATCTAAGGTCTCTCGATGATAGCCTTGATATCATCGACGGTCTGTCGATATCATCGACAGATCAACAGACAAATTTAAGACATCTGTCGATATCATCTAAAACCCTGTTAATATCATCGACAGACCACCAGACAGATTTAAGACATCTGTCCATAACAATCTTCACCATGTCTTCAATCTTCATCCGTGTAGCTTCTTGTCTCCTTCTCTTATTTCTACACCATATCATAGCTTCTCTTGCACACTCCGTCTTCCTTTTATGCCATCGCGAAGCCCAGAGAAGTTGCACAGAACTTGAACTTCTCTATAAGAACGATCTAGGTGAGCATATCTGCCGGATCAAAATTCACGTGCTCAACCACCTTTGCTCCTGTCTTTTCAAAAGGAAAGACGTAATCTTCTTACTATCTCACCGCTACCCAATATTGTTTACCGGGGTACTTGCTTACAACATTGATAGCCTGTGAAATAACTGGTCTAATCCAGACCATGGCATACACTGCCAACCGCATCCGAATAAGGCTCATGAGATATCCCGCTTTTCCTCATCTATTTTGGGATGTGTCCTGAGGAAAACTTGAGGAGAGACGCGTAGGGAACGCTCTCCGGCTTTACCTAGCCCATCACATCCTTGATCAATACCTACACATAAGGTATTCCTCCTGTGATTACCAAAGCCTACTCCTCCTTCAGTCTCAATGCCGAGAACTATCTTTACAGCCTCCCGATCCTTCATCCTGAATGTCCCACTTAACCGAGTCTTTAATACATTGATTTCAGACATGTCATAATTGGCGATCTACATGTCATCAATTCCTAACTCACCATGAAGGAATCAAACCACTGCCTAAGCGACAGGTCAAACCACGACTTCCTACAAAGTCTTTTCTCAGCCCTTTAACTTCGAATTGCTTTGGTTACTTCATGTAGATTTGCTCTTCACTTTCCCTTGCAGAAATACAGACTCCACATCCATCCTTCCAGCTCAAGATTACATTGGCCAACCAGCACTAATTACGGATCTAATAGACACCTGCTATACCGTCGGCGCGAATATCTCTGAGAAGCCGATCCATTCTCTCTAAGCATAACTCTTTGCTACCAACCTCATCTTGTATCTATGTTGTATCCTCCTGAAGATCCACCTGCATCCAACTACCCTCTGGCCCACTAGAAGCTCCACCCGCTCCCATATGTCGGTCTGGTACAACGAATCCATCACATCGCCCATAGTCACCTTCCACTTCTCAGCACCAGGCTCACCTAGAGCCATCTGAATAGAAGATGAATCCCCTGCGATATTAGAGTCGTCCATGTACCTCGCCAATATCATGCGATCATGCCGTGTGATTCTTCTCATAGGTGGCTGCTCCACCTACTTTGTATCCCTGTCCGCACGTCTCAACCTTCATGTTCTGCCCGCTCATGTGGCCATGCCCAACATGCCACACACATGCAGAGGTGGAATCCGCTACAGCCATTGCAGCTCCACCTTTTGAAGTACTCCCGATCAACCTGTACAAGTTACCGAGTCGTTGCGCTTTCATGATTACCCGTGCCCCTTTAGATACCTTAAGAACACTATCAATACCTGTATACTTGCATCCTTTTGTCTCGAGTACACCAAGAGAAATCAGATTCTACTTCAAATCAGGAATGTGTCTGACATCAGTCAAGGTACGCTCCACCCCATCAAACATCTTGATGCGCACTATACCAACAGCCACAACATTACAAGCAAAGCCATTGCCCATAAACACCTGTCCATCATCGCACTCCCTGTAGCTGGCGAACCAACTCCGATAAGGAGTCATGTGAAAAGATGCCCCTGTGTCTAGCATCCACTCGTCCTTACGATCATCGTATGGCTGCCTGATAGTAGACATAGACAAAACATCACCATCACATCCACTCGATACATCTGACGTGACAACATTGGCCTCCCTGTACGAAGCCTCAGAATTATCTCTCTTCAATTTAGGATTTTCACAATCCTTCTTCACATGTCCTTCCTTCCCCTAATTCCAGCACTTTACCTTTCTTTTGTCCTTACCCTTTGATTTGGATCTATAACATGAAGAACCCATACCTTGTTCAAAATTCCTACCCATTGTAAATAGTGCATCAGAAGATGTCCCCATGTCGCCGTTTAACTTTCTCATAACCTTCCCTTGAAGGGCTAAGATAACGATATCGATACTCAGGGTTTTATTCGTGCTGCACATAGTGTCCTTGAATGACTCATACGACGCCGGAAGAGAATTCAGTAACATACATGCTTGTTCTTCATCTTTTATCACTTCCTCCATATCTAGCAATTTGCAAACTAATTTATTAAAGTTGCTGATGTAAGCCTCCAGTTCTTCACCCTCTGCTATCTTGAAGTTATACCACTGCCGCTTTAAGTGTAGGTGATTTTCAGAGGATTTTTTCGCATAGACATCCTCTAACTTTACCCATAACTTAGCCGCAGTTTTCTCCCTCATGACGTTATAGAGAACCTTATCCGTGAGACATAAATGGATCGATGATAAAACTTTCTTATCAAGAGTATTCTAATCATCATCAGTTATAGTAGACTTTCGCTCCTCAAGAGCACCATCTTCGCCTTGCTTGATTAAGGAACTCATCATCTTGATCTTCCATAACTCAAAATTATTTTTCCCTAAGTACTTCTCAATCTCATACTTGGTGCTCGCCATTATTACTAATCTCGCAGATTCAGATCTATGCCCCAACCGATTGCTCTGATACCACTTGTTGGAGATTTTGGCCTGCGAAATCAGACAGATCTAAATCTAGGATAGCAATCCAATGACACCAAGCACACATAAGAGAACACAGATTTAACGTGGAAAACCCTTGAGGGAAAAACCCACGGCACAAAGCAACAGATTTCCACTATGAAAATAGAAATTACAAAGAGAGAAGACTTACCCGATTCAAACAACCTCGAATCTCACCCTTGTTACACCCTTTAGAAACCCTAAAATCCGTTTAGGAACTCTTGGAACTCTTTTAGAAAGCCTTAGAATACATCTCAATCCCGCATACACCCCTTTATATAAGTTTAGAAAGAAGCAGACTCGGAATAGGAAACAAATTCCGCAAAATCTGCGTTTCTGCGATCGCATCTGCGGAACTCTTCAGTGTCATCGAAGGTCTCTCGATGATAGCTTCGATATCATCGACGGTCATTCGATGATATCGAAACAGGACTAAAACTGTCCAGCGACCAGGAGTGAAAAATCCAACAATTATCGATGTCATCGAAGGTCTCTCGATGATAGCTTCGATATCATCGACGGTCTGTCGATATCATTGACAGATTAATAGACAGATTTAAAACATCTATCGATATTATCTAAAACCCTGTCGATATCATCGACAGACCACCAGATAGATTTAAGACATCTGTCCATAACACTTGATTATTAATCAATTAGGCGTACCTCATAGAACTCTTAGAGCAACTCTAATAGTAGAGATAAGTGCTACAAGCTACATGTAAAGAGAAAATGTGAGAGGGGCTACTCACAATAAATGCTTGAAAAGATAAAATTGTCATTAGTTGAAAGGCCACAACCATATAAATAAAAACTAAAGACTAGTATCCGTATGATAAGCTAAAATTAGCCAAACACTAAGCAGCCGCTTGGCAGCATGTATGTGAGTGTATTCATGGAGTTTATTAGGAATCCAAAAGTTGTTTAGCAATGTGGATTAAGAGGTATATGGAATTTGTGTTCATTTTTAAAATAACAGAATCTCAGTATAATAAAGATGTCATAGGTTACGTACCAATTCATTATACATGTGGCATGTTAATATACCTCACGACAATCAAACTATTCGCTGCATCAATAGAATAATTGGAACAGTCCTTTGTAAAGTAAATCAATAGTTAAAAAAGTTAGTTGGTGGCTCGTTTGAGCTAATTCATGCTTGTGGCTCTCCGAAGGGTTGGAGTTTCATCATTATATATATATATATATATATATATATATATATATATATATATATATATATATATATAAAAATGGATTTATAATTTTGTAATCCGCTGCATTCCTATTACAAGCTTTCAATCGCAACTGAGGATTCCAAAATCAAACTGCAGGTATTTGAAATACAAGCTCTCAAACCGTCATTATGTACAGTAGGCTGGATATTATGGTCTAGCAGAAAATCTTTACAAATTTGAAGGGAAAAAAAAAAAGAAAAGAAAAAAGTAGTCTGGAATTAAAAGCAGGGGCAGCTACTTTTCATTAATTTTCGTAGCTGCGAGAAATATGAACAGAACATTCCAAGCTGCAGTTGGGGCCGCACATGTTACTTTGTCACGCGTGTGAAAAATCCAAGCAGCTCATCTGGCAGACCCCAATTTATAGATGCCGTGGCTCTAAAAAAATTCAAAATGATCGGCTCATCATGCGGGCCTCTTATGTACATTGAATTCCAACCGTTGCTCAATATTTGGACGGTTGATTTCCTGATACACGTGCATCCTACCTGATGAGCTGACCAGACCGGCGTACGCAATCAAGGCCGTTTGATTGCAGGTTCCATTCTGGCACACGTGGGTCACCGTTGGCACTTGTTAGTCCGCAACTGTAGCTAGGAAGACTCGGTAGGTTTAGCAACTGGTTGAAGGGGATGTTACACGACATTCCAAGCTTGTGGGGCCCACCTTGATAGAGAGACAAAACGCTCAAAAGATCTGGATCTTCCTTGTTAAACGCGCTTTTGACGGATTACGGAGAATCGTGGAGGAAATTTCTCGTTTTAAGGGGTTGGGAATCGCGAGGAATTGTATGATAGACGCGGTCCAGATATTTCCATGGTATCCACGCGTTTTCAATTCTGACAAGTGGGCCACATGGTTCAGTCCACTATATCATTTTTATTTCCTGTCCACACCGCTGATGGACTATGCTCCAAAAATCTACTTGATTCGACCATTCTGAGATAGACATTTAAGTAGAGAAATGCAACAACGGTTCACCTTCATCTAAAAAATGTCCTAATGCTTGTTGTTTAGATAATTGAATCTAAGCATATTGAGACCATTCACCATCCATTGTAGGATCTAACAGACCAATGGTCTGGATTATGAAACAATGGGCATTTTTTGTCAGTATTGAGAACCCTTGTATACTCTAGAAAGATGCGGGCCGTGTATGGTATGTTTTTTTTAATGCTCCAGAGTCAATACGAAGATTAAATAAAGGAGGGATTGCTGCTTTTTCGTTCACCAAAAGCGTCGGCGGTTTCTACGTCGTTGATCATGAGAATTGAATGTAATCAACAACGGGTCTTAAGTCGTCTGTTGAATCATCTTTGAAAAAGAGATTGGACCCGGTCACCACCGAATAAAGAGATACAGATACGGTAACATACAACGGTCTCTCTCCGGACGCCGATTAGCTACTGACAGAGTGAGTTGCGAGACTCGCTAGTGAAGTGACGTCACCAAGTTCTGTGGGCCCACCATGATATATGTGTTTTATCCGCACCGTCCATCCATTTTTAAAGATCATTTCAGTTCATGATCCAAAGAATGAGGTAGATAAAAATCTGTAGTGGACTCTATCACAGAAAAGAGTGTAGAAAGTGATGCCCACCGTTGAAACCTTCCTATGGTCCACCGTGATGTTTATTTGAGATCTAACCTGTTCATAAGTTAACAAAGATATTAAAAAAGGAAAAACCAAATATTAGCTTGATCTAAATCTTTTGTGGCCCTTATAAGTTTTTAACCGTGGCCGTCACTCTCACCACTGTTTTCTGTGGCGGGTCCACTCTAGCTTTGGATCTTACTTATTCTTTGGCTCATGCCCTAAAATTATCTCTCCAAATGGATGGACGGTGTGGATACAAAACATACATCATGGTGGGACCCACAGAACTTGGTGACGTCACTTTAGCGAGTCTCGCTACTCAACCGCCAATCAGCGTCCTCTCTCTCCCCCACCCACGTGTCACTCATGTAGAGCATCCCTGCTGTAGCCTGTACTGAGGGTGGGCCCACCGTAAGATCACCAGAGTCAGAAATCAGAGTGGCTTACTCATCAGGCGATCTACACTATGAACATCAATGGACAGTCGATTGTGTAGCTTATCCTAAGGGTGTGGACCCACCTAATGAGTAGATTGGTTAGATTTTTTTTTTGACCTGGGTGATCTTTTAAGGTGTGGCCCACCTTTGCACCGATCAGATTTCTGCACAAGCATGCATCCGACTGTTTCTCACGAAATTACGGTGTTATGCAAGTTTAGATTAAAAAAATCTGTACACGTAGGACGCGATTGTGCAGTGAGACGCTCACCACCCTCTACTGGAAAATACTCTGTATAGCTCATCTTAATGTATGTATTTTATCCACACCGTCCACCCTTTTTTCCAGCTCATTTCAAGGCAAAAACTGAGGTATATCCAAACTCAAGTGAATGTCAGTGGGAATTGAATGTCTACCGTTGAAAACTTATCAGGGACAACGGAAGTTTTGGATCAAACTGAATTTTTTTTTTCCTTCATCCAGGTCCATGTGACCTTATGAACTTGGATGATAAATAAACATTACTTAAGGCCCTAGAAAGGTTTCAACAGTGGACTTCTTTATCTTTATTGTTTCCTCGGGGTGATCCAGTTAATCATTGGAAATGAGCTGAAAAACGGATGGACGGCATCACGGAGGATCTCACAGAGTCTTCACACCACGGTAAAGAGCAGTGAGCGCCTCAATCCGCAATCCGCGTCCCTGGCAGCGGATTGCCTGTGACGCCGGGCAAAGAGAGATATACCTATGCCAGGGCTGTGTGGGTCCGAAGAGATGACCGTGATAAATCCACTCTGTCCATATCTTTGGAATGACCATAATAGAACAGAAATTTAAAAATTAGGAATATACGAAACTCAGATGGGCCACACTAAATGAAACAGTGGAATCAGAAATTTTCACCGTTGAAACCTTCCTGAAGCTGACCATCATCGTGATACAAAACTTCTATCACCCCAAGCGTTCGATCCCCACTGTTTCGTGTGGTATGGCCCACATGAGTTTTGGATCTGCCTGAATTCTAGATTCCTATCTTATTGTATACTATCAAAACAGATGGACGGGATGGATTAGTAACGGACATCTCTTTGGGCCCCACACAGCTTAAGCGGTTTGGTACTCCAAACCACTAACCGTGGATACGATGACACTCGTTACCATACCTCATGGCCACCTGTATCCAGATTGTAATATCCTGTACATGGAATGCGGAGGACGCAGATTGCGTCCCACACCGTCTGGGCAGAGCTCTGTGGAGCCCACCGTGATGTAAGTATTTTATCCACGCTGTTAATAGTTTTTCTCAGATCATTTCAAGATATTAGGAAAAAAATTAGACAGGTCCAGGGCTTAAGTTGATCACAAAGTGGGGATTGAACGTCCAACTTATTGGGAGCTGGAGATGTTTCGGATGAAGCTGATATTTGTTTTTTCACTTCATCCACGTCTACATGACTTTATGAATAGGTTGGATGGTAAAAAAAAAAAAATCACGTTGGCTCTTAAAAAGGTTTCAACGGTGAGTGCCATTATCACCACATCTTCCTTTGGTGTGGTCCATAGGAGATTTGGACCTGCTTCATTTTTAAATTTATACCTTAAAATGATCTGATAAAAGCAATGAACGGCGTGGATAAAACACTTACATCACGGTGGGCCCCACAGATCCCTGCCCGGACGGCACCGTCCGGGCGGATGTAGGACGCAATCCGCGTCTGAATGCGGAGTGTACCTTTTGCCGCCTTGTTGCACGCCGCTTCCGCTGTAAGAATATTTGGTGCGTGCGACATCCGCGGTAAGGGCCACAAATCAATAGTTTGATCACTGAACAATGAAAACCATTGCAAATTTAAGTGTCACATTTATATATTAGGGTAATTAAGATCAATGGCCATGGCCTATCCATT
Source organism: Magnolia officinalis (assembly GCA_021015155.1). Taxonomy (NCBI): domain Eukaryota; kingdom Viridiplantae; phylum Streptophyta; class Magnoliopsida; order Magnoliales; family Magnoliaceae; genus Magnolia; species Magnolia officinalis. The sequence continues at coordinate 16,499,562 of JAJHSJ010000004.1, read as the reverse complement.
AACGGAAGCAGAAAGCCCTTGATCTTGATCGTTAAGACTGTTAGAGTAGGTTACAGATTTTTAAAATTTTAAAAATAAGGAAAGAAATCAAAATGTTAAGGACATGTTGAAGCATGTGTGATCATACTGTCCTTGAAACGTTATTCGTCACAAATTTTGTACTCCTAATAAAACAAAATAAAATTTCAGATAATATGGTTTAGACCCAGGCTAGCCACGTGCAGCAGTATTACGGCTAGTTTTCAACACTAGGACAAAATGTGCACATGCAAATTGCGTCACTAGCATCTCTATAAAATATCGGAGTCGCACATGCAAAATGTAAAGTGCACCATCAGCGCCGTTATACCTACACCATGCCGGCATGTAGTCTAGTCCGAAGTCCCGTACTCCACGGGTGTGGAAAACAAATAATAAGATACTTCACACCCTCTGTACATAAACACTATTATTTTTATCTCGTTTTGGGACAATTCCCAAAACACCAATATAATATTTTTTAATCAATATTTCACAACAAAGACATGTGCCCCACATTTCAGACTTATTGTGCAAACCGCATGGCACGAGGATCAGACTATTTGCATAGTGTACGGATTAGAACAACGGCCTGGATTATCATCACTTGCCATGATATATATATATATATATATAATATATATATATATATATATATATATATATATATATATATCGTTTGATACGAGTACGCATGCATTCTGAAATTATACACATAGCTTATATTAATTCAGATCAAAACCGTTCGTATATCTCACTCTCTCGCCAAGTTATAGTCTCCGAATCAGATTAGTTGAGCAATCCCTAACCGGTGATCTATAGACACTTGTTTTTTAAAAGTGGACCATTAGACATTTTTCATTTTTAACCGTCCAGTACCAATCCAATGGTCAGATAAACGAGTGCAGTGGTTGGTCCAAGATACATATAAACTTCAGGGACGATACTTTGGACTGTTTATTTCTAATGACTTGTACACATGGTATGCCATTTCTAAGTACACGTGTATCCAAGTCTTAGTCTACTCATTGACGTTGCTTTTGCAGCAAGGAAGTCTGAGAGCACGTGGGATCCACACAGTTGAATTGTACGGGTAAAAGTGATGTTTGAGTAGAAAGCAAACCGTACATCATGTGGGCCATCATGAGGATTAGATTCCGAAAAATCAGGTTGAGACAAAGATCTATACCATCAGCAATGTAAAAGCGCCCCCAAACCCTGAAACTCAAGCGCTGTAGCCACTAGTGCTTTGGATCCGCTTCATGTTTGGGCGCCCATTCATTCCGTTGGCAAGCATCTCGTGAAAGTGTTTGAAGGCACTTAAGCATTGTGTTTACACGCCCGGGAGGGGGATAATAGAAAGATGTCACGGGGAGATCTTATATGCTTGGTAATGTGACATTTGTAGAAGATTTGTGTCTGATCTTGTTTAGCATTATGGATTTTGTCATTATTTTGATGGTACAAAGTCTTATGAATAATCACATAACACGTGATTACCGTATTCCATCTCACAATTGGGTATGATCTCACTTGCGAAGAGACAAGTCAACTTGGACACAATCTTGAGCCCGAATTGTAAAGGGACTGTTGAACCTATGTCAAGTCTCATTCTACACAATAATCAAAATCAAGAGAATTAGAATTTGGTTTGTCCAAATGACAAATCAATATCAGGGATCAAATTCTCCTAACACTCCCGTCTATCACCATTTAAGGTGATTAAATGAGAGAGGTGATTCAATCTAGACCATTCAACACCTTGAAGTTGATAAGGTGAGCCATTAAGAGACATTGGGAGGCCATGTTCAATATTGATAAGCACTTGAAGTCTCCAACCTTGGCCTAGTTATCTTCATCAGAGGAACATTGGAGGCACCAAGCCATATCTTTATTGGGCCACAAACATCTTCGCATAGGATCGGCTATGGAAAGAAGACTTGGAAAGCCAACAAGCTCCTCTCCAAGGCGAGCCTTAATTTGCAAATAAAGAAATTGCTTGTCTGAAAAGTCCACACAAAGAATCCTAAAGGACCCAAAAGCCCAACAATGGACTTTTACTACCTCTAGAAAGCTATAAAAGGAGCACCCAAAGAAAAGAAAGCTCGAGGTCTCATGTCAAACACATCTATCTACACGTCTACTTTACATTCATGTTGCAATAAATTTATCTTACGAGTAGATTAAATATCTGCAACCTTAAGTTACTAAATACACATGTTCATCTGATCAGTTTCGATTTATTTGATCACACACCGGTCATATCCTATTAACCGTCTGCCTCGAGCGTTTATTCTGATAGGTGCATCAGATATTTATCTTACTTCTCGCATCAATTAGATTGTAAAGCACAACGATTGTAACATGACCAATACATTAATAAAATTGATTTTATATATGCTAGTCTTTATTCTGTAAAGTTCGAATCTTTTACTTTGATTAAGGAAAACTATATGGAAGGATTGTTGAAATAGAAAGTTCTTAAACCGACCGATTCAATAATCACTAGTACAAGAGAACAAAAAACTCATTCCTGAAGTTTAACCCCTTCCCTTGCTTATATCGCCTGACTACAATGCACATCAGATCAACAAGTCGGTAGTCGAGAAGACTCTGGGTCCAAGTCCAGTCACCAATTTGTTTATCTTGGTACAAGGCTACTGGCTATTCGGTTAATATCCTTAAGTTGAGTAGACTCGGTTAATATCCTTAAGTTGAGTAGACTTTGGCAAGCTCGCACGATCATATACGCACGTGTACTTTCTATCATCTCAGTCACACAAGCAACGGTTGAATTGAGAGTAACACATTGCAGCAGGCCACATGCACAATCTTACATTCTCTGCAGTAGGTATCTTTCACCATTCCCTATATTTTGACCCACTTGCAATTTAGATTAGCTTGACCTTTTGACTCAGGGCCAAATATGAGAGCAGACAAGCATGGATTTAAAATTCACATCATGATGGCCTGGATAGCTACCGGTAACAACTCCAGAGAATAAGTCGTACTGTGGTCTCTAGACACCATAAAGGCAAAGGACAAAGGAGTACAAATTTAGACCTTATCATATGCATCAATTATTTTTAGCTCTTTATGATTTTTACCTTTCATTTAAATATTTTTCTACAAAAAAATTATAATTAAGAACTTATGCCAAGACACAACTTGAAATATATATTTATTTTTCTGACATTAATGCTCAGTCACAGATAATACCATTACATACCGTATTCAGCATGCTATGATATGATTGTTCCATTTAACCTATGGAGAATAAAGATTCACCCATCATGCTCGGATGCCCCAAAATCCACACCTTTTCAATCATCATATATGGGCCACACCATAAAGAACAATGGACAACCATTTGAAAGCTCGTGCATTTGGAATCCCATTCATCCAAACATTGCACTTCAACAAAACATTTGGACGACTAAACAATCTGATTGATGACATGATTGTGTATCTAATCAAATGAATTTGGATTATTACATATGCAATTTTTGAACTTATTAATTGTAGACAACCTATCTAATAATTCATTACATTGCCCCTCTCCAAGTTTTGAGCTCTTAATGCCAGTCCCTGACTCAGATGAAGGATGAAGGTTGTGTTAGGTTGGAATCTCAGACTTATGCCATAATTTACATCATGAATTTAAGCAATATAGGGTGGATTTGTGGAACATAATTCATGTAGCTGACCCCAATGATGATGACATGTGCAATTTTATATTGCTTACTGTAGAGTGGCCCACTTGAGTTCTATATTGGCCTGAATTGTGAGGCGTTCCATGTTCATGGTGGGGCTCACATGATGAGCGGTTTAGATGGCATAGAACATTATGGGTGGCACACTAAAAATGTATGGTTTGGATAGCATACACATGTATATTCGTAGAAAGGCAAAAAAAAAAAAAAAAAAAAAAGTATTTGAAGTCGTCCATGATACCCGTAGTCAAGCTAGCCAGTCCAAAAGGAAGATCCAATAAACGTCCAGGGATTTCAAAAAATAGACCACTCGGATCACGCGTAGAGAACAAACAAACAAGGACATAAAAGCTCCAATTGTTTGTGGGGCCTATTATGACGTTTCTACCAAATCCAATCCATTCAAATGGTGGGTCACTTTGTAAAAATGGGAATGCCCCAAAAATCAAGTAAATACAATCATCGAGTGGAATCATCACGTGAATTTATATATCTTTACATAATATTACATTTTCCTTGGTGTGAGCCACTTTAGTGTTGGATCGGCTTGATTTTTGGGGGCATCCAATAAACACATAGAGGCTATCTGATGCATGGTTTGGATCACAAAAACACATCATGCGGGCCACAAACAGCCAGCTTTTCTTTGGTTTACATCTTACACAACGAGTCCTGTAAAAGTGATTCGGTCCAAATTGCACTGGCCAGTTCAAGTGAGAATGATAAGGTCGAGAGAAGAAAATTCATCAAATGGGAGTCTACCAGATATTCATCGGCTGCCCAGCGGAACCATGCTTTAAACATTGCTATTAATACATCTAAAGAAATGAGTGGGACCCATCCATCATAAGGCTTGCCAGCGGCCTTCCTGGTTTGGCTTGAGGCAATGTATGATATATATACAAAGTTAGAAATTACTGTGAAATTGTATACCATCTGGAGGTTTTATGAACCTAAAATTACTTTTTATTTTATTTTCCCACTATTAGATTGATGGGCATTTATTGGATGGTTTTAAAATGATAATTACAATTGTCTTATTATTAAAAAATTAAGTATCCACAAATTAGAGGTTAGGATGATTTGAACAATCCGTTTTTTATATTCGACAGTTTGGTCGGTTTAATTTGAGTTAATATGTGCCATGTGAATAATTTCTAAGTGCCTGCATATCAAGTGCGATACACTACCAGAGTATAAATGACTTCCATTTCTTTTTCCGCAAAATTGTTTGACTTGGGTCTTTATTTATTTATTTTTAGGATCCACCTGGAAAGGTGAAGGAATTGATGCCGGCTTGAAGCCTCTAAGATATGGGGCGTGGCTTCGGTGGATCCCTGACTGTGAGGCCCACCATAATACATGTGCCTTACATCTACACCATCCATCCGCTTTGACAACTCATTTTAGGGCATGAACCACAAATGAAGCAGATCCAAATCTCTATTTGACTATACAACAAAAAATAGTGGTGATTGATCATTAAAAGCTTCTCATGGGCCACAAAAGTTTGGTTAACACACGGAGGAAGAGTACCGTCTCCCTCCAGAGGATAATTGATCCGAATCCATGGAACTTCTCTGAACTCCTCACATAGATAAGAAAGAAAGCAACCAAAATAAAAAATAAATTTTACAAAATTTGAAATTGATTAATGAATGAAATAAACGATTTCACAACCCTTTAAACAGGGATACCAAACAATAAGAGAGAAACCAGAAGTAAACTACAACTAAACCTCCTAATTTTTCTAAGCTCTTTCGCGTTGGGCTAAACTCCTAGAGCCCAATGGATGAAGAGTTATAATCAAACTAAAACTTACTATTTATAGTAAAAACGGAATTAAAATAAGTAAACGACCGTCCATCAGGTATTTTCACAAATCCGGCTTGTGCAACCCGACAAAGTGGGGTTGGTTCACTAAAGTAGCTTGTTCTACTCCAAAATCATATATTTTACGCCCAATAACTTATTCTGGACTGTGAGATACACCCGATGTAAAGTTCGACGGTCCGGATTACTTCTGTTGTCGACCGGACCTTCTCTGATCCATCTTGGCCATGAAACTATCCGCGACCTACTCTACATCAGTTTTGGATCAAGCTAAAATGTGTGTGGCCCTTCATCCAGATCTTTCTGACTTATAAACAGGTGGATGTCAAATAAACATTTTGGTGGCTGCCAAAAAGTTTTCAACGGTGGGTATTCAATCGCAATATTCACCTTGTAGTGTA